>OZ005657.1:9022889-9357889 GCA_963930645.1 Salticus scenicus
ATATATATATATATATTGTAATAGAGATAGTCAACTGGGAAAAAAAAAAATTGTGTATGTAGGAGCCTCGCCTCCCCCACTGGGCGGGGGGGGGGGAGTCCCCCGTCGAGGGGAGTAAATTTTCATGATGGGTATCTTTCAAAAGAGCTCGCCAATACCTTTAAAACGAATGGTTGAACCATCGATCTGCGATAATTGAAAACAAAGTTATCGATTTTTTTTTTTTTTTTTTTTTTTTTCTTTTTTTTACTTTTAACGAAAAAAAAAAAGCTTATACCTCTACTGATTTGTGTACAGGGACCCCCTAAAATATTTCAAAGTATTGCGTTCTATGACAGGCATTTCTATAAACCCTATTTTCATACCCTTACTGTACAAAAATCTTAATGAAATTGAAATATGTTATACAAGTTCACTATCGGATGTTCCCTGTTGAATATGGAGTTTACACCTCTACTAATTTGTGTACAGGGACCCCCTAAAATATTTCAAAGCATTGTGTATGAGAGGCATTTCTATAAACCATATTTCCATACCCTTACTATACACAAATCTTAATGAAATTGAAATATGTTATACAAGTTTACTATCGGATGTTTCCTGTATAAAATGGAGTAAATACCACCACTGGGGGGGAAGTCCACCCTCGAGGGGAGTAAATTTTCATGATGGGTATCTTTCAAAAGAGCTCGCCAATGCCTTTAAAATGAATGGTTGAACCATCGATTTGCGATAATTTAAAACAAAGTTATCGATTTTTTTCACTTTTAACAACAACAACAACAAAAAAAAAAAAAAAACTTAGAATTTTTTTTTTTTTTTTTTTTTTTTTAATTGAGAATGAAATGGACTTTTTTGGATATTTAGTGTCATACTACTTCTCTAATATGGAAATCGTCTGCATTATTATAAAAGATAATTTTTTTAAATAATAATTTTAATCAATTATTTTTTAAAAAATAGAATTATTTTTTATTAATCGAATTAAATTCTATATAAATGTAGGTGCGTTAATGAAACGGGGGGTTGAGGGGGGCGGTAGCCCCCCTCACACAGAATTAATTATCATACAAAACTCTTCCAAAGCCTAATTTGAATTGTTTAACATAGATTTACATAATATCGTTATCTTACCTCTTAATCTCCAACCTATATTTATAGTATTAAAGTTCAGGGTAAGAGAAAGTCGTGTGAGTGACACACCAGATTATTTTATTTTTTATTTTTTTTTCAACATTCCGTTATTCTTATTTATTTTATTTATTTATTTTATTTATTTATTTATTTATTTATTTATTTTTTTTTTTTTTGTAGAATGCTTTGAAACTGATATATGTTATTCAAGGTAGCTATGGCACGTTTTCTATTAAAAATGATATAAATAACGCAAATCTCCGGCAAAATAATAATAATAACAATACAAAAGCATAAAATTCTAACGGAATAATTATCTTATTTTCATTTTGTGTCCATTTCAAATTATGGATATTAATTTTTATTAAATTTTTTATTATAGTATAGTGTTGTAATTATGACGTCCCAACCTAAAACAGAGAATCTGAAACCTGTATTGCATTTGCTGTAAAATTAAAGCTATTATAATTAAAGCTATTATAATTTGTATATTTATACTGTGCTTCGAATGGGATATTCGCAGTATGCTGTTATGTCGTATGTATAAATCGTTGTCAAAAAAGTTGCGCCAAATGGGTGCAAGTTTATGCGGATCCCGGAAAAAGGGGCACATGGGGAAAAAAAGGGCACTTTTTCGACTCGCAAATTAAGAAAAGTGCCCTTTTTTCCGGATCGCGGAAAAAAAGATCCCGGAAGAAAGGGCACTTTTCTTAATTATTTCTTGTAAAATACTTCTAAATACGAACAATAGCAAAAAATTTTTGTTTTTACGAGGGGAAGGGGGGGGGGAGACAGATTAAACAAAAAAAATTCTGTTTCAGAACCCATGCATCATTCATAATTTATAAAGCATTTTCCCCATTACTATGACATTTATATATATTGTAAAAAAAAAAAAAAAAAGAGTCAGAGGTTGATTTTTATATAAAAGGAAGTTACTAAAATAAATTTAAAATATGCATAGATGAAGAAAGATTTTCCAGCATTTTTGTGCTAAAAGAATTAGCTATCGTGGGTGAAATTGATAAAATATTTTTGATTTGATTTGACAAATTTGATTTTGTTTGTTATATCAGTGTCAAACAGCAGACAAACCAACCATCATAGAGACATAGACGGTAGAAAGAGTCTGATTTGAAGTTTCTTCTTTAATATCATAAAGATTTTTTTTTTAAACTAATTTTATGACTTTAAAAAATTGTATATTGTAATGTCTGGACATAACTTTAAAATAATAATAATTTGTTAAAAATAATTAAATAAAGGAATGAAAAATAAAACTATGGGTTAGGAAATATATAATAGTGCCGATGAAATTGTGAAGTTTGGAAGAGCAGAATTTAGAATTGCAGAAAACAGGGCAGTTTAGAATCACCTAGGAGGGGACCTCTGCATAGGATTGATTTTACTTAAAGTTGCAAGTAGAAAATTATTGAAATTATTAATTTTGTTATCCTAAATGTTTTATAATTTATTGCTTTTCCTTTCTATAGAGATGTAAATTATTTTAGGAAATAATAAGGGCGGTGGGGGATGAGGTTCTAAACTAAAAGCCTTGTAAATATTCCAACTTCACGGGTGTTATTTATCATAGATCCACAGTTAAAATATCAGGAAATGAACGTATTATTTTACTTTTTAATTTTTAACGTTTTCTTAATTAAAGTATTTGCAGCTCTGCGTGTGTCGGATTATATTCCATCAAAATTCGAAAATTACATTAAAATTAGACCCAAAAATAAATAAATAAATAAATAAAAAATTTTCTTGAACTGTAATTCTACTTAATTAAATCTTAAAACTGTTTAGACTCAAGACTAAAATTTTAAGGGAGGAACAGGAAAATGTCATATTGTAATAAAATAATGAAAGAAAATTATATTGAATATTTACTGAAATTTTTTAAAAAGGTTTTCATTATATATATATATATATATAATTATTATTCTTTAATTATTCTTTGATTTGATATGGGTAGTCTCAGCTTGTGATCCGAGGAATTATTTTGATACTGAAGTTGAGTCATCTTTAAATTTCATAAAAACATTTTTGCACTGATTATATTAATGTATTTATACATATATATATATATATATTGCATATTAAGTTTTAAGATCAATAGCATAAGATAATAAAAATAATGTACTTAAAAAAAATCTAAAATTGCGGAACATTTTTAGAACATATGGAACAGTTTTATTTCACATGTATTTCTTTGTAAGAGGGATACTCCCCTCCTCCATCAAACCCACTTATTTATAATGCATAATTGTAAAAATAAACAAATGAATAATAATCAAGGCTGTTACTAATTTGACTTCAAACTTGACAACCTTGCTCAAAATTTTAAGTGGCAACCTAATACGAACTTCAAAATACCACTTTTGAATTTCCTGCAGTTATCTGTTTTTATGTTATTCTGATAACAGATATATATACAGATCAACCGCTAAATAATGGACTTTTATAATCAGGGAACCTCAAAATGTGATATTATGAAAAAAAAAAAAAAAACCTAGAGTTGAGAATAAAACTACTAAAAGTAATTCGTTTACATACAGTATGGATATGAAAAATTAATTTTGCTTCGTGAGCAAGTGTTCGTCGGCATAATAAAATATAGCAAAGCACTTCCATCAATTACATTCAATACAAAAGAGCGTTTAGCTTAATTTTGGGTAGCTCTGCATATTGTCGATAAACAATGTTGTGTATTTAAATTTATTCTTACTTGAAAAACTTCTAACACAAAATTAGTTATAATTCCAGCAATTTCCAAGTATAGCCTCAATATATCCAAATACTTTGGAGCTCTTTAAACGAATGATGAATGATTTCCGTACCACAATCTACACAAAACATGCTTTTATGCATTTAAAAAAAATTGTTACTCACTTTTGTTTAATCAGCCTATTGATGTTAAATTGTACTTATCAGAACATAATTTATTTGAACTTTGAACCCCATAAACATCATGTATTTGAATTATCTTGGATATTCCTGTACGTGAACCATTTGCTTTGTCTCAAGGAAAAAATTTAGTGTAGCATATTTATATGAAACCCATTTAAAATACCAAGTTTGGACTTTCTGCTATTATTTGTTCTTGATATATGCTGATAACAGACAGATACACACACAAACCAACCGCTAAAAACATTTTCCAATTCAGAGGATTTCAAAACGTATAATTATATAATAAAGAAAAAAAAAAAAAAAAAAAAAAACTCAATTTCGAAAATTTGACCCAAAAACAATACTTTCTTTACCCTGTGTATACGTGAAAGAAAGTAAATAGTTAGAATTAAAAAAAAAAAACTTTTGAGTAAACATATTTCCTATTAAAACTTAAAAAAAAAAAAAAAAAAAAAATCAACCACTATTTTTTAAAACACGCTACCGTGGGTTTGAATCTTTCGACAAGAGAGAGAGCTATTTTATGTACTGTCTGAAACTATATATGTAGTATAAATAATTCAATAAACATTTTTTTTTATAATATTCATATATTTTATGCATGTATTTATAATTTAAAAAAATATTTTCTTCTGTTCCAAAACATTTTGTGTAAAGAATTTTCATTTATTCATTTAATAAGATTAAATTTCTTGACATTAGAATTTAAATCTTAAATCTATTTATTTTAGTGATTTACGTTTCACAAAATATTTCACTGAGCGATGCGATAGTTTGTACATTTTTTTAGCGGCGTTCTTGTAGATAATTGAATACAGGTGGGAAACTGTCTCTTATCACCTCTGTCACCCCGCAGCTAGGAGAGGAAGTGTCAAATTAATTAAGGTATTCAAGAAGATAATTTTTCAACTAATAGGGGAATTCTACTATTCACTGATTGGAGTTCTTGGCTGTCAGTTTTTAAAGTTAGGCCAACCCCAATTTTTTCTTAGAACCTGGGCGGCCATGTTGAATAGAAATCTTCATTTCCGGATGCACGCCCTTAATGAATCATTTTGATATATTATGAAATGGCAAGAAAGTGCTTTGCTGCAGTAATTATCGAGGAACTAAATATGTGTCTTCGTTTTCCTAAGTGCGAAAAATGAAAAGAAGAATGGACAAGAAAGATTGACTTCGTCCCTCAAAAGAATTCCGTCATTTTTGTGACAGAGATCTTATTAAAAATGAAAATTATATTAAGTTAAAGGAAAACGCTGTGCCACTTATATATAAAGGATTACCGGCATATTTTACGAGTGATAAACCTCCCCCTCCGTCAAGGAAAAATCCTGATATAAGAAGAGAAACATTGGATGATAAATATGAAGCTGCATATCAGGCAAAAACTGAAAGAATTAAATGAGGTAAAGTCTTTTACTGATATATTAAATTTTTTCAGGTTCCAGAAAATTTGTGTTTTAGAGCATGTTCCGAAAAAGTGGAATTTTTTTTATATTAACAGTGAAAAATATCCACCTGAAATAAAGGCATATTTAGTTGTTTATTATGATAGCACCTATACAGCTTATGTATCAAATATTTAAATTAAAAATCAAGATTTCAATTGTCCAGAGAACTATATCAAAACGATACCCGAATTAAACAACATATTAATAACCATAAAAAACATGTGCCCACAAAATGATTTTAAAATTTTAATCAAATCATTTGTTCAGACATTTAAGCAATTTTGGAGTGAATATGAAGATTTCGATATTGATTATGAAGACAAATCTGAATCATTAATTTTCTTATTAGATCAACTCATTTTGTTAACACAAATGCCAAATAATTACTCATATAGTTCCGATACATTAATATTCGCTTACAGATTTTTTATAAAATCTGCCGCAGCTTACGAATTCATTCGTAATAGTAATTTTTTAATTCTTCCACATTCAAGAACTCTTAGACGTCTTTCTGAAAGATTTTTTTCTTCGAATTCAGAAAAGGAAATTAATCTTTATTTACAGGAAAAAAAATTACTATTAAGTGACCCTGAAAAGGTAGTCAATATTTTAATTGACGAAATTCATGTCAAACCAAGATTTGAATATAAGGGTGGGAAAATAACAGGTACAACCTTCAATGCCTCTGAAAATATTGCTAGATCAATTCATCACACAGAAAAATTAAAAATCGAAACTTGTCAAGAGACGTGCGATCTTTGTGACACTAAACGTTTGTCAAGTACATTGACTAATTTGCACAAAATTTTAAACAACCAAAACATTACCTGACAATCCCATTTAGTCATGAGACACAAAAGTCGTTTTATTTTACCATGTATCTTTAATGTGTTTCGTCTGATGATCCGTTTTGGCTCTAAAACTTGTCAGATGACTAATTTCTCAGGTACAGTTTTCATTTTCCTCAAATTTGACCGGTTAGTCAGATGAGAGAATAAAAATAAATTGTTCCCGTTTTGTCAATTGACTAAGAAAAATTTGTTTGGCTAGTCCAAAAGCTAAACATTCTTCTTATTTTTTTATTTGTTATTATTTTTTTGTCTCCTATTGACAACTTGTGTTAGTCAACCGAAACTGAAAAATAAACAATAAACTCATCGCATTTGGCGGGATAGAGCAATTGCCGTTGGAGTGATTTTCTGTTTAGAAAGAGAAGAGATTTTTTAGTAATCAGAATCAGCGAATCGAGTTTACAGCCAAAAGTAAGTGCTAAATACTTTATTTTATTGTAGGCTTTGTTAGAATAGTAAATTGTAAATTTGTAGAATTCTAAAGCTTCGGCAATCTCCTAACAATATGAATCGTATTTAGAATTTGTTCTAATTTATAAAGTTGTTTAAAATGTATAAAATTTAAAATACGTTTTAATTATGAATCTAGTTTTACGTATCGTTGTATTATAAAAATAAGTATATTTAATTTGTCTGAGCTATAGTTGTTTACATACACTTTTAACATTAAGCTCATATTAATATTTTTATACACAGAATAGTAATGATTTATTTTTCCCTAAAGATGGTTCAGAGGGTATTTCGATTTCCAAAAGACGTCAATTTAAAAAAGATATAGAAAAATGCTATCCATGGGGATTTTGAAAGAAATCCGAATTTTAAGGTATGTTTTTTAAATTATCGTTTGCAACATTATATCTATCTTAGAAAAATAAAAAATAATATTAATACTTTTTTTATATTTAAACTTTTTAATGAGATAAATTAAAAAAATTTAAAGGTTTCTCGTTTATCTGTTATTATTTATTATTATTATTTTTTTTTTTAATTCCTGTTCTAAATAAATAATTTTTTTAATTTAAATAATTTTGGCAAATGGTTGATATGTAATAAAATGTATAATGTAATATGTGGGTATGTAATAAAAAAATGACTTTTTTATTATTAAATGTTTGATACCATTTTTTTTTTTCAAAACAACTTTTAGCAAAAATAATATGAATTTAATATTGCATACTATATTCTGTTCTCAATTTAAAGTCAAATTGTTCTAGTCATGAAGCTATAGAGATATTCTATTACCATGGTTCTAGTATACAATATTAATTATTAGCGATAAATAATAAATATCTTGGTAAATATATATATATATATTCAACTTCATGTTACTTGTTTCATTCAAAAAATTTAATAAAAAATAATATGAGTTTAAATTATTAGATACTATATTCTCGATTCAATGCGCAGCATGAACAATTCGATTCGTATATGTATTCGTGATAAACAAAAGATATCTTGTTAAAAATATGTACTTAATTTCATGTTATTTGTTTCATTCTTAACACATTTAAATTTAAAAACTATTTGGTATTTTAATTTAAACAACATTTTTTTCTTTTAACTATGCTCTATAAATTAATTAATCCTTGCAAACATTTAGTTGTATACTCTATTTTCACAATAACTTATTTTGATTTTCTTCTACATATATAAGAATGAAGTACTGGATTTTTGAAAATTTTCTTTTTCCGGCTTTTGGTGCATTTACAAATTTGAGATTTTCTTAAACTCGATTAAACCATTTTTAGGAGATGTCTGTCTGTGTATAATCAAAATTTTATGTTTTGGGTGCTGTATCTCACAAAATAATGAACAGAATTGTACAAAAGTTTATATTTGGATGCCCTTTCACGTAAATTCGTGCTGAATAGCTTTTGGTACATATCATCTAAGAAGTGGCGCTACTATGCTGCAATTTCCCACAATTAAGGAAAGACTATATCTTAGCTTCTATTGTGTAGAACTTCACATAACTTAATGTTCAAATAGTTGATTGTGAAAGACTATGTTTATTCAACTTAGGTGCATATCGGTCATCAGGTAATGCCAGTATGTTGCAATTTTCCACATTTAAGAAAATGCTGTAACTGAGCTTCTGTGATATATAAATGCACTAAACTTGATATGTGCAACAGCCATTATGAACTATTTTGCTGATTTAATTTGGACTCATATCGGCCGACAGGTGACGTTGGCATGGTGCAATTTTCTCTATTTATAGGAGAGCCATATCTCAGCTTCTATGATATGTATGTGCACCGAATTTGATACGTAAGGTGTATGTTATACATCCAAAAACTATGCCAAACTAGCTTTTTAAAAACTATGCCGAATCAATTTGGGTGTACATCAGATTGCGTGCCGTGCTACTATTACTCTTTGTAAATTTCCAGATAGTTATAGTATCTCAGCATCTATTTGTTAAATTAGTTTGTAAAATCTTTATTTGTGAGAAGCTGTGTTAATTACTTTGTGCATTGTAACAGATATATGGTGCTATTATATTAAATAACAATGGAAGAAAATTTTGTAATGGCTACAGCATATACTAATTTTAGATATAGTGGGTTAAATATATGTTAGTAATTTGCAACTGGTAATTATGAATGATTTACTTATAAATAGTAGAATATAGTTCACCCAGAAAATTTTTTAAATTCATTAATACGTAACATTTTCCCCCCACAATAGTACCAAGACACGGAAAAGGTGTATAAACTTTATCATTAATGGTATAAATGGCAAACATTTCCAATTTAACAATAAAACTTTTTTTATAATTTACAACAAGTAATTTAAAATACTTTATTTAAGTGGGCATGAATATTATAATACTTACAAAACTTTAAATTGACACCATAAAAATAAAATATCTCGCAACATTGTTTCGGGTCGAAAGAGCACACGACCCTTCGTCAGGCACCCAAAGTAGGCACGAGTATAGCAGTCAAAGTGGTAATGCACGGCTTTGACTGCTGTACTCGTGCTTACTTTGGTCGCCTGACGAAGGGTCGTGTGCTCTTTTGACCCGAAACCATTGTTGCAAAATTTTTTAATTTTATGGTGTTTATTCAAAGTTTTGTAAGTATTATTTTGCAACGCCAATTCTGTGGTGCGAATAATTGATAAACCTTTTTTCATTTTCTTTCTGAAACAACAGACAGACGATCAGCCTTTCTCTTTCTCTCTCTCTCTCTCTGTATTTTTTCTCTCTGCGTTTGTTTATCTTCGATAGCGCACATTCGATATACGACTGCAATTCACAGCTATCGTACTACTCACCTTTCAAAATATTTTTTACAATAATAAATCTAAATTTATAGCCATATTTATAACTCTGTAACTAATTTAAACATTATACACATGCTAGACATGTATCGGAGCTCCCTATTCGTATCCAGAAAAATAGATCCGTATTTGTATGGATCTGTTTTCTTTTCTTCAACGAAACTAAGATGTATCTTTTGTAGAAATTGTATGAAAATTAGAAAAGTATTATAAATCTTTTTTGACTGTTATTAATATATAAATTAAATAAATACAGTATAACCTCGTATTTACATCCTGAAAATTAAAAAGATTTCGCAATTTACATTTTTTTTTTTTTTTTTTTTACTTTATTCTATATTTAATAGAAGAAAGTACTAGATTCATAAAAATTTTCGACTTCCGTTTTTCGATGAATTTGCACGTATTGAAAGTTCCAGAACACGATTTGACTATTTTTAGAAAATATTAGATATGCCTCTGTGTGTGTGAGAGAGACAAACATTTTGTGGCGACTGCAACTCTGGAACTACTGCACGTAATTGCATATAAATTTATATGTAAATGCACCTTGACATAAATTAGTGCCTATCAACTTTTGGTGCCCATGCATCAAGAAATGGCACTGCTATACAGCGATTTCTAGAGACCATATATTAGGAAACTATATTATACAGGGTCTCTAGCGATTTCAACAATTTAAGGGAATGCTATGTCTCATGAACTACTGCAGAGAATTGTATATAAATTTATATGTAGATGCACTTTGACATAACCTAGTCCTTATGAGCTTTTTATGTCAATTTCTCAAAAGATGGCGCTGCTATACAGTGATTTTCACAATTCAAGGGAAGGCTATATCTCAGGAACTACTACACATAAATTTATATGTGGATCTACCTCGAGATAAATTATTGTCCATCCACTTTTGGTATCAATAATTCAATAGGTGACGGTGCTATATAGCGATTTCCATAATTTAAGGAAAAGAGATATCTCAAGTTCTATTGCGTACTAAATGTACTACTAATGATAAATGATATGTGAAAAGACCATTATCAGACATTATGCTAATTCAATTTGGATGCATATCGGATTTAGGATGGCGGATTTAGGATCGGAATAGGTGGCGCTGCTGTACTGCAATTTTCCCCGAGAACGGAAAAGCTATATTTCAACTTCTATGGTGTATAACTGTACAAAATTTGATATGTGAGATAACCATTATGCAAACGCATTTTTTAATATATTATTTATAGAGATTAAAGCTGTCTTTCTTTGTACTTTCAATGCAATTTTTCTCTAAGATGAAAATCGTCTGCATTCAGTATGGTAGGTAATTTAAATAAATAAGAGCTTTAATAAATTATTTGTACTGAGCGAATTTGTATTAGAAAATATAAAAAGAAAGTCTTGTGGTGGCCACAACATACTTTTTTTTTGTTGTTGTTGTTTTAAATACCTTTATTTTTAATAAAATTCAATCCTCGCTTTTATGTGAACGAAATTTTGAATTTTTCTCCATTTATACTTGTATATACAGCAAATATAGAGGAAATACTTGTCGTGATTTCATTTAAAGCTGTTATGTTGTGACCACCGCAAAACTTTCTTCTATATTTTCCTATAGAAAATTCATTCGCCCAGTAAAAATATTTTCTTAAAACTATTATTTATTAAAATTATCTCCATAATGAATGCAGATAATTTCATTTTAGAAAAAACTAACACTAATAATAAGAAAAGAAAGACAGTTTAATTCTCTATAAATAAAGTCTTAAAAAATGCTTTTTCATAATGGTTACACTGTTAAAAAATTTTCTGTAAATTTACAGAGAATCTATTGGTAATTAATTATATTAAGTCTTACGTAAATTTACAGAGAATTAAAAAAAAGAGATTCTGTCAAAATGCAGAGAAACTGTTCTGTAAATCAATCATAGTCTCTGTAAATCTACATATGTAAAAATATGCAAGTCTCCGTAAATTCGAGCATGTAAAAGCATATAAGTCTCTGTAAATTTACCATTGTAAAAATAACCACGTCTCTGTAAGGTTACATATGTAAAATCATCCAAATCTCTGTAAAATTACATATGGAAGAGCATCCAAGTCTCTGTAAAATTACATACGTAAGAACATCCAAGTCTCCGTAAATTTCGTATATAATATTATGAAAATCTGAGTAAATTTATCCATGTAAAAATACCTAATATTTGAAGGCCCCACCATTGGCTGAGAAGCTCTGCTCTCATCGTGTGAAGGCGGAAGGTGCTTAGTTCTATCCCAAGTTGCGATTTTCGACCTACCCATTCGAAATTTTCCACGGATTTCTCCAAAACTTGTATAAATATGCGATATAACATTTTAGAAACACCTACACTTACGGCAATCCTCACAGGTCTAGAAACCTAGAAAATCCAATCGGCTTTAACTAACGCCGATTAAATATTAGTATGTTTACAAGCGTATCGAAGACACTCTAAATTGGCATATACTTAAAATAAATTCCATTATTATCAATTTACAAGTACAAAAATATCCAACAGTAAGTTTATCTTCATGAATATAGGTAATAATCTAGTAAATACGTTACATAAGTACAGATTCTTATTAAACTTGAAAAAAAACTTAAAGTTGGATGTTTTTGCACTTGTAAATTCATAGCCTTGGGATTTATTTTAAATGCGCGTCAGTTTAGAGTGTTTTGAATAGGCTTCTAAATATGTTAATATTATATTATTGTGGTGGTAAAATCACATTGGTTACTCCAAAGTTCTAGGCCTGTATAGAATGCCTTATGTGTAGGTCATTCTAAGGTGTTCTATCCCTTATTTACAAAAGTTTTTTTAAGAAAACCTTGGAAAATTTCGAATGGGTAGACTGAAAATCTCAACCTGAGATCGAACTTCGCACCTCTCACCTTCAAACTTTGAGATAAGAACTCCTCGGAAATTGATGGGACAAGAAGACCAGACTTTAGTATATATATATAGACATGCTATATATTTTTTATCAAAACTACATTAAAATTCAGAGGTATAAAGTTGGTTAAGCTTGTATTACCTTTGGTATGATTTGTAAATGATGCGCTTTAACAGGTTTTTAACTGCATTTTTTATTAATGTTGTGGTACATTTTGCATACATTAAACTTTTAATAAAAAATTTAAAAAGGAAGCTGAATTATATTATGGTACTTCCAATAAAATTATCAGAAATAATTGCAAAATATGTCATATGTTTGCTTAATATTGCTCGGTTATATTTAGTCCATACCAAAATAAAAACTTAATTCCCTCATTTATGTAGAATATGACTCAATATGTAGAATATGACTCAATATGTAGAATATGACTCAATAGTGAAAGATCTCACAGGTCCAAATCTAAAATATTGATTTGATAATTATGACTGATATTGATGGTTTTTGCTCGGCTGAAACCGAAACTAGATTTTACTGTATCACATATTTTTATCAATACACGGTGCGCTGTTTTTGTTTTTTTTCATGACTCTTCCACCAATATAATTATACGATTACTTTTATAGTATGATTCTATGATTGATTACAATTAATCATGGAATCATACTAGAAACTACCGAAAGAGAAGGAATTGTGTCGGTAGACACCCTGTATTGGCAAAGGCTATATGTAACAGTAGAAAATTGGCTTCCTTTTCGGCTTCAGCACATTAAATATATAGGTATCAACTAAAATAAATTAAATTTTGCCAACATTATATTTGTAGATCTGTGTTAACAACCTCAGTTTCTTTCATTCAAAACATACATCCACTTTGTAAATACACTTAAAAAAAATATTTTAACAAATATATGTATATGTATTTATATATATATATATATATATATATATACAGTTCATTCTTTGGCGTAGAACTTTTTGAGTTTACACAATACTTGTTTGGAGTTTTTATATAAGTAGTTTAATGCATTTGGCTACTAAATTATACAAATGAAATTTAGCTAAAACTTTGTCATACGCAGTTAAAAATTATTTAGTAAAAATGCTCACATTTCATTATATATTTAATATTTTTTTTCATTCTGATTGCAGTATGTTGTGTCTAATGTTGTACATTGGGTTTCCCGAATATAGCTTTGTACTGGATTTAATACCTTGCATGTTATAGCAAAAAAAAAAAAGTTCAGCAATTTTTTAAAGAAATCTTTATATCTCCCTGATTACATGCGGTAGAATTAAAAATTTATACAGAAAATGAGGATGAGCCCCATAATCATGTGCTACAGCCAGATTGTATTTCTAGCATTACTTTATACTGGGTGATGCCAAATACTCTTATTTTTCTTTAATTTTTTACTGGTCTTCTTTTCACTTTTGGCACAAACAAATAACTGAAATATATGAGGTACAACATGTTTTTTGCACTCCTGAAGTTTCAAGATGATTTGTATAGTACTTTTTGAGTTATTTTAAAACGCATCTGAAATCAAAAGTGTCCGGTCATTTTTGGAAAGGTAGTGTAGTAAATGAATTTGAATTTTTAAATACTCACATTGATTTTTATAAGATTTTTTGCTAAAGAAAAAAATTGCTAATTCATTTCCATATAAAGGTCTCTCTAAAAACTATGCATACAATTTTGGTAGTTTATTAAAAAAGTAAATTTGTGCAACATATTAATGCAATGCATAACTTGTCACTTAAATCAAGACTAACAAATTTGATGCAAATTTTATTTCAAACTGTAACAAATTTTGAATATTTTTCAATATTCTGTTTTTAATAAAATTGGTTTCTAAAAGTTATTTTATTAGAAAATAAAAATTCTCATTTAAGATCAGATTTCTAATACGTAATCGTGGAAGTATAGGAACATATTAAAGGTTCGATACCTAAATAATTTTATTTTTTATAATTAATTCATTGCAATGTGTAGAATAATTTCCTTAATTACTTCAGTTTCTGGGATATAAATATTTTTAAATAGACGGGAAGTGGAGAGAAAATGTTCGTACGTATTAAATAGTATATAAAGAAATATAGAGCTTTTAATATTTTTAAATATTAATTTAGGGTTCAATGCAGATGAAAATCGGGTACTCTTTTGGTTTTTATAGTTAGTTCCACAAATTCAAATTTTTAAAATATATAACTTTTTATTAAAGAAACCATTAGATTATTTTGAATTAAAAATATTTTGACTTTTTTTTTTTCTTTACAAAAACAAATTTTAAAACATTTTTCTTCTACAAAATAGGATCTAAAGAAGAAACAAATTCTACGATTTTACACATGAAAGCAGCATCCTGGTAATTTACTAGAATCATTGCAAAAAGCTCACTAAGAAGAAAAACATCTTTGCTGCAAAGAAAACATACAATTAAAAATAATTAAAATATGAAACATACTGAATTAGATTTAAATTAAACTTTATTTTACTAACATAACATTGAATGTATCTTGTTTTTCTAAATGAGATTAATAAAAGATAAATGGTGAAAAATTCTTTAACAGGATAAATATTTGGTATTTGTAAATGTCTTTGATGAGGGTATTTTACGGCATTTTCTATTTTCATATTTCTTAGACAACTTGTTTCGTTTCTTATATCAGGATCAATTTCCATTATACCTAGAAAAAAGAAAAATGATGAAAAATTACTATTGTAGGAAAACACTTTAACTATAAATTTTTAAAACGAAATCTGCATCCTATGACATTTTAAGCAAATAATGAAAAGAAAGTATTGTAATTCCATGGCACTAAAAAAAAAAAAAAATTAGGTATACATAAGCGAATTTTAAAGTATCTTATATACTCCATCTAAATAGAATCTAATAAAAAATCATCTAAAGAAAATAAAAGTAGATATACATGGTATTTTAAATCATTAATATAGGAAAAAATCACTTATATGATGAAATCATACGATATTTAAGCACCATTTTATGAACGCCAGTGTAACAGGAATATTTTTGAAGTATTTTATATTAAAATCAAGCATGAATTGGATTGGATTTGGGAATAAGGCCGATTAACTGCTGTAGGTCTTAGGCCTACTTTGAAAAGACTTTATCCCCGAGCTTTTAAGACTCCCCCCCCCCTTCCTAAAAGAAATTTTAAAGTTTGCCCCTGTGTTCCCCTCCCCCCCTTTTTTTTTTCTTCTTTTTTTAACAAATGTTAGAAACTGGGGGACTCGGCCTTAATTCCAAGCACTCTCTTAACTTTATAATACTCCGAATTAAAAACTGTCCAGTTATTAAAATCTTTCCCTTACAAAGAAGGAAAAGAAAAAACATGTTTAACAAAAATTATTTCTGTCAATGCAAAAACTTGTCTGAAAGATTTTTGACAATGCATTATTAAGCAGAATCTATTAGCAGCGCTGCCAGATTTAGGGACTTTTTGATTCATTCACCTCTAAATTTTTATTGTAACAGTTGCTTAATCACTTCGAAGAATAATCGACTATTATGTATGTCCAATTCCCCTTCTCAAAATTATTGGTGATAGTTGAATAAAAGAGTCCGCAAGTCTGGCAACACTGTCTATTAGCTATATTTCAGTGAAACTGTATTTTTAAATTGCAGTTGCTCCACAATCGTCTGCGTCCGCCTCCCTATATAAACATGTAACCGCAGTCTTGGCATGCTTATGATTATGGTATATTCATCCAGGATAATTCAAAAATACAGTTGGATTTCGTACTTAAAAGTAACGTTTTATGTGGATCGGTTATTTTGAGATATAAATTAGTCCGCAACATATAACAGCCTTGATAAAATTTCGTATTAATTTACACATTTCCTCACTCAATTTAATATACACTCTGTACTTTGAATTCTTAAATATCAAACTGTATTTTGAAAAATATTAACATGTCAGAAAATTTAATTTGTTCCCCAACCCACCCCTCTATTACCATTGCTCGGCAACTGCAACAATAGTTTTCTTTTTCTTACATTGTGGTTTTTTAACTTGTGCATATATATGCATACATATACACACGCAAGCAGATTTTCAAAAATTTCAGAAAGCAAAATTAATAACATTGGACGGTTTAGAATACAAACCGTCCTCCTTTCCCTTAAAAAATAATTAAAAAAATTGTCGGATAAAACTCCCATCAATAAAATCTTTATTTTGTATTTCGATTTTTAAATTTACTTATTTTTTATTATTTAAACTAGTAATTATATAATGTGGAAATGACTTACTTTTTCCTCAATTCCTACTATTTTGATTTAAGGTAATCTATATTATTTTTCAGTCTTTCAGCAAATGCCAGCAAACACTTTTAATGACAGGAAGAGGCTGTAAAAAGAATATATAAGAAAACATATATAAGAAAACATATAGAAGTTTCAGACGATATTAAACTAAAAACTAGTAGGATGTGGCCACCACATGACTTTCTTCTATATAATATTACACAAAACTTATACAATAAAAATTAATTATTAAATTATAAAATTCTGTTCAATTATAAATGCAGAAGATTTTTATCTGATAGAATCATCACTAAATGCCGAAAGATGTCAGGTTTTTTCCAAATCAAAAGAAATGACGTCTTTCCAAGTTTTTTTTCGTTAAAAGAAAAAAAAAAAAGGGAAAAAATGGATAACTTTGTTTTAAATTATCGCAGATCATTCAACAGAGATTCAACCATTAGTTTTAAAGGTATTGACGATATCTTTCGAAAGATACCCATATTGAAAATTTACTCCCCCTGGGGGGAGCGATGCCCCCATGCAATTTTTTTCCCCTAGTTGACTACTACTATTATCAATAATTCATATTAATTTTACAATCACACGATTAAAATAACTCTCATTATGTACATTTATACGAAATTTTGTCCTATATTGTCATGTTGAAAATTTAGAAAAATGCGATCACAGCACCACCTGTTGAGCCATTGTTCCATAAATGTAATCAGCACTAGTTAATGTCAGGGTCCAACAAAACACCAAGTTTGGTTAAATTTCGTTCATTGGTTCGTGAGATACAGCGTCCACAAAATTTGTGATACACACACACACACAGAGAGACAGACATTTTCTAAAAACAGTCTAAACTGTCTAACCCTCAGAACAAAATCCCCCCCCCCCCACACACACACACACACACCTCACAAAGAAAAAAAAATGATGCTTAACATGATTTTTTTTTTTTTTTTTTTTTTTTTTTTTTTTGTATGTAAAAAATTAATTGTATATTTTCTGGCCCAGTTTTGATAGGGCAGTATTAATTCGATCTATTTTAGCGAAAAAGTAGTTTTAAATTACAGCCAATTGTCATTTCAGCTATCTCTGCCTTACAAAATAAATTTGTGGACGAAATATTGTCATGACTAGTTACGGCACAAAAGTACAAAAAACATATTAGCATTAAATATACTTTTGAAAGTTGTAGTTTTGAATTGGTTCGAAAAATGTAACCTTGATAAAATTTCGCATTCATTTAAACATTTCTTCGTACAACTTAATGTTATGTTTTCAATCTTTGAATATCAATTTGTACACAGAAAATTAACAAGTTTGAAAGTGTAATTTAACGCCTTCCCCATTCATTCCCGCTGCGGGTAAAGAAACAATTTTATTAGTTTTTCTATGTTGCGTGTTTCTGCTTTGTTACATCAAATATATAAATATTGTACACACAAACAGATTTTCAAACATCTCAGAAAACAAAACTGAAAATATTGTTTTGGTATCTATACAAATCATTCCCATCAACCCCCCCCCCCCCACACACACACACGCACACTAAAAAATAATATTTCTGGTCTTTATGGTTCTGATTTAAATTTAACCTTATTCCTTTCGGAGAAAAACATTGCTCATTTAATAAACTTTTCTGGTCATTAGACATATGCTCTTCTCAAAAAATAAAGAAAAGAAAAGAAACGCTTAAGAAACAATGTTTTAATAAAACTTTGTGTTGATAGGACAGTGTAAGTTTGACTTATTTCAACAAAAAAGTATTTTTTTAATTGCAGTTAACCTGTAATCAACGTCTCCGCCCCGCTGTATAAGCGTGTAGGTGTACTTTCGGCAACTTATGGTTACGAAACATTTATCTAGTGTAATTTGACAATCCAGTTGTTTTTATACTTCAAAATAATTCCGAATTAAATTGAACTTTTTATAACTTCGATTTGAATTTATTCATAGAATGTAGCCTGTGTAAAATTTAGTATTAAACATTTCTCTACTCAGCTTGATTCATAAACAATACATTTAATCTTTAAACATCAATTTGTGAGTAGATTGTGCTACTAGTTTGAAAATTTAATCTAATCTCCCTCCCCACCCCCCTTCCAGTATTATCGCTGTGGAAAAAAAAAATAATTTTATCGTTTTTCTTGCATTGTTTCTTAATTTATATATTAAATGTTAACACTCACAAAAAAAAAAAAAAAACTAAAAACATTGCTGGGTTGATGTAAAACTCCCCTCCCCCGAAAAAATAATGTTTAACATCAAATACTCATATATAATTTGCAATAATGTTTCTCTGTTTTTATGGATGTGCTAAATTGTTTTTATGGATGTGCTAAACTGTGTTTAACCCCCCCCCACACACACACACTTTTTTCATCCTTTACAATAACTGCTTTCTAACAAATTAATATATCTATGTTTATTTTGTATATCTTCTGCTAAAGCAATTTTCTTCTAAACTCTAGAAGAAAAAGCGAATCAGATTATAAGAAATAATTTCTATAATTTTGCCCTCCGCAGTAAATACATAAAGTATTATGTAACAGAAATACGAAGCTAGATACTACATACTAGATTCTAGGTATCTTTAAATTGAATAACTCTGTTTATAAGTTTCAGGATTTAAATATAAAAAAAATAATCGCTAATATAACTAACACGAACAGTCATTGTTTTTGTTGATTATTAAAATAGGATAAAAGATTATATAAAATTTAACTTACCTAATTATGAATTCCAAATGAAAACATGAATTGCTTTAAGTTCTTCAATACAGACAACAACAACAAACTTTTAATGTGTAGATACGAATATAAACATTCCGCAGAAACAATCTAATTTTCCCTAACGTTCTCTCCCCCCCCCCTTTTTACGTAATAGTACACTGCAATGAAACAAACTATTCAGTATATTTTTGCCTTCAAAACTTCTAGTTATATATATATATATATATATATATATATATATATATATATATATATAGGTATTTACTTTAATATAAAAATAATTTAAGGTTATGCATTTACATAGTTTTTTATTTAATGTATCAGTCAAAATCCCTACAGGGAAAACGTTGTTTTGAAAAGGGAAATATCTGTAAATTAAGAACTGAGTTTCTTGGTTCAATGCTTTTAACAGAGAACTCATGTAAATTTACGGAGAGTCTCAATACTTTTTCTGTACTTTTACAGACATTTTTGACAGTGAACCGAGTTTCTTGATTAACTGGTTTTAACAGTGAACTCATGTACATTTACGGAGATTCTCAATACTTTTTCTGTATTTTTACAGAAATTTTTAACAGTGTACCTCATATATCAGGTTTTGTACAGTTATATGACACAGAAGTTGAGATATAGCCATATCCTGTTCTCAGAGAAAATTGCAGTGTAGCAGCGCCACTTATTGGCTGACATGCATCCAAATTGAATCTGCGTAATGTCATATAATGGCTACGTTGATACGTGTCAAGTTTTGTTTGATTATACACAACATAACCTTAGATACAGCCTTCCCCGAAAACGCGAAAGTCGACGTATAGCTGCACCACCTGTTGAGCAGTTGACAAAAAATATTGGTGGGCACTAACTTACGTCAAAATTTATCTGCATATAAATTTATGAAAATTCGTTAAGTAGTTTCGGAGATATAGCCTTTCCTGAAATTGTGAAAATCGCGGTCTAGCAGCGCCACTTGTTGAGCAAATGACACCAAAAGTTGATAGGCACTAACTTAGGCCAAGGTACATCTGCATATAAATTTATATGCAGTTGTCTGCAGTAGTTCCTGAGATACGTTGCCACAAAATTTTTGTCACACACACACACAGACGCTTATTTTTCTAAGAATGGTCAAATCGTGTTCTGGAGCCCTCAAAACGTGTAAATCCATTGAAAAGCGGGTTGAAAATTTTTACGATTGAAATACTTTCTTCTATTGAATACAGAAGAAAGTAAAAAACAATATAAAATAACCACATTTAGGAAACTGATTCCATCAAGGCAGATAATAATAATATTCTTTATCGTCTTCTCTAGAACAAATAAAAGCAAAGCAGATGTTTAATTGCGAATCATATATATCCGTGCAACCCAAATTATTATAGTAAATAAACATTCCCGTCGAACAAATGCAATAAATAAAGATACTTTTTTTTTTCTCAGAATATAAGCATTAAACAATGAACTACTATCACTGACCTTGAAGCACATTTTTGCAATCTTGAAGTTCACAACTCACATAAGTGTTTTATCATTATTATTAGTCTTTTTTTTTTTTTTTTTTTTCAGATTTTTAACGCAATACAATTAGTAATTACATCTTTTTTTCTTTTTTTTTTCTTGTATGTTCAATGGAAGAAAGTATTGGATTCGTAAAAATTTTCGACTTCCGGTTTTCGACGGATTTACACGTTTTGAGAGGTTAGACCACGATTTGACCATTTTTAGAAAATGTCTTGTCTGTCCGTCTGTGTGTGTATGTATGTGTGACAAAAATTTTGTGGCAACTGTATCTACGGAACTACTGTTCAGAATTACATATAAATTCATATGTAGATGCACCTTGACCTAAATTAGTGCCTATCAACTTTTGGTGTCAATCGCTCGAAAGGTGGCGCTGATATGCAGCGATAGCATTTATAATATGGTTGTCAACTTTCAAATATGCTTAACAATAGTGTTCTAACAGGGATATATTCATTAAAAAAATAATAATTCAATTTAAAAAAATTCAATAAAACCAGATCGATTTTTAAAAAAATCTCGTGCTTGCTTTTCTAAAGTAATCATACGAATTATAAGGTATGGTGTCATCTGACAATATATATATATATCCTCATTACCAATTTCAGCCTCTATCAACCCACTGCAGGATGAAGGTCTCTGCTAGGCGATTCCAAACTGCTCTGTTTTCGCACACACACACACACACATATATATATATATATATATAATTTATGCATAGATTAAGGAATGTTTTGATAGAATATTTCGTCTCCTCATTGATTTATTTGATTTCCAATTAAGCCATCTATGATATATGCAACTTCTTAATTGAATGCAACCTATGCAATGAGGTGAAATTTACACCTCATATAACGTACTTCTTAGTAATGTCCTGATGTCTTTTTTTTTTTTCTTAAGGTTTGTGAGCTCTATTTTAAACCTGATGGAATTACACAAACAATAACTTATTTTGATGAAAAAGAAGGAAAGTTATATCAAGTCCCAAGAAATAAACCAATTGTTAAAGATGGTGCTATTCCTACAATTTTCAATGGCTTGCCATCATGGAGAGCTATTAGGCATAAACAAATTGCGTTTTATTACCCAATTATATTTGTGCTTTTATATTATTATAATGATTAATTTTTATGTAAATTATGGAGCAATATTCTTTCATGTACATGAAACATTTATAATTTTCAATAAAATTATTTTTATCTTGATTTTTGTCTTTTATGTATTATTTCAATTACATAGTTTTAATGAAAGAGAAATCTTATTTAAATAAGCCACTTAAATTCTTGATTTAAAGAATGTTGAAAGTAATGTTACCAGGTAAGTGAGAGTTATTTTGGATGATCAAATACTTATAAATTATTGTTATGTATTAAAATTTCTCTGGGCATAAAATTTACAGAGATGATTAAAAATAAAAATTCTTATTATATATGTTAAAGTGTTTTTTATGCAAATTTTATGTCCACCCTCACCTTGAAAAAAAAAAAGTATATCATTAATATTTATGATTTTAAAACTTTAAATAACCTGAAATTTGGAGTTCGATGTTATTTATAGTTTAGTACATTGTATCGTCTATACCGTACATATTGTTTATATTGCCTGTATCAATTGTTAAAGCACATTGTATCGTCGTACTTATCTGTAATTTTAATCAGGTGGAAAAAATCCATTATTTAAAAAAAATATATAGTACACATATTCAGGTGGCTTAAATATTAAAAAAAGGAACTTTAAAAAAAAAAAAAAAAAAAAAAAGTTTACATTTATTTTTTTAACTACAGCGTATAAAATGAAAGCACCGATGAGAATATATATATTCTAAATCCATATATGAGGATGTGCATAAAAAGTGGACTAAATCATGTGGCGCCCCAATCCTCTTGGAATGCCTTGATAAAAAAGTGTTGGATAAATGCGTGCGTTAATGATGAATAAAGGTAGGGAAGAATGATTAAACTAGCTAATTCTTTGTTTCAGTAGTTTGTTAAATTTCCAGTATTCATAGCTGCTAACTTTTTTAATTGATTCCGGAATGTTGTTAGTATATCGCCCTATCTTCAAACCATATTCTTTGAGGAGTAATTGTCTTCATATTTAATTGTAATTACATGCTAAAGAAAATTATTCTATTAAGAATATGGTATGAAGAAAAGGGCGAATGTTAACAACATTCCGGAATAAATTGAAAAAGTTGGCAGCTATGAGTATTTTATTCCAGTTGATGGACAAGTAATATTTTTCAGAAAAGTTTTTAAATATTTTTTCAAGGTTGAACATTTAAAAGGGGAGGGGGGATTAAACAATTACAAAAGTAAAGACGTTGAGACTAATAACAATGCTTTTGCAAAAACCTCTGCAGACAAATATGAACCTCTTATTCCTCATAAAATATGAAGGATTTTAACCAATTAAAATTTTTATTAATCTGCATACTTGCCAACTCTACTATTTTTACTATGGGAAATATCCTAATTCCCATATCATGTGAAATGCCACTGATAGCCACTTACCAGCATAAATAATTATTTCAGATGTTATATATAAAATAGATGGGTTGGTGACAAACCTTTTCTTCCTTCCGTTATTTTATGTGCATGGGAAAATGGACGCTTTTAAAACATAAAGCAATAAAACTATTATTCTATTATCCTGTTTACTTGAATAAAAGAGAAAAACTTGGACCACCCCATGGAGAGAACGGAGCTCTGAGAAGGAAGGAAAATTATGCTCCAGGGGAAGTTATAAGGTAAAACCATCGTTCGAAAGTGCGGACAGCAAAATTCAAGGAAGAGCGAGAGAGAGGGTTATTTCTAATGAGATGCTTAGCTATTGGTGAAGCAAGCTACCAACAGAAAAAAAAAAAAAGAAAGGTTCAGCCCCTCTCAATGAGTCTAAGAAAAAATATTGACCAGAAGAAAAAAAGAAGGTATGGATATAAGATCTCTCGAAGATTTTTGATGAGTGAAAAATATTATTAGAAAAATTCCCCAGATGCTCTATCGCTAAGCAGTCTTGAAGAATGTTAAAAAAGAAGAAAAAGATGAATCTCTATTTAGTCGAAATTGATAATTTTTTTCCTTTGATGAATATGCTCCTGGAAATATAATTTTAACAGTCTTCATATATCCGAAGAGGCTATTGTTTTGGAGGATCCCTCATACCTCGAAATGGAGCAAAGAAGTAGTTTATTTTATGAAATATGCAATATGATCTGTGATGCGAAAAGAAGTGTTCTTTATTTAAAGAAGAAAAAAATGAATCTCCATTCAGTCGAAATTGATAATTTTTGCCTTTGATGAATATGCTCCTGGAAATATAATAGTAACAGTCCTCATATATTCGAAGAGACTATTGTTTTGGAGGATCCCTCATACCTTATGCAATATGAACGGTGATTGAAAAAAGGAAATGTTCTTTATCTATGATAGTTGTTCATATGTGGGGACTCAACGAGTTTCGTTTGCGTATGATATAATTAGATTCTTCAAATAAAATAAATATTGTAAGTGCACTCAAAGAACTTCGTGTGTCGACAAAAAAAAAAAAAAAAAAAAAAAAAAAAAATAGAATTTTATAACAATCTTCATATGGGTAGATTGCCTTGAATAACGTATGCGGTCGCGAAAATCTTCGTGTGTAATAATTATATTTCCTGACAGTTTTTCATGAGTGTGGACTTCTTAATTTCCATAAGTGAACTCTTATATGTGTGGACAGGGCTAATATATACTATGGATTATACGGTTATCTAAGAACAATATTTTCCGAAAGTGCCGCATCTGTTGAAGGGTAAGTGGCTATTATTCAATTTTTATTTTGTGGCAAACATCCCCTTTAAAGTGATAGATGGTAAATTGAGTAATAATATATATATCCCAGCAATTTTAAAATTGATAAATAAATGATATATTTGATAATTAATACTGTATTTTGTGTCTATGATTTTTTTTTAATTTAGATAAATGTGTATAGATTGAATTAATGTTTTTCTAGGTTGAAGGATAAGATTTGAAAGGTTTAAAAGATATATAATAATAAAATAGATATATGAATGAATAAAGATAAAAGAATAATAATGATAAATTGATAGTTAAGTAAGATTGATATAATTGGAATTTATTTGAAAATAAATTTGGGTTATTGCAGATATTTTAGTATTTGAACAACGCAATGTGTTTTGATGGGATTAGGTGGTCGGATTATAAATAAAAAATTCATAAGAGTTTTAATTAATCACCACATGGCCCCATCGATGTATTTTTGGTGCCGTAATTCCAGGTGTTAAAGAAAAAAAAATTTTTGGGGTATAATATCAGCTAGTATATTGGCTGCCTTTAATTCCAGGAGTTAAATGAATTTTTGTATGTGTATTAAATATTTTCATGGTTTTAGTATTATATATATATATATATATATATATATATTATGTTATGTATGATTTAAAAGCTTTTGATAAGAGTTATGGCATTTTCATGTCAAAATATTGCATGTGAATTGATACATAAGGCACGAAAGAGTTTGAAGAAAATCTTTGGGGTAAAATTCGATGAGTATTTAAGAAATAATTTATGTCAAAAAGAACACAGCTTCCCAGAGAAGTTAAAAAACAGATTAATTATTGTGAAAAGGAATGTAGTCACAAAATTAAAGAAAAAAGAAATATGGGGGACAAACCCACATTAAGCATGGATACGCTAATTAATTTAGTGCCTAATTTTGATGATAAAAACCAAATTGACATAAATTCATTAATTAAACAAATTGATGATATAACAACTAGTTTAGAGTTGCCAGAACCAATAAAAATTATTCTACTTAAAAATAAAATCCAAGGTAAGAATAGGGAGTTACTTAACAATTCTACAGAAATTGTAGAAGAAACTAATTATGAAAATTTGAAAACTAAGTTAAAAGACATTTTTAGCACTCCAAAGTCTTTTGAAACGACACAAAAAAAATTTATGGAATTAAAACAGCTTCCGAATCAAAACATAGATGAATTTCAAAAACAATTTGATATAATATCTGCAAAATATTTGAAACAATCAGGGCATAATGCGAAAGAAGGCGCATTGGATTTATTAAAAACAATAAAATTATCGCGTTTTCTCGATTCAATCCGTAGTGACATCGCATTTGAAGTAAGAAAAAATGCTCCAGCAACATATGAAGAGGCCACGAAAATAGCTAAACAAATAGAGTTGGCTTTCGAAAGCAAACAATCAGATGCTAATAATGCGGAACAAGTGAATACATTATGTTCAACACTATTAGAATTATCAAAAAATCAAAATGATCAGATTAACAGGTTACAAGAGGAAATTAATTCCCTAAAAATTAAAAATACTAATGAGGAAAGTAAGACACAATTAGCAGAAAGTCGATGGTGTGACATTTGTAAAAACACCAGTCATAACACTGATATATGCTGGTTTAATACGAGAGTACAAAAAACACGAACAAAACCAAAAAATAACTGGCAACATGGAGAAAGTCATGAAACACAATATCAGTCTCTTCCAGTAGGAGGTAATATACAACCTATGACAACAAATTATATACCACCTATATACTATAACCCGAATTCACAAGATAATACCGGAGATTTTCTACAAAATATTGACCCGTACAGATCAATAAATTATCACGATGAGAGAGGTTTTAATAGAGAAAATTATCAGGGACGAAATTCATTTCCACCAGGTAATAAATTTGAAAAACAGACTGGGTACCAACAAGGGAGAAATTATAGGCAAAATACCAGTAATTATAATAGAGAAGGTCGTATAAACTCCCCTAAGCAAAATTTCGATCAACAGAAAAAATATTATAAAAATTCCAAATGGAACAATAATCAGGGAAACTAAGAAGGGAATTTTTGCAATTGTATAATATTAACAAAAAGCACTGTAATGCCCACAGAAAATTCCCTAAGAATGGGCAATATAAATTTGATAATTATAAATTTGCCTCAAAAAAATATCAAATGAGAAAAAATAATTTCCAAACAGATAAAAAGAAAAGAAAGAAAATTGAATATAGAATAGATGAGAGACAAAAAAATGATACATGTATCAAAAGAGAGCAGATCAGTAGTGCACATGGAGACAATATAAATAATTTGCCCTTAATCAAATTCAGTATAGCAAAGGTTCCAGTTATAGGACTCGTCGACAGTGGGGCCAGTATATCATTAATTAGTGATGAATTATACGAGCAATTAAAAAATGATACTATAAAGATACGCTATTTATCAAGACAGGTAACAATCCATACTTTAGATAACTCCACAATCCCTTTTAAATGTTGCATTAAGATTAATTTCAGAATAGAAGGAATTTATGTTTCAGGTACATTTTATGTGACGACCCAAAAGTTTAACAGACAATACCATCTTATATTAGGTTATGACTTTCTAAAGTCAAATAGAATTTTATTAGACTGTCAAAAAAAGCAATTAAAATTAAAAGACAGAGAAATCCCATTCTTAGACGATACACAAACAGATAATTCAATCCCACAGAATCAACAAATAAATCAGTTGGAAATAAAAAACAATAGAACGACTGAATTAAAGGAGAGTGATAGTAAAGCAGTTTTTGCGAAATTGGTAAAAAAAGTATTTTTAGGGCCTAAGGAAGCAAAGATAATTAAGTTGAGATGCGCATCGCAAATTGAACCCGATACGACAATTCTGTTAGAACAATACAAAGAAACAGATAATATTAGAATGGATTTATCAATTCATACGGTTGATAAAGATAATAATATATCGGTAATTGTTACTAACAAATCGGACAAGAAATGCACTATTAATAAACACACTAAAATTGCAAAAATTGATACAGATTTCATAATAGAGGAAGATATTTCTGAGAATAATGATTGGAATACTGAACAAATTAATGCATTGTCGTTACAAGAAATCAAACAATTAAGAATAAATCAATTAATAAAAGAAGATTTCCAATTGGATCATTTAAGTGAACCAATGAAATCACAAGTACAAAAAATTTTGCTAGAGAATGCAGAAGCATTCTCAAAAAGTTATGCTACTCTGGGTCAAACCTCTTTAGTAACGCCGGAATTTAAATTTTTACATCATTATCCCATACAATCTCGTCCATATAAAATATCAGAACACTACCGAGAAGCTGCAAAAAAGGAGATAGACGAATTATTAGAGGCAGGTATTATTCAAAAATCCACCTCTAATTACGCATTTCCTGTAATTTTTGTTAAAAAAAAGCCTATACCAAATACAAATAATGGCCAAATTAGGATGAGAGCGGCCATTGATTTTCGTTTAATTAATGAGATAATTGAAAATAAACCTTATCCTTTGCCGCAATTGAGAAATATTTTACATTCCATTAGCGGAAAACAGTATTATACGACTTTAGATTTCCACAGCGCATTTTTTCAGATTAATTTACGGCCTGAAGACAGGCAGAAATTTGCATTTATTACGGAGTTTGGACTTTTCGAATCCAACCGCTTATGTTTTGGGAATAAATTAAGTTCTATATACTTTTCGGAATTAATGGACACAGTACTGGGAAAATTTGATAAAAGTAAAGTTCAGTACTATATCGACGATATTATTTTGGCGGCAAATTCACAGGAGGAAATGCTAGAAATATTAGAACAGGTATTACAAACTTTAAAAGAAAATAATTTAACGATTGACCCAAGAAAGGCACAAATTATGAAAGAAAAAATAGAATTTTTGGGTTATAAAATTGATAAAAATGGATATTCGCCATCCGAGGATAATATAACTAAAGCGAAAAATCTTAAACGACCCAAGAACAAGAAAGGCGTACAATCCCTAATCGGTTTTACAAATTTTTTTAAAACACTAATTCACAACTATTCCGAAATCATATACCCACTCACGGAATTAACGAGGAATGATAAGAAATTTAGATGGACGGAGATAGAAGAAAATGCATTTAGGAAAATACAAGAGGCGATCATACATAATCCAACGTTAAAACCTCCAGATTTTAAAAAAGAATTTTATCTTATAAGTGATGCCTCAAAAATTGCACTCTGCGGTATTTTAGCACAAAAGAATGATCAAGGTGAATTAATTCCAATTGAATATTTTGCCAGAAAATTAAAACAGACTGAATGTAAATACCCAGCGATGAAATTAGAATTGCTTAGTATTCACGATTCTTTGATGTTATTCAAACATTTAATATTAGGGAAAAAAATAAATATTTGGACAGATAGTAAAGCACTAACGTATAATATAAGTCTGGAACACCAATCAGATTTAATTAATCGTTGGATT
The DNA here is from genome assembly GCA_963930645.1 of Salticus scenicus. NCBI lineage: Eukaryota > Metazoa > Arthropoda > Arachnida > Araneae > Salticidae > Salticus > Salticus scenicus. The sequence goes on from OZ005657.1 coordinate 9,052,269, forward strand.
TTTAATATCCAAAATTTTGATTATTCGATTAGGTTTATAAAAGGAAAAAATAATCCTGCGGATTTCATGAGTCGACATATAAATACTTTAACCCACCAACAGGCCAGGGAAATAGATATTTTTACGGTGGAAAAAGGTCTAACAAGAGAAAATATAAAAAAAGAGCAGCATAAGGACACACAGATTAGTAAAATAAGACAAGCGCTAATTAATGATACGAGTACAAAATTAAAAAAGAAATATCATTTAATTGATAATGAAATATTGGTATTAAAGGATAAAGAAAACCAGTATGATAATCCAATTTATATAGCACCATATAGATTAAGGCAAAGAATTATGGAAGTGGGACATAAGCCCCATTTTGGTTTCGCAAAAACGTATCATACCATAAAAACCAGATTTTATTGGATTGGCATGTATAATACAATTAAATATTATGTAGCTAAATGCATAAATTGTAATACATTTAAAAGCAGACCGACTTGTGACCCTAAATTAACCAAAATTGAAAGAAATGACCCACCAGGTTCTTATTTACAATGCGACATTGTAGGACCTCTACCATTATCATATAAAAAGAATAGATTCGTCCTCACGGTAATTGATAGTTTTTCACGCTTTTTAGAAACTTTTGCTTTGCCAAATACGAATACAGAATCGATTATATCGTGCTTTAATAACTATTTTGGAAGATTTGGCTTATGCCAAACTTTACAAATGGACAATGGACCATATTTCAAAAGTAAATTATTTAAAGAATATTTAACATCATTAAATATCGAAATTAGACACAGTAGCCCATATTTACCGAGGAGCAATGCTTTAATAGAACGTGTACACAGAACTATGAAAAATTCAATTGCATCGATATGTAATAAGTCTTTTGACTGGGATGTACAACTAAATTTTTTTAAACTCGCGTATAATACACAGCAACATCGATCGACAGAGTACACCCCCGCACTACTATTTTTGGGAAGGGAAATACGTAACCCCTTTAATAATTTTGAACAACCACGAATGACAAATATAAGTCAGTATGTAAAAGAATTGAATTATAATATTAATGAAGTTCAAAAAATTGCTCAAGAAAACGCAAGACAAACACTCAACGAATATGATAAAATAAATCTTACAAAGAAAGATGTTGATCTAGATTTAAATGATGAAGTGTATTTAAAATTATTGGGTAAAACAGGAGCATTACAACCTAAATTTGCGGGACCATTTTTGATCTCAAGAAAGCTGCGAAATAATAAGATGCTTTTGACGCCTAAAGACAACCCAATGGGTAAAAAAAATAAAACAGCATATTACAAAGCTGTTTAAAATTCCAAGCGATAATTTATTGAGGGATAATGAAGATAATAAGCAATAATTACAAGAGTGTAAAATGAAAATAAGTTTATTTACGCAGAAAATAATAATAGAAAATCAAAATTAATCGAAAAGGCGATTTACACCCCCCCCCCCCCAAAAAAAAAAAAAAAAAAAAAAAAAAAAATAGGAAAGAAAATGAGAATTGTAAATATTGTACTGTAGGTTAAAATGTTTGTAAATGTATCCAAGAAAGTATATTTTTCGATAATTATACATATATTATGCATATCAAAATAATCAAAATAATGTAAATAGATACGTGTAAAGATGTGGGTTCGTGAATCTATACAGATAAAAACACGCGTATACAGATTGTACGTAAAAATGAGATTAGGTAGAGAAAATTGATGGAGAAATACTCAGTAAGTATACAATACGTTAGAAGGAGAGATTCAATCACGTCAAACACTCTTTCACCCCTCTCTCAACCCCCAGGGCTCACGACACCGGAAAATACAAGAGAAAATTTTAGAGCGAAGAGGAGATGCTCAAACGAGTTGTTGATCGCGATGGGGAAGTGAAAAGAATCGCTAGGAAGTGTAGAATCTTTCAATCGTAGCGATAGATGTATAAAAGAAACAGTTACTAGTCTATATTAGGTTAAAAGAGGCACCACAGTTAGATAGAACAAACGATAAAAAAAAAAAAAAAAAAAAAAAAAAAAAAAAGAGGATTAAATAGCAACCCCCCCCCCCCCCCCACACACACACACACAAAGTAACTCCAAGAAAATGAGTATTTTGCTTTAAACAACTTCCTCAACGATTAAAACGTAGGATTGATGTACATAGTGTAATTAAAATTAAGATGAAACAGGTTTCTACATGACATGATCATATTAAAATATCAATATGCACGTTGATATAGATATACAAAGAATAGATAAAGAAATGGAAGTTTAAGAGATGGCTATAATGGTGTAAATATGAATTAGTACATATCACAGATGTAGAATAGATATGGTCATATATATAGAGATTATTTTCTTTCAAAAAATGAGGGTTTGTTCACCCATTGGAATATAGATATGGAGAAAAAAAAAATAAAAAATGAATAAATAAATAAATAAATAAATAAAAATAAAAAAAATAAATGCATCTCTTAGCGACGTTTTTGGTTAGACAAGAAAGTGCTGGACGATATAAATGGTTCGGACTAACAGACTCTTTCGTCGGTAGCATAAGTATACAGTAGGAGTTACATTTAGGGTAGGAGCAATAATAAGAATTAAAATAGATAGAAATATAGACTGCAATATATACTAATTTAAAAAGACAATTTAAGTTTAATACCCTCTTTGTCTCAAATTCTAGTTATGATCATATCATATCAGATCAGATCAGATCAGATCATATCATATCCATTTCTTTTTCTCTTTTCTTCGATTTTTAAACATGGCAATAACGAGAAAGTATGAATTTAGAATAAGAGAGAATAATTGTTTGCCACAAAACGGGTTGAATAGTGCCACTTATATTTCAAGTAAATTAAATTATGTACATATATGTAAACAAAGTATTATTATTATTTTATGTTTATTTTATTAGAAATTATGTAGATATAAAACAGGTATTATGATTTATGTTTTTTTTATTTCAAGCAATTTTGTATGTACGTATATCTATCCAAACAAAGTATATTATTATAGTATACTAGATTTTGTTAATTTAATTTTTGTTATGCTATCAAGATGTATCTTCTATGATATTACATTTTTCTTATACTTATGTGACGGGGGATAATAATATGGGAAATATCCTAATTCCCATATCATGTGAAATGCCACTGATAGCCACTTACCAGCATAAATAATTATTTCAGATGTTATATATAAAACAGATGGGTTGGTGACAAACCTTTTCTTCCTTCCGTTATTTTATGTGCATGGGAAAATGGACGCTTTTAAAACATAAAGCAATAAAACTATTATTCTATTATCCTGTTTACTTGAATAAAAGAGAAAAACTTGGACCACCCCATGGAGAGAACGGAGCTCTGAGAAGGAAGGAAAATGATGCTCCAGGGGAAGTTGTAAGGTAAAACCATCGTTCGAAAGTGCGGACAGCAAAATTCAAGGAAGAGCGAGAGAGAGGGTTATTTCTAATGAGATGCTTAGCTATTGGTGAAGCAAGCTACCAACAGAAAAAAAAAAAATAAAAAAGAAAGGTTCAGCCCCTCTCAATGAGTCTAAGAAAAAATATTGACCAGAAGAAAAAAAGAAGGTATGGATATAAAATCTCTCGAAGATTTTTGATGAGTGAAAAATATTATTAGAAAAATTCCCCAGATGCTCTATCGCTAAGCAGTCTTGAAGAATGTTAAAAAAGAAGAAAAAGATGAATCTCTATTTAGTCGAAATGGGGAAGTTGCACACGGAAGGAAAAACAATTTCTTTTAATTGTAATCGATAAAATCAATCTTGGGAATCCGAAAAATCCAATTAAAATCGTAAAATTATTTTAAATTAACTTTTAATTAACATTTTAAAACCGCTAAAAACCAAAACAAAACCACGTGATCCGAAAACGCTCCGTGAGGGGGTTGACGTCACAGTACACGAAGTGTGAATGTTTACACTTTACCGCTTGCTTTTCTTTTTGTTCGCTCTATTCTAATCTGTATTTTATAGTTTATTCTTAAAAATTTTACCTTTTGTAAGAAATAACTTAAACCTTCCATAACTATACTATATCTTATATCTTATATATATATATATTTCTATTTTTATTTGTATAATGTCGATTTTGGATTTGTAAAAGAGCAATCGGATAATGTTCCGAAAATAGATGCTCTTTCCATATTCTCATTTTTGAGAAGAAACCTCGATTTTATTAGCGCATAAATATAAGAGTAGCTAAAGCTAAACGATCTAGATTTGTTCTGTATTCATATTTTGAAAATTATAAACGTCTTCATAATAGAATTTTAGCATTGCTTTAATATATTAGTAGTATTTTTTTACATTTCTCTAATTTTTTAGATGCTTGTATGTGAGAATATTTCTTTTTTCATAATGTATGCTTAAAGATTTAATTATAATTAAAATATTCATTAAAATTTCATAGTACATAAAAATATATTTTACTGATTATGTATTTTATTATTTTTTTTTAACCAGAATTTTTTAATTATGTTATTTTATAAATTATATATGATTATTTTATAGAGCAGTCATTAATTATGTATTTAATATTTACTTCATGTTTTTTCAACGAAAAAAAAAATGTTATTTTCAAATTGCATTATTTATTTATTATTTATTATTTTATTTTATTAAAAAAAAAGTTTACTTTTTATAACTTTTTAAGTAATTTATATATATATATATATATTTCAATTTTATCCATTTATTTTTCCATTTAATTTTCTTAAATTTATTTGAATTATATTGTTCTACGTTGTTTACATTAGCAACGGCTGTTACACAACTATTTATTTATTTAATTAATTCATTTCAAAAGGAAAATACAATTAAATGTTTTTATCGGGAAAATGTTAATATCGCATAAAGGATAATATCGCATTAGTCTTATTAAAATTTAAGTTTAATAAAAACTTATTTATTATTTATTTAATGCCTTTGAAAGGAAAATCTTTTGTTATTTATTTATTTATTGTACTAATCGAAATGAAATGGTAATATAGCAGAAAAAGTGATTGCAATAAAATACATGGTGCCAAAATTAAAGTATATTTAATAGATGCCGAGATACAGCTATCCTTAAAATCTTAGTTTTTGAATAATAGCTGCTTTCGCCTCCTGATACGTACACAAATTGAAGTGCCCACGAAAGACATTGCTGCGGGCAATAAGAACCCAGATCCAAAAAAGCAGGGTACACTGGAGGGAAAGAAGTTGCCGCAGGCTGCGAATAACCAAAACGATGTTAGGAGCGATTTCAATGAATTTATTTTCTAATTATCTATTTATTTATTTTTTGTTTATAGAATGATATAAAAGAAAAATTTTTTTTTTTTGTTAATTTATTAAATTTAGCGACCAGCGAAGCAGGCGAAGGCCGTCAGTTATAGTATATGCAAGGGTTGTTCCAGGTTTACTTTTGGGGCTCATTTTTGTGAAAAACATTTTTTTTTTTTTTTTTTTTTTTTGTGTGTGAAAAACAAAATAATTTTGTGAAAATTTATTTCTTTTTGTGATAAAAAGAATTATCACACGAAACCTTTCACTTAAGAAGTTACTCTATCTAATGTTCATTATCAAGTTAACAGCATATTACTGAACCAAGTATACACACTCATTAAAAATAATATTGTTAACGTGGAAAACTTTTACAAAATCATCATCTTTTTAAAAATAAATCTTGAGAAAGGCCTGTTGTTATGAATCTGAATTTTGTGAAGAGACCCATTTTATGGATTTGTATTTTCTAAAGGGGCCCATTTTAGATATTTGGATTTTGTGAAGGGGAAGCAAGTGGGTCCCAGTTTTTACCTGGATCGACCCCTGATATATTCTAAACATATTTGGATTTTACATTAAGGCTTCATTGATAAATGAATTTAATATATATATATATATATATATATACACTGGTGGACAATTGCTAAGGACGGATGACAATAGCTTAGTTATTGTCATCCGTCCTTAGCAATTGTCCACCAGTGTATATATTGCGTTTGATTGCTGAAATTTACTGCAAATTTTTAATTAATTATTTAATACCATTCATATTTATAACTAGATATATATTTCATTTGTTTATTTTATTTTAAAGTACTTTATATCTTTCCTATTGCTAAATGTTGTTATTATTATTACTTTCTATTCCTATTAATCTTTTCTTTCTATTTTTAAATTTTTCCAAATAAAAAAGTAATCACATTATAAAAATAACTAAACGCGTTTCTATATATATATACATATATAAATAATATTATTTTTGTACGGAGACCTTCTTTTAATTTTATTTATTTATTTAGAATGATAAGCGCATGTAATTTTCCTTAAATACTTTTCAATTTCTCAAACTGCATCACTATAATGTTTTTAATTATTCACAATCTTCAGCTGCTATTTTAATAGAAATATTGTTAAGTTATAATATTGAAATGTATTAAAAAGTTATATATATATATATATATATATATATATATACAGATATACTGGCATCTCATAATTATAAAAGTAATCTAATTTAGGTTAATTTAGCAAAAACTATTCTAGATTATTTAAGCAATGAAAATATGCATATTATTCAGTTAAATATTATTACTCAATCCCAATATTTTATTTCTGTACTCAGTCTATAATAATAATAAAATAATAATAAATCTATAAAACATAATAAAATGAAACAAAACAAGTATTTAAAAGATACATCTTTGGCATAACATATTAAAAACATTCTTTAAGAAAATTCTATTGATAAACTATTATTTCGATTACAGTTTAATTTGGATTAATAACAGCAGGCGAGTACAAAAAAATATCATTGAAACTTGGTGTCATTTATAGAATGAAGTGATGTTTAATGACTTCAAATAGTTTTAATATTTTTTTTAAAAGAAAGAATACAAAATTTCGCTGAATGCACGATTTTTCTTTACAATACAAGAGGGAGAAATTCAGCCGGCAGTTCATTTCATGGATAGTGACGTCACGATAGGTTTTATCACGTGACGCAGCGTTTTCCCGCCAACATGAGAACTACGTCTTTTAAAGTTAATTTATTAAAGCATCCGGTTTTCCAATATGCATAAAAATGGTATCAAAATGTTTGTATTTTCATGCTCTATCATTTACAAGTCAAAATGAAAAATGTGCAATTTCCCCATTGATAATTTTTTTCCTTTGATGAATATGCTCCTGGAAATATAATTTTAACAGTCTTCATATATCCGAAGAGGCTATTGTTTTGGAGGATCCCTCATACCTCGAAATGGAGCAAAGAAGTAGTTTATTTTATGAAATATGCAATATGATCTGTGATGCGAAAAGAAGTGTTCTTTATTTAAAGAAGAAAAAGATGAATCTCCATTCAGTCGAAATTGATAATTTTTGCCTTTGATGAATATGCTCCTGGAAATATAATAGTAACAGTCCTCATATATTCGAAGAGACTATTGTTTTGGAGGATCCCTCATACCTTATGCAATATGAACGGTGATTGAAAAAAGGAAATGTTCTTTATCTATGATAGTTGTTCATATGTGGGGACTCAACGAGTTTCGTTTGCGTATGATATAATTAGATTCTTCAAATAAAATAAATATTGTAAGTGCACTCAAAGAACTTCGTGTGTCGACAAAAAAAAAAAAAAATAGAATTTTATAACAATCTTCATATGGGTAGATTGCCTTGAATAACGTATGCGGTCGCGAAAATCTTCGTGTGTAATAATTATATTTCCTGACAGTTTTTCATGAGTGTGGACTTCTTAATTTCCATAAGTGAACTCTTATATGTGTGGACAGGGCTAATATATACTATGGATTATACGGTTATCTAAGAACAATATTTTCCGAAAGTGCCGCATCTGTTGAAGGGTAAGTGGCTATTATTCAATTTTTATTTTGTGGCAAACGTCCCCTTTAAAGTGATAGATGGTAAATTGAGTAATAATATATATATCCCAGCATTTTTAAAATTGATAAATAAATGATATATTTGATAATTAATACTGTATTTTGTGTCTATGATTTTTTTTTAAATTTAGATAAATGTGTATAGATTGAATTAATGTTTTTCTAGGTTGAAGGATAAGATTTGAAAGGTTTAAAAGATATATAATAATAAAATAGATATATGAAAGAATAAAGATAAAAGAATAATAATGATAAATTGATAGTTAAGTAAGATTGATATAATTGGAATTTATTTGAAAATAAATTTGGGTTATTGCAGATATTTTAGTATTTGAACAACGCAATGTGTTTTGATGGGATTAGGTGGTCGGATTATAAATAAAAAATTCATAAGAGTTTTAATTAATCACCACATTTACCAGAAGACTACTGTTTTTTGGTTATTTCTACTGGCCTACTATTTTTTGTTAAAAATCTACTATTTTTAGGAACTTACAAGAAAAATGTAAAATTGAGCAATTTTCTTGTAAAATATATAGAGGGAAAATAAGCAGAGAATAAATATAATAATGAAATGAGATTTATTAAATGTATGTGTAAAAATTGCAATACTGATTTTAATTATCTCAAAATATACTTAAATTTTTGGGGGTTTTACTTTCATCACCCTACTACCATAGCTAATGGAAGTATTGTATTCGGTCCAAAAATTCGATATCGATATTTCACCTGATTTACACGTTTTAAGGTCCCCTGAGTCCAAAAATGTGGTTTTTAGCAATTGGTCAGTGTGTGTGTATATGTGTGGAATCTTCTGGCGGTCATAGCTCCGAAACTAATAAAGATAGAACAACAAAACTTCAGAATCGAGACAGGTCTGGTGTACAGATGAATTTTCCAAATGTTGGTAAAAATTGAAAAACCGGAAGCGGGACATCGGAAACCAGAAGTGGGACCGTAAGTCCGTATTTCAAAAACGGCTCTATCGATTTTCTTCAAATTTGCTATATAAACATTCTATTAGATGTCCTTTCGAATGATATAGTTGGTTAGTTTAGGAAAATTGATAGGAGTATAAATAGCTCAATTTCAGGTCTCGCAAGCGCGTTCCTTTAAAAACGGCTGTACGGAATTTTTTGAAACTCGCCTTATTAACTCCCTTTTAAATACCCTTTTGTATGTAATTATTGTTTTCCGATCAATAATTGCGTCTTGATAAAAGTTGTTATCTAAAAAACGGCTCTAACGATTTTCTTTAAAATTGTTACATATAAATCAATTTTAGATATCCTTTCTCATGCATTACGTGGTTATTACAGGAAAATTAACAGTCATCTTGCTTAGGTAGGCCAGTTTTAGATCCCGAAAATTGGTGTTTCAAAAAAATAACTACCATATATATATATTTAACCTCGCTATATGTAAGATTCGTTTTATATGTCTTTACATGTGCATAAAATTTTTCTTACTGGAAAAATTTTAGGTTTCTACTTCTTTAAGTCAATTTTATATCTTGTGATCACTTTATCTAAAAAAAAATCTGGTGTGAAACAACCACACGACTTCCACTACCCACTATTACACGTATTATATGCATGTTTTAGAAATAATGTGGTCAGCGAAGACATAAAATTGACCTAGCGAAGTATACACAAAAGAAATATCCTGTAGGAGAAAGCTAATATATATATGTATGTGTGTGTGTGTGTGAAACTGAATTTACATAGCGAGTTAAAAAATAAGAGGGGGGGGGGCGGATGATAGAGTTATTTTTTCAAACACCAATTTCTGAGATCTAAAACTGACCCACCTAATCAGGATGACTGTCATTTTTCCTGTAATAACCATGTAATACATGAGAAAAAATATCTAAAATGGATTTATGTAACAATTTTCAAGAAAATCGTTAGAGCCGTTTTTGAGATACCAACTTTTACCAAAACTTGGCATACTCAATTGTTGACTGGAAAACAATAATTACATACAAAAGCGTATATAAAAGAGATTGACTATGTCGAGTTTGAAAATATTCAGTACAGCCGTTTTTAAAGGAGACCTGAAATTAAGCTATTTACATAGGGCGCCTATCAATTTTCCTGAACTAACCAACTATATCATTCGAAAGGACATCTAATAGAGTGTTTTAATGGCAACTTTGAAGAAAATCGTTCGAGCCATTTTTGAGATACAGACTTACGGTCCCAATTCCGGTTTCCGATGTTTCACTTCCGAATTTCCAATTTTCACCAAAATTTGGAAAATTCATCTGTACACCAAACCTGCCTCAATTCTGAAGTTTCGTAGTTCTATCTTTAGGAGATATGATAACCAGAAAATTTCACACATACATACACCACTGACCAATTGCCAAAAACTACTGTTTTGGGCTCAGGAGACCTTAAAACGTGAAATCAAGCGAAAACTCGAATTTGAATTTTTAGATCGAATGCAATATTTCCATTACCTACGGTAGTCTGGTAATGGAAGTATACCTGGGATCTGTTGACTAACTTTCTTAATCAAGTGTAGATTCTGACTAACTTGCTTTGTCTGGCAACTGCGGTTGTTGACTAACCTTCCTGGTCAGATAATTATGATTGTCGACTAGCCTTCTTTGTCTGATAATATTAACCTTCCTAGTCTGGAATAGTGTTTTGGTGACTAGTTCAGCAAGTACACTTTTTAGCTTTGGAGACTAGTTCAGCAAGTACACTTTTTAGCTTTGGAGACTAGTTCAGCAAGTACACTTTTTAGCTTTGGAGACTAATTCAGCAAGTACTCTTTTCAGTTTTGGTGACTAGTTTAGCAAGTACACTTTTTAGTTTTGGAGACTAGTTCAGCAAGTACACTTTTCAGTTTTGGTGACTAGTTCAGCATGTACACTTTTCAGTTTTGGAGACTAGTTCAGCAAGTACACTTTTTGGCTAGTCAGTTATTTTGGTTAGTCAATTTTGTATTGTCAGTTCAGCATTTTGTCAGGTCACTGTGACCAATTTATTTTTCACTGTGTACTTTCATGTTGGCCTCTGTTTTTTCTAATAATAAGGATGTTATTTTTTTTTTTTTTTTTTTTTTACCAGTTAAAAGTATTACTGCTGAAGAGCTTTATGATCACGCAAAAAAGATCATATTAAATTTGCAAAATACTGGTTATCACGTACTTAGTATAATCAGTGATAATAATGCTATTAACAGAAAAATGTTTGATTTATTTTTGAAAAATTCATCATTTGAATTTCCTTTAGCTATGAATCCTAGTTTCCCTGATAAACCCTTATTTCTATTATTTGACACAGTGCATTTACTAAAATCATTCAGAAATAATTGGTTTTCAAAAACAGAATTTGCTTTTCCTTCTTTTACTGGATCCGGCGAAGTGATAGCAAAGCAGCAACATTTGATTGATGTTTATCGTTTAGAAAAACGCAATGCTGTCAAATATTCCTGTCAATTAAATCAAAATGTTTTATATCCTAATAATTTACAAAAACAAAATGTAAATTTTGCTGTTAAGATATTTCAGGATTCAACTATTATGGGTCTTAAAATGCTTGGACCTAAACATGATATTTTAACTGGATGGGAAAACACTGTCGAATTTTTAAGTACTGCCAAAGATTGGTGGGAAATTGTTAATGTGAAATCTTGCGGGAAAGGCATCAGAAAGAGAAGTGAGAGAATGAATCCAATATATTCTTTGGATGGATTGCAAGTCCAATTAAAAAAAAAAAAAAAAAAAAAAAAATTTCTTATTTGGATTGAAGAATGGCAAGAATTTGTGACATCAAAAAAATTGAAAAAAGGCTTGTGCAGAAACGTTCAAATCGCTTATTCACACCACAAAATCACATATTGCGTTAATTGATTATGCAATAAATAAACTGCAGTGGAAATATGTGCTACTCGGAAAATTTCAGACTGACAAATTAGAGGCAAGATTTGGTCAATACAGGCAAATGAGTGGATGCAATTATAACATTTCCTTACAGCAAATAACTGAATCTGAAAAAAAGTTGAAAATTTCGAATTCATTACAATTAAATTCTACGAAATACGGTACGATATCAATAAGACAATTAAGTGACTCTTTTGCAATTGAAGAAAATATTTCAGAGGAAGATAAAGAGTTTGTTTCATCTATAATTAATGCAGATATTTCTCTTGATATTGAGAATGATGATTTATACAATATTGTGTTTATCGTGGGATATGCTTGCAAAAGTATAAAAAAGAAAATCCATTGTAACAATTGTATTGATTTTATCACTACTAAAGATAATTTGACAGTTTATTTTCAGTTTGATTCTCCGTATGTGCTAATTGAAATGCATGATCGTGGTGGACTGACATATCCGACACAAATTTCTATTACAACTGGGATAATCTGCCTTGCTGTTTTCCAAACATTAATTTTAAAAGACACAGAAAATTTATTCATTAAGTGTAATAACAACTTAAAAGTTTTTTGTGATATTGCAAAGTATTTTAGAGGGTTATGTAGAGGGCTTTGGTAGTGTTCAATTTTTGATAAACAATAAGAGATATTTATGCAAAATTGCCTACAAATGTAAAGCAAAGTGATTTAAAAACAATAATATTTCCCTCCCCCCACCCTCCTAGATATATGTAACACTCTTTGAAATTTTTCATTAAACAGTTTTTGAAATTTTTATTAAAATTGGTAACATTGTGATATTTATACAATCAATTTTCTCTTTTGCCCCCCCGCCCCCCTCAATTGCCCCCAAGATACATATAACCATCAGCGTAAATTTTCCTAAATATTCAGTGATATTAACAAAAATTTTTATTAAAATGCAAAATATAGTGATACAAACATTCATTTTCTTTCCCTCTGTGCCCCCACCCCACAGACATATGTATCTCACTATAATTTTTCATTAATAGTAAGTGATGCTTACAAAATATATGTCAATAAAAAAAATCGATAATAAGTGTTGTTTAAAAAGATTATTTTATTTTTCATCTGCCCCCCCCCAGCCCCCACCCTTATCAACTATAGGTTACTTTCACTATAATTTTAATAAAATGTAAGTGATAGCACAAATTTTCATATAAATAAGTAGCATGGTGATATAAAAACAATCATTTTCTTCACTCTACCCCCCCGTCCCCCACCTAGTAGACCGTCCAGATATGTGTAACCCTCACTGTAATTTTTCTTAAACAGTACGTTGCATATACGCAAAGTTTCCCTCCCCCCCAATAATACGGTAGTTTAAATAACAATGTATTTACTTCCATCTGCGGCCCCTTACCCCCCTCCCCCCAGGTATATAATAGACTCATTGTGATCGTCATAAAAAGTAAATGATAGTTATAGAATATATCATTAAAATCGGTAAAATGGTGATATAAAAAATCATTTTATTTTCCTCAGCCCTCGCTCTTTAACTCCCCACCCCCCAAGTATGTCTGAAACTTACTGTATTTTTTTTTATTTTTTTTTTTTTTCACAAATTGTACGTGATTATACAAAGTTTTTTTTTTTTTTCTTTAAAATCGATACTAGCGTATTGTAAAAAAGAATGCATTTTATTTCCACCGGCATATTGATCATTGTGATTTTCACAAATTGTACGCGATTAAGTTTCATGGTGAAAATCTGTAAAAAGGTGGTATAAAAACAACTGTTTTCTTTCAGTCTGCTGCTAGCCTCCCACCTTTCCCTAGGTACATACTAAATGAATGATGTATCAAATCAAATGAATTTTCTAAAAATGTAATTTGAAAGTCATTCTTTAAATTCATTATTTGATATTTATAATTTTGCGATTTGAAAAAGTGCCTTTTTCTCCGGTGCCCTTTCTTCATTAATAGTAAGTGATGTTTACAAAATATGTCAATAAAAAAAATCGATAATAAGTGTTGTTTAAAAAGATTATTTTGTTTTTCTTCTGCCGATGCCCTGTTTTTCGGGATCACATTTAAAAGTTATACCCGCGTATATATAAACAAAAAAGAAAATTATAAGTTTTTTTTTTGTTCATATAGTACGTTGTTTTATTTTACGCTATAGCCCTTCAAATGATTATAGCCCATAGATCATAATAATAAAGAATATTTCGTTGTGTCCCTGTAAAAATATATAAGTATTAGATTCACCAAAATCAATACAGCTTCTGCGACAGTGTTTTTCAAAATGTATATAAATTTTCAGTGCAATCAGATAAGGCATTTAGATGCTAGCACATTTTAAATAATTTAAGCCCTTAAGCCGTAATAATAAAGTTTTTTTTTTTTGGTTTTGTTTTGTTCTGTGCTTGTAAAAAATTCTATAATATATCCCCCAAAATCTATACAGTGAAACCGGTCAAGTTGGACACTTTTTATCGGAACGGAATGTATCCATAGGATTAACATTATGTCCAACCTCTATAAGTTAGACACCCCTCTAACTAAGTTGGACATTCAAATATTATCCTAAGTTGAACCCTTTTATCCAATGAGACTGGAAAGAAAAATATAAAACTTGCATTTTTTTTACCTTTTTTCGAAATTTTACTTATCCCTTGTAGAAATAACTGTAAATATCTAAAAAGCAATGTTTCTTGTCACACTATATTCACCTCTGTATATTCATCTTGTAAAAAAAATATTTATTTTGTTCAACTGAAAAATTCACAAATTACTGAATTTTAGCGATTAATGAAATAGTCTTTCTTTTTATTGATTTGCATGAATTGTTTTTGTCCTTTTCTCCAGGAAATATCCAGTAGAGAACCTACAAGTATGTTTTGACTTAGACTGTTTTAAAATGAGGATTAGACGGTTTAGACGGTCATTTCGGTAGTTAGAGTTCCTCTTCATTTGTTCCTTTTTTTCTACAAAGTTTTACTTGAGTGTATAATTGCACTAAACATAATATGTGAGAGATCTATCTATAGCGAAAAAAGATGCTGATTCAATTTGGGTACATATCAATCGACAGGTGTCGCTGCTAGGCTGCAGTTTTCCCCTTTCACAGGAAAACTATATCACAGTTTCTAGAGCGAATAAATTCACCAAATTTCATAAGCTATTATTAAAATGAATGTTATCTTAATTTGGGGGCATATCAGTAGAGAAATTGGTACTACTTTTAATCACATTCTCCGATTTTCCATATGACTATCACAGCGTCTATTGAATAAAATTCCAGCAAAATGCATATGCAAAATTTTTATTGTGAGAAGTTATATTGATTAAATTTTCGTGCATATAACTGGTGGATGGCGCTGTTATATAAAAAATTATAGAAGAAAGTGTTATTATGGCCACAATATACCAGTTTAAATTTAGATTTTAATTTAGCAAATTAATCATTTTTTTGTATATAAGTTATGAGTACTTAATTATGTTATATTTAGATGTGATTAAATGTTAAAAGGCATGCATAGATACAGTTTAATTAAATCGAAAAATGTAAGCACCCCTTTAAGTTGGCCACGTTTTCCTGGAACCGTAGGTGTCCAAATTAGAGAGGTTTTACTGTAATATGTATATAAATTTTCAGTTCTTTCAGATAAGGCATTTATTCATTATATATTTTTTTGTATTTTTATTCGCTTTGCTTATTTAATTTTTACAAAGCATTTATAATATTGAAATTTAAAAAAAATTCTTTTTTTCTCTCTCTTTTTTTTTTCTTTTCTTTTATAAATGCAGTATCTGTCAAAAATTATGATATACTAGCTATTAATTTGCTTTCTTATTCTAGAACGATTTTTGAATACTTTTTCATTGAATATTGTAATCAATTAATATAGTAATATTAGTATTCGCAGTAAAAGTTTTAATATTGCGCCTGAAGTAATAAAGCAGGGGAGGGAGCCCTATAAATTTTCTCTCACACCGGCGTCACCAGCTTATTTGTTACGGCACTGATTAACAATATATATTACGTATAATATATTTATCTTATTTAGTTTATAATAGAATAAAGAAAAAAAATATCGAGGCATTCATTCAAAAGTTATACCTTTCTAAATATATGTACACCTAAATATACTTTTAAACAACATATTCTTTTTTATTCCATTTTATTTCTTACAACTTATCTCAAAAATTGATTTTAATGATAGACAGGAATTCTAAAATTAAAAATTTAAATAAAATCCTTCATAACATTCATTTTATGTAGTAAACTAAAACTAACAATCATATAAATTTCCTAAATAGGAGAATAGTTAGATTCTAATAATAAAAAAAAATATAATTAGAATATAAGAATTATAGAATAATTAGAAAAAATATAACGAAATCGAAATCCGTAAACCAAACAGTAATAATGGAATTATTAACATTAAATGCAAAACCCCCCTTTAAATGGAAATTAATTCAGTTGTGCAATAAATATCTGTTCTAACGAAACCAATTAAGAGAATAAATAAATAAAATATCCGAAATCATAGAAAGAGAGTTTATAATAAAAGTCTTGTAAATAAATTCTATAACAATTGAATTAAAAAATTCAATCCCATCGTAAGCTCTACCGCTCCTCTATACGAAAGGGACATCTAATAAAATTAAAAACGATGCCTCAAAATGAAATGTAAATATCCCTATGAAACCTAATAAAAATGTCATTCGTATTGATAAAGACCCTAGAAATCACAGGTATGTAAGAAATTGAGGAAAAGGTGACAGACTGCTTATGTATGACGAAACGAAACATCCAGAAACAAATAAAAGAACATATTTTTTAACCACATTTCTTGCGACCGTGGAAGCCTCTGCGCAAGTGCGGATTGAACGAGTCCAGTGTTAAAATAGGGGTGACTATGAGAAAACAAGCGATAAGGGAACACCGAATAACTGGATGTTTGCCAAATAACTATCACTCGGCAAATTTTGCATCCCTCCAAACTTTTGGACTTGGCTTCACTGCTAGTCGTAGGAAACGTGGTCGCACTATAAAAACGTTTTTAACCACTACAGCCTTAACAAAAACTAACAGAAGACAAGAAATAAACATAGAATTGAAAAATTTAAAAAGAAATTAACTAATTATAATAATCTTAGCTATACAATAGCCCGTGAAATAATAGAAATTTTAACCAATGAGCATGGTTGGAAATGCTGTGTCACCGAATCCTACCGAAACTATAGAAACACCTACCAAAGTTGGCGCTATCTACTCAAGCTGAAGACTGAAGCAGCTGAGGCAGCACCTGCTCGACTAGCAGTGTTACCAGATTTGGGGACATTATCATTCAATATCCACCAATAAATTCTAATTGTAGAGGTTGCCTAATCACTTCGAAGATTAATTGTCTATTGTGTATATCAAATATCACTTCTCAAGATTATTGGTGATAGTTGAATATAAAAGTCCCCAAATCTGGCAACACTGTCGACTAGTGAAAGAAAGCCTCCGTGCAAATTTTTACAGTCCAACTTTTCTTCTTGAACAAATATTCAATATCCGATTCCACCCCTGACAAATCGTGATTTCATCTGTTAGCTTTAGAAAATGTTGTTGGCTGAATGGAAATGGAATGGACTTGAGAGAGGTTTTTAGAATGCTAGTTGCTGAAGAAAAAAAGATTCCTATAAGCTCATTCAGATTACAATTATCTAATGATGTTTTGAAAGATGGAAATTTTAAAAATTGTTTATTTTTACTGTAATAATTATAGTAAAAAAAGACTAATTTTTTCCATACTGACATACGGGATTTGAATTATAAAATATTAATAAGCCTAATAATATAACTAATAAACTAATTTTACAATTTTCTCAACACTTAATAAAAAAAAAAAAAATCAATTTGTAGAATTGTTTTGTTTTGTAAATATATATATAACATACATTTAATATATAAATGTTAATGCCTTAAACATTTATATATTTGTATAAACCTATAAATTGTAAAATCAATCCCAAATTTAAACTTTCAATTCTTAAATAAAAGTACTCTTTGACCGTGTCGGATTGATCCCCGGTTGCGTATCTCCGAAATGTTGGCGCGTGCAGAACAAATTCACAATATTTCGCCAGAGAATGCGATTTTCGCCAAATCTGGAAGTGCAAAGAGAAACTTCACGCCGCTTAACCTGTATAAATAAACATCCGGCGTTTTTCTTTCTTTCTTTTTTCTTTTATTATTATTTTTTTTTTTTTTCTGATGATGATTAATGTAGGATTTAAATCGCAAAACGAAACATATCTTGAAATTAAGAAATAGTTTTCCGAATAGAGAAGTAGATAATAATAATGGTAATATATTAGCATTGCGATCCGATTTCATGTATAAGGCCAAAAAGTTTGTAAAAATTGTTCAAACAAATTACAAATTCTTAGTAAAATGCATGAAGAATGTTCATAAGTCCAAATCAGTAGTACGCCATTTTACATTTCAACTATTTTTATTATCATTTTGTATTTAATTTTTTAAAATGTACGACTTTATAAAATATTTCTTTTACGATGCAGTGCTTGAATTTTCATAAATTATCACCTTATATTTATCTAATTTGTTTTTTTAAAGAACATCTTAATCATAATAAAATAGATATTTCGTGTTAAATTTTATGGTTGAAATTCATAAAATTTTCTACGTATAATTTCCTCCTCGGACATGTTAATTTCTCATTCTTTACCCCCCCCCCCTCCAACCCCAACATACAAAGTTATAAAATAAAACGTTAAACATTTTATTAATGCTATTCTATTTGTTTTTCAGTAATCATAAACAATCTAACTTAATATGTTATACAAATCAAAATAATGATGCGCATAACCATTCTCATCCTATATTTATTGTTACTAATTTCTATTGAGGGCGAAATGTATTCATATTAAAAGGAATGAGCATGATAGAACACTCAACACAGTCGCAGACTGAAATGCCGCACCTCATAGGCTACCCTCTATCCGATTCGATACATTTGACTTATCGTAATTAAATGACTAATTAATTTTATTAGGATTGTTTTCGTACATTAATTTTCAACACAACTGATCCCCATATTGCAAGTTCGTGGGAAGTATTGGCCTAATTTGTCAAATGAAGGAAACACAATTTTTATTTACTAAAGTTTCAAATTAAAATGTTCATATTTAATGAAGTGTATTAAAAAATATATTTTAAAATATTAGTCTGACATGTTTACGACAAAATATTGGCATAATGGACGTTTAAACGAAATTTTGCTCTATTTTGCCATGTTAAAAAGAAAACGTAAATTTTGAATAACATGCGAAGTTTACAACTTACATTGTTCCAAAGCAATATTGTCCTTATCAATAACATAAGTGATATTAAAAAACTGATGCACCCATTTTACAAACTCAATATCTATAATACACACAGACAAGTCACATAAACCAACCACTAAAAACATAATTTTTGGATTCAGGAAACCTCAAAACATATAAATGTAACAAAAATTCAATTTCGAAAACTTGATCCGAAAATAATACTTTCGCGACCTTTTACGGATAAGATAAAGTAAATTAGAATAAGAGAATAATTTTAAATTAATTAAACTTTAATTGCATTTATTACATTGATTTTTAATTATAAAAAGAAATGCTTTCATTTAATTTGGGGTAGCCCTGTATATTTACTATATATTTTACAAACACAATATAGTGTACTAATTTAGCACAGAATTTAAAACACATAGCACGACATGAAATGACCTTTCAGCAATTCCATTGTATGAATATATCTGAATTCTTTTGTGGGGTTCTGTGTAAACTTCTAATAAAGGATATACATTCTGCATTGTATACGAAACATTCTTTCATGCACATAAAATATAAGTTCAATTTATTTTATTTTGTTTCATCCAAAAATATTAAATTGTATTTACCAGAAAATTCACACATAGACTTAATGAATTTGAATTCTTTTCTTAGTCACTGTACACGAATTACTTAATATTTCATTCGAGTCCCAATATATATTCTTGAGGTATGGTGATAACAAACACACAGACACATTCAGGCAACCGCTAAAAACCTAATTTTTTGTTTCAGGATATTTAAGCAAATGTAGCAAAAACTCATTTTCGAAAATCTGAATCAAAAATAAAACTTTTCTTACAATATATGGGTAAAATAAACTAAATAATGATCATAATAATGATAATCTGGTGTGTCACTCACACGACTTTCTTTTTTACCCTGCATTTCAATATTATAATGACAGATTGCACATTAAATCTTAAGATCAATAGCGTAAGAATGTAAAGTTTAATGTACTTTTCAAATAATCTAAAATAGGTTTAGAAACAATCTTATTTGACAAAAAGAAAGTAAATAACAATAATAATAATAATAATAATAAAACAGAATAAAATAAAATAAAATAAATGTATTTCAAGGATAATTTTAAAAGCTTTAAAATCATAATATTACAAATATACTTCTTCATTAAACTTGATAAAATAAATTTAAAGGGCTTTCTAATAAATTTTGGTATTAAATTATATTATCTAAAAATAACGATACAAAGACTCCATTGACACATTTTTAACAATTATGATTCAGGGAGCCTCAAAACGTGTATATATAACAAAAATTCAATTTCGAAAATTTGACCCCAAAACAATACTTTCTCTACCATATATGTTGGTAAGAGAAAGTAAAATAAATAAATAAATAAATAAATAAATGTATTTCAAGAACAATTTTAAAAGCTTTAAAATTAGAATTTTTTTGCTCGAATCCTTAACGAATCGTGAATGAAGTGGAAAGAAGGGTTGCTTTGAGGCAGAGAGGGTTTTGGCGCGAGCTACAAAAATTCGCCAGGTTCGCCTGTACGCGACAACATTTCGGAGATACGCTCCCCGGTTGGCAAAGTTCCAGGACGATTCCACTAACACGCTAGGGGACACAGCAACGAAGACAGAGGGGAATCGTCTGTTATGTGTAGAATCATTGACACTCTTGCTTCGTTTTCTGCTACGGGCATTCCTATTTTATAAATGGACCAGTCATTTTCACTCATGTGCAGATGACGCCAGGAATCTTCCTTCTGCGGTTTATCAGTATTTGTTTATGTTAAAATCACAAATTTTTACAAATGAATGTCAACCAATACATTTTTCCTTAAGCACAAGTAAATTCTTAGCAAAAATAATAATAAATACAAATAACTTTTTGTGAGAAAATATTTATATTATATTTTACTAAGAATATTGTTTCTCTGTCAAAACAGATTACAAATTTTCGTATGTTTACAAAAATAAAAATGTCTTCATTTTCCCTTTTGTGGTGACAATATAGTAGAAGCAATTTAGAACTACAATAAATTAATTTTACTCAGAATTATGCCATCTATTAAAGCGGATCTATTTTTAACACTTAGAAGAGACTATTAAAATCATTAGTATTTGGTTACAGATGATTACTGTGAAAACGAGGAGGCTAATAAAATATCCTCCCTCCCCTTTCGGGATCAGTGGGAGACAATATTTTGAAAAAAAAAAAAAATATTTTGAAGGGAAGATTTTTTTTTTTTTCTTTTAAATAAAATTCACACATTAAATGCAACCAGATTTATTATGCAAATCCAATACAGAACAGTTTACAAACATATTCATTGACAAACATTTATTTGAAAGGAACTCTAAAACTGAATGTCACATTGCCTTTTTATTTTCATCAATATCATCTAAGAAAATACTTAATTTTAACTTGAAAACTTCTACTTAAATTCATTGAAAATGTAAGCTGCCATTTAACAAAACTTTTCACACAGATAGAAATTCTTAACACTTAATCCTTTATCTACTGACGGTACTTTGAAGTAAATAAAATTCACAGATTAATTGAAAGATTAATCTGTTTGCATTTAAATACCATTGGTTTCAATTCCAATTTCTAAAAGAAATGCCAAAGGGATTTACCTCATTTTTTTAATGGAATTTTTGTTCAAGAAAGGATTTTACAGAGTGTAGCATTTTTGACGATCTTCACAATTTAATTCCTTTATTACCTCAAGAATCTACCGTCAATGAACAGAAAACGTGGTAACAGGAAAAAATGATAACGGAAAAGATAGTAAAGCAGAAAATGGTAAAGAAAAAAATGATAAACGGTAAAGGAAAAAATTTAATGGAAAAAATGGTAAGCGGATGTATGTTATATTTTATATGTTATATAATTATTAACTGATAGAAAACACAGTAGAATAGAAAACATTGAAAAACAGATAGAAAACATAGTAGAATTACAATATACTTGGGGAATAGGGAGGGGGGGGGAGGTGCGCAAATAAAAAGTGATTTTTTAAATTTTTCTTTTTAAATTTCAATCAAACTTTACGTAATTTTTACATAGTAATTTATAAAATATATTGTGATAGCTAAATTTATATGGAAAGGTCTTGGGGAGGGGCAGGTAGCAAATGGAAAGATTTTTTTTTCTTTTTTCTAAGTTTATTTTGCGATTTCTATCAAACTGTGTACGTACAATTATTATATACTAACTCAGAAAGAAAAAGTGCACTATGGGCTAAATATATTTAGGGCAGATAAGGCTGGAGGGACAGAATGTTTTTTATTTTATATTATTTTATAAATTATTTTATATTATATTATTTTATATTATATTCTGATTTTACAGAAATAAGAAAAATCGCTGCAAAGTGAGGTTTAAGAGGTGAGGCTGACAAGAAATATGAAAAATATATTTTGCACATTTTTTCCCCCCTCCTTAAATGAAACATTGTGTAGAAAGAAAGAAACAGAAAAGAAAAGAGGTTGTTAGATACACTCCTGCTGAAAAGTTTAGCAAGATTTGCAAACGATCAGTTTTTTCAATTTAAAAACTTATCTCTCGATGAAATGTTTTCAAACATTGCGTATTTAAAGAGTTGGGTCTTCTTCATGTTTTTCAGGGAAGATTGATTTAAGACAACATTTAGGGGGGCGGTAACAAATTGGGATCACCCTGCATTGTTAAGGGAACAAAATGATCTGTAAATTTAGGATATGTCAATATAGACCTAGTTGAAGTTGTGTGATGATACGATAACATATTAAATAACAGAGATATAAGCATTTATTTTATTTAATATCAACATGTTTTTTTAATTTATAATACAAGATAGTTCATTATGAAAGTTATTCTCACTTTCAGATTAGTTGGAAAAACACTTTTAAAACAATATACTGCAATTGGAATACAAATATCTTAAATATCTTATGAAATATGAGCATTTTTATGAAAAACATTTTCACTGTGCATGTGCAAAAGTTTAAAAAAAAAAAAATATTGCATAAGTTGAAACCTAGATATATTGGGCAATTTTTATCAAAAGTGCATTTGAAATTTGAATAGAGTAAAAATTAAGCAAATTATACTAAAAAGAACGACCTAGATTTTAGATATTTTCCAAGAGTTGACATTTTTTAAGGGGTTTTTCTCATGCCGCATAATTAATTTAAAGATCCAATTATTTTAACCACTTAGCAAAAGTTCTTTTTTGTGAAAAAAAAAAAAAACCCTTATGTGGCTTGTAACTCTAACAATTTTTTTGTTTCTTTACTAAGATTGGTGAGATGATAAGGGTTTTTTCACAAAAAAGAACTTTTGCTAAGTGTTTAAAGTAATTGTGTGGATCTATAAATTAATTATATAGCATGTGAAAGACCCTCTTAAGAAATTTCAACGCTTGGAAAATATGTCAACTCTAGCTCGTTCTTTTTCGTATAATTTGCTTAATTTTTACCCTATTCAGATGCACTTTTGATAAAAGCTGCCCAATATCCCTAACAGCACATCTCATCCACAAGACATCCTCAGGATATCCTATGGATGAAAGTACATCCAAGGGACATCCTCAGGTTGTACTATGGATAACTGTGCTGTTAGGGCTAGCTTTCAACCTATGCAATATTTTTTTTCCTTTTTTTTTTTTTTTTTTTAACCTTTTGCACATGAGCAGTGAAAATAGCATAGGAGCATTTTTCATAAAAATGCTCCTATTTCATGAGATATTTAAGATATTTGTATTCCGATTGTAGTATATTGTTTTAAAAGTGTTTTTCCAACTTACCTGAAAGTGGGAATAATTTTCGTTAAAAACTCTCTGTATTATAAATAAAAAACATGTTGATTTTTTTTTTTTTTTTTTTTTTTTTGAGTTTTAAAATAATACTTATATCTCCGTTATTTAACATGCTATTGTCACACAAATTCATCCACAAATTGAACTAAGTCTATATTAACATACCCTAAAGTTACAGATCATTTCGTTCACTTAACGATACAGTGTGATCACAAACACTATTGATTTTGCTCAATTTGTTACTCGCCCTCTAAATGTTGTCTTAAACCAATCTTCCCTGAAAAACATGAAAAACACCCAATGTTTGAAAACATTTCCTCAAGAGATAAATTTTTAAATTGAAAAAAAACTGATCGTTTGCAAATCTTGTTAAACTTTTGAGCTGGAGTATACATAAGAACGAATTAGGGCTGGGGGGTGGGGGAAGGTGCTTTATATAATTTTTTGACTGATTTCAATATAGTTTTATATAATTATCATCAAGCTATGAGGAAAAACACTCGAAGTTTAAATATAAAAGAAAGTGATATAAAAACAATCTCTTTCTTTCCCTCCACCTCCCTGGCAGCACCAGTGGCCAAGCACTTCTGCACTGAAAGTTAGTAGATAAGAAATGCTGGATTTGATCCCAGGTCATACTCATCGACCTAGCCATTAGGAGTTTTCCATGGTTTTCTCTGAAACTCCCGCGTAAATATCCCTAGAACACCTCAAAGAGACCTCCCCCCTTGAAGGGCATTCCCTCTATAGGTCCAGTGAATTTAATCAAACATAAATCAATACTGATTACATTTGGGGATAAATTACACAAAAGGTAGCGCTGCCATCTATTTTTTTTAAAATTTAATATAGCTGTATAAGATAAAATTCTGTATAAACATACATAAATAATGAAATTAGTTTCTAACTTTTCATTGTGAAAATATAAAAAAAATACATAAATATTTATGATAGCAATATTCAACCAGGAAAAGTTTTTGCATGTGCACTTTCATCATTATCCCCACCCAACCCTCCAGTGAGGGAAATCCCCAGAGTGTGTAAATTTTAAATATCGGTATCTTTCAAAAGAACTGGTGAATATCTTTGAAACCGATGGTTGAATTATAGATATGTGATAATTAAATGGATATTTATCGATGTTTTTCATTTTTAAGAAATATATATATACAATAGAAAATTGATATTTTTCGACAATTAATGTTATACTTCTCTGAGAGGAAAATAGTCAACATTCATCAAGGAAAATAATTTCATAAATAATTTGTGGTGAGAAAAATTGTATAGGAAAATATAGAAGAAAGTTTTGTGATGACCACCTCATACTAGTTTTAATGGTGAAATTATGTTCACGTCATTTGGAAATGTATTTTCGTTGGAAATAATCCGTTGGAAATCGAAGTAGGAAATTTTTACGAATCCAATACTTTCTTCTATGAAAACAAAACAAAAATATTAGATTATTTTATTTTATGGTAAATGTTAATAAATTTAATGCTAATGAGAGTAATCTATACAAAAGAAAGTTAATATTTACTCTATTAAAAATGCAACAATTTTCTTAAAGTTTGCTGTCTTTATGGAATATTTCCTTGCCCCTCCAATTAATAAAAAATTAAGTTAAAATAAGAGAAGAAATATTTGGGGGGCAGGGAGAGGAGATACAAAACATTTAATCTAATAATTAAACATTTAATCTAATAATCGAAAGCATTATTATTTTTTTATTTGAAGGGGTGGAAAGGAAATGTAGATGCTGACTGAAAATTGGTCTAACATGGATTTTTTTCTACTAATTTATATACGAAAAGACACACACACATATATATATAAATGACTATATTTATAGGAAGTTTCCTATGTTCAAGAGTATCATTTTTTAAGCTACCATTTTTTTCATTTACCATTCTTTCCGTTACCATTTCTTCCATTACTATTTTTTCCGGGATCCGAAAATGTATATATTTTTCAACCTCACTAAAAGCTCATTAATTACTAGGATGCATAATTTGGACTCTTAAGTAACTAAAAAATAGGTTTCAAATGCGTGTCTTTCATGATGCGCTAGATCAAATAGATGGATTGTTCAAAACACCAAAAAAAAAGTACTTGTGTTGTTTTTAGGGAACATTCATCCTATAATGACAAGGATAGTTTTTTTAGTCTCAGTCTTCTTTTCTTTTATTATCACAATTGTTTCCATTTCAAATCATAGTTTGGAATTTTCCAGATTTAGCAGGATTTTTTTTTTTTTTTTTTTTTTTTTTTTTTTAATGCAAATCATTTTATTTTTCCTGAAAATCAAATTCCTTAATACTACATTAATTTTTGTATTATTAAATTCACTTATTCAAGAAATTAATTTTTGATGAATATTAATTCTAATAAGCATTCTAATAAGCCCCTGAATTTTCTTTTAGTATTAAACGTCTCAAGCCATTGTTTTTCTATCTTATTTTTAACTTTTTTTCAATAAATATTTCATTAAAATTGCACAGTTTGAAATTGTGCTTGAATCTTATGAAATAAGACATTTTAAATTGCCCTCTGGAAAAGATTGGTTTCAATGAAGGGGTGATAATAATAATTCCCATTTATCATGCATTTTTATTTGATTAAGTGACTAAAAGTAATATTTCTGTTCTAGCTCAAAAATCTTAACTTTTATTCTTCCTCTGTCATAACTGAAATTGTATCTTAATTTTTTTAGAAAAATATTGTTAGTTTCAGTTAAACATCGCATAGAATTTATGACAGAATTAATTTGTTAATTATTTAGAAACTCAAAATACTTTAAAAATAAAAAACTCATAAGAGAAAATAGTTGTTTTCAATTATGTCTAATAAACATTAAAATTTTTAATGTAGAGGAAAAAGTTTTTTTTTTACTTCTTTTCTTTTCAGACTAACATGAGATAGAATATGTTAAACTTGATATAAAAATATTCTCAATATGCAAAATATTTTATAGAGTTCAGCCAAAGTTTTCTCTAGGTAATTTTTAACAAGCTAGCTATTTATAATATCAACAAGCATTAAACTGTGATTTGACTAAGAACTAATGAATCCTTTAAAAATCCTTATGTTGTGGAAGCTACAGCATAAATAAAACTTCCCACTATGTACCAGATGTCTAACATTTCTTTCTTAGGAATGAAAGAAAGTCATCTGACATTTCAATTTTCTGCTTGAAATTGCAGAACATAATATTTGATTAAGGAATTCTTAAATTCTTCTTCTATATCAAACATCCCATATCCTATTAGACTCTCAACCAACATTTCTTTAAAGAAATAAACAGAGCAAATAAACCAATACTTTCCAAAAGCATCTCTTTTAATCGAACTCGAATTTCAAAAATTTTTTAACTCTCTGATAGTGAAAAGCCAATTTTTTCCTTTCACCATTAATATTGATAGATTTTGGCAGTTTGAAATGAGTCTTTTAAATTTGAATATGCATTTATTTAAAAAAAGGAGCTAAGAGTTTTAATTAGCATGAAAGCTGAAAAAAGTTCTTCATTGTGGGAATGAGGCTCAATAACTTCTCTTACTTCGATTCTTATAAATCTTTCAAAAAAGCCATACCAGAAACTTTTTAGAAATGGTTTCATTTTATTTCTTAGACACATTTCAAAATTAGCAAATCTTATTTTATGAAAATGAAAAATTTTTCATTCAGTTCGAATCAACAATTAAGTCTGTTTTCTTCTTACACTTTCGTAGATAAGAAAAAGTAAAGAAGGAATATGCGTAAAAAGAATATGTGTGTCTCGAATAATGGATAAATAAAATCTCTCAACTTCTAACTGAAATAGGAAGACTGTGTATCCCATTTTATACGATTTTCAGCCATCCTATAAATAAATAAAATATAGCTTACAAAGTAAAATGGGGATTAATTTACTTGAGTGAGTTGTTAACTGTTCCATTTGTTGGTAGTTTTTGTGACTAGTGTTTTATTAACCCGTAAGTATTTGGACACTTTGTTAAATATCTAGAAAGGAGACTTTGGTAGTG
This sequence comes from Salticus scenicus, assembly GCA_963930645.1. Lineage (NCBI taxonomy): Eukaryota > Metazoa > Arthropoda > Arachnida > Araneae > Salticidae > Salticus > Salticus scenicus. The sequence continues at coordinate 9,080,244 of OZ005657.1, forward strand.
TAAAACACATAGATTTCAGAAACAAGAAGAAAATTAAACAAAATCTTTTGGATCACCCTGTAAACAATAAATGCAATTTATACAAATAATGAAAAAATCCTCATAATTACCAAAACACATTTCAAGCATTACTTTTTACAGGGTTTTGATTTTTGTTTAATTCTTTTCTAGTCCCCCTAGGTCACAATGTTTGCTGAAATATATGAGGCATTGCTGAAATAAATGAAAAATAATTTTGTTGAAATATGTATTTGCTGAAATATGTGTTCTTTACTCTACCAAAATTTCAATTCCTAAAGAACTTTTCTAGATATTTATCTAAATTCGAAAGTGTCCAAATACTTATTGGTAGAGTGTATATACATTTTCCATGGAATAAATAACAGTATTTTCAAATGAAATATTTGGGTGAGAGGACCATTTTATGAGCCCACTTCAAACAGGACACTCGGGGCACACAAGTGCAGAGCAATTCTGCTCGCAAGGCTGGCAGAAGGGAGGTGGCAGGTTCGATCCCAAGTTGCGCCATCGGTCTAGCCATTCGGAGTTTTCCGTGGTTTTCTCTGAAACTCGCGTAAATACGAGTTAGGACCCCTTAGAAAGACACCCTCCCCGGAAGGCCCTCCACATATGGCCCTAGCATAGATAGAGTAATTTATATAGATCAATCATCCCCATGTTATCGAGCACAGATTTTTGATGCCGAAAAGATTTTTTGGCGTCAGCCATTAGTAGGTATGAAACTCAGAAATAGTAATAGAGTAGAATGTTGATGAATTTTAAATGCCAAAATATTGCGTGGCTTTTAACTGTTCTAATAAATATATGAAAAAATAGGATAATGGGATAAGTTTTCATAAATAAGTTATAGTTGACTAATGACTTAGTTGACTAAGTTATATTTGACTATGAAAAATATAATTTTATAATCAATTGCTTTGTTATTATTTTGAAATTAATACTGTTTTCATATCAAATAGATTTTTTTTTTTTTTTTTTTTTTTTTTTAATTTTAATATTTTATATTGATAAGTAATATGGAATTTTCAAAATCCTTTTAAATATACTTAACAGTGGCGTAAGTAAAGCGCGCTACACTCATGTTTGTGAAAATTGCAACACCATGAAGGGATTATGTAAATTAAACCAAACCTACAGGAAATTTAAAGTGACGTAAGGCATGCAAATGATTAGAGTTACAAAGTGATTGCGCATGCGTGGAACGAACTCCTTATCAGTCGCTTGTTCCAGGGGGTCTATTCTCCGATCCGACTATATCTCAATTCCATCTGTCAAAGTCGTTATTTTGATCATGTGACGTGACATTCCGACCTTTTGCTATTCTAGAATTTTTTCCTTTTGCTATTCTATTATAGAAATTTGTGGTGAAGATCCGATTTGTTTCAGTCCTTATGATAATGACTCCCTCATGCAGTCGTTATAATGATGACTCGTCCCTATTTTCTTCAATTCTCGTGAATGATTTTTTTGGCAAAGATCAGTTTATCAATATATAAATTGCTATTGTCAGATTAGTTTATCCTCCTTTATTTTAAGAAATTTTTAATAATAATATAAAAGAATAAGCTTTTCAAAATTAAAAAGTAACCGAACAGAATGCTACATTTTAATTCTAACTGAAGTGATAACATGAAAATATGATTTTTCAACTGTACAATGTGGATATATGCTTATATATAATTATAATAGTTTTAACTAATAGTTTAATAGTTTTTAAAAAAATATTTTTGCCATTTATAGCACAAATTGAGCATTATCGAAAAATCAGAAATTTTTTTCCTTTTTAAATGATTATTGTTTAAAAAATGTGTACTTTATTCATTCAATTTCTTTTTTTCTTTGTTTTAATTGCTTTTAAAGTGAATTTACATTATTTTTTAAAAGTATTTTTGCTGAAAAGTTCTTGAATTTTATTGTTTTGGGAATGTTATTTTCAAAAAATGCAAATGTTTTATACAATTTCTTTTAACGATTTTTATTACTTATTAAGGATAAATATTTTTCAATTGTAATAATTATGTACCAGTATTCTGTATTTTGTTGGTTGAAAAAGAGTTATTTCCCGGTGTATTCAACATAAAAAAAAAAAAAAAAGCATAAAATCTTTTAAACAGATACGCATTATATTCAGTTAGAATTTATTTATTAATCATAAATAGAGGTTCAAATTAACAACCTTTCAGATTTTTAACAAAGTTGATTTTAGAGTAGGATGATATTTCCAAAATGGGAATAGTTAAAACAAATAATAATTCTAAAGGTGCTTTTATGCTATGAATAAAATAAAACTTGATATAAAGTTAAAAAGAAAAAAAAAAAATCGGATTGCATTTTGATTAGTTTTTCCCCTCTCTCTCTGAATATATATATATATATATAAGTACCCGCCGCTTATTAAAATCACATTCGTTCTGAGCAAAAGTGATTTTATTAAGCGGCTGATTTTTATATCCGGCGAACGTTCCTGCACTCAAGAAAAAGGCATTATTTATCTAAATTTGGAAAGAAATTTCAAAAGGTACCAAATAATGGAACTAATAAACAATATTAATTAATTTTTAACAGATAATTGCTTGATTGTTCCTTCAAAGTAAGTGAATTAAACACATCCCAAGTTCTGATACGCTTCCTTTGATGAAAATCATTAATACTTTGTTAAAAGTTCGCGCTTTTTTTTTTTTTTAATTTTTCCGTTTAAGCTTCTTACTTCTTAGTTATTTCAGAATAAGAACGAAAAATTGTCTTTTATTAATTAAACATTACAAAAATGCACTTGCGAATCAAATGAAATTTGTAATTTGTAAGCTCACTTTGAAAAATGCATTCCTTGAAATTGTTACTAAGACAAGCGTTTAATTGTTGTAAATGCTCTAAGAATAAAAATTTCGATAAAGAGAGATAACAGAAAGATTTCTGTATTTTACTTCAAAAATAAAAAACCACAGTGTAAAGAAAAGTTTGTTTAGCGTGCATAAATGACATTTTTGCTGCTGAAGATATTTTTACTTCCTTATACAAAGTATAAGGAAGTATAGTAATCCCGATTTGCGAAATTGATTTTGCATTTCACATTGCTCGAAAACGAATGATCGCTGAATGTTGCCAATTTATACGTGTGACTGTCATGATGTCTAGTTGTACACCTGCAAGTGTCGTCTTAACGCGAGCTCTCGTTTTAGAGATATAAGGGACTTTACATAATTTTTTGTGACGTCTGTATGTATGTGTGTCTGTGTGCGTGAGTATGTCCCATAACTCAAAAACGGTTGGACGTAGAAAGTTGCGAATTGGTATAACATCTAGTTGTGCACCTCCCTTTTTGGACCTTGTATGATTTTCCGTTTTGGAGATATTTAGGAAAATTAGGTCCATAATGGCCAAAATGTATCAAAAAACGGTAATAACTCAAAAACGGTTTGGACAAATCTTGCAATTTAACTGACTTCTCGACTAGCTAGAGATTTAAAACTTTCAGAAGAGTTCAGAATGCAATAACAATGCCTTTTTTAAATACTTTTAGTCAACTGTTTCTAATACCTGCTGTCTTCAGCAGCGTTTATGTGATTCAACAGAAAATTTATTTAACTAACTTCTCGACTAGCTAGACATTTGGAACTTTCAGACTAGATCAGAACACGGTGAAAATGCATTTTTTTAATACTTTTAGCCAACTGTTTAGGGTCCCTGCTGTCTTCGGCAGCGTTACCAATGCAAATCTTGCAATCGATTTTTAACTAACTTCCCGACTAGCTACACTGTAAATAGAAGCGTCTTAAATTCAGACAGAAGTGTGTCTGAAATTCAATTCAGACACATAAATGTCTGAAACACTTACGCATGCAAAATTTCAGACGCATGTGCTGTCTTAAATTAAGACACGTAAGTGTCTTTTTTATAAATGAGCTCATATAAGTGTCTGAATAAGGTCGATATGTCTGAAATTAAGACATATAACATTTTCAGACACATAAAATTTCAGACATTTTACAATTTATGCACTTAAAAATTCAGACATTACAAATTTCAGACACTTAGAAATTCAGACATTTGTATTACTTAACAAATTTTCCATATGGAATCTACTTTAAGCAGCATGCATATCCTGTTTTAACATTTTTTTAAACAAATAAATTTGACATTATTTTATGTAATATAAGTAGTTAACTTATTTAAAATACTTAGACACGGAACTTATTCTGTTAAAAATTAAAAAACAAAGTTAATTTTTATTTAAAATTCTCACGTGTAATAAATCAAAAAAATATTAAAATAAACGAAGCATGTAACTTGTAGCTAAGAAAGCGAATTCGTAGCTAAACAATCCTAAACAATTTGTGCATAATTGATTTATTTTTTCGCGTTTTAAAAATTATTTTATGTTTCCCTACACTTCAAAATTTAAAAAAGCATTTTTTTTTTTTTTTGGTTTCATGTATATAGTTTGTTTTATTGCAAATACTAGTTAAAAAAAAAAAAAAAAAAATCGTTTAAAATGCATAGGCTACTATTTTTTCATATTTATTACGCATTTTACAAAAAAAAAAAAAAAAAAAAAAAAAAAACCTCTAAACCTCTACGCATGAAATTTAAAATAATATGTATTAAGCTTTACTTCTTATGAACAGTTTTATTGCAACGACATAAAACTTCAATTTGTTTTACGGATACTAGAATATATTTTGTTATACAAGCAGAGTACAGCATGAGCACCGATGGTTTGATTGGGAAGACACTCGACTTTGAATCCATAGGTTGTCATTTCGATTGTAACGGGGACTATTATTGTAAAAATTATTAATATATACATTAGTATATGTATTAATATATGCTCTAGGAGATGTAAACAGTATAAAACGCATATTTTTATTTATGAAAAATATTCACTTCAGACAGGATCAAAGATGGCGGCATTTCAGACGTTTCGAGTGTGAAACGATGTGCCTTTTAAGACACTTTTTAGCATCTTAAAATTAAACACCCGTTTCAGACACAATTTTGTCTGAATTTCAGATACTCGTATTTTTACAGTGTAAACATTTAAAACTTCCGGGAAAACTCAGAACACGGTGACAATGCATTTTTTAAATATTTTTAGCCAATTGTTTTAGGTCACTGCTGCCTTCGACAGCGTTTATATGGTTCAACAGAAAATTTATTTAACTAACTTCCCGACTAGCTAGACATTTGAAACTTTCAGAATAGTTCAGAATACGGTGAAACTGCATTTAAAAAAATACTTTTAACCAATTTTTTCGGGTCCTTGCTGCCTTCGTCAGCGTTACCAGTACAAATCTTGCATCGGTTTTTAACTAACTTACAGAAAAGCTCAAAACACGGTGATAATTCATTTTTAAAAATGTTTTTAGCCAACTGTTTCGGGTCCAAGGTCAATGTTTTTTAACATTATGTATATTTCTAAAAGTGTATAAGGAAGTCATGTGGTGCCCACATCAGATCTTTTTGAGTTTATTAACCGGCGATGCTGATTTTATTAAGCGGCGGTTTTAAAATTGGTTTGCATTGATTTGATTCCGGTCCTGGCAATTTGATCAGATTAAGCGACTGATTTTATTAACCAGTGAATTTATTAAGCGGCGGTTACTGTATTAAGTAGTAAAGGCCGAAAAACAAACGATTTTAGACACATATTAAACATTTTCGGAAAATCAGAAAAACTCTTCCTTTTAAAATGATCAGTGTTTAAAAAATATGTAATTTATTCATTCGATTTTTTTTCTTTCAAAGTAACTGTTAAATTGAGTTTACATATAGTTTATTTACTCACTCTTTTTATATATATTAAATATTTCTAATGAAAAGTTTTTGAACTTTACTGGTTTTCAGAATGTTATTTAAAAAAAAAAAAAAAAAAAAAAAAAAAAAAAAAAAAAAATCGAAAATGGCTAAGGCAATTTTTAATGCTTTTTATTACTTATTATTTAAGGCTAAATATTTTTCAAACTATAATAATTACCTATATTAGTAGTATTTTGTTTATGTAAAAATCATTTTCCTTGTGTATTTAATATAATTGGAAAATCTTTGTATTCTTAATTCTATGAAAAACATATTATTTTTTAAATAAAAATGTATAAAATATGTATAAAGTACATTTTATATGTATAATATAAAATGTATAAAATATGTATAAAGTTCATTTATAATATATTTATTAAGCACAGATAGAGAGAGGTTCGAATTAACAAATTTTCAGATTTTTTTAAAAAGTCAGTTTTGGAGTAATGAAGCTCCCAATAGGAGATGTTAAAAAAAAAAAAAATAATAATAATATTAATTCTAAAAGTAAATTTATGCTACGCATAAAATGAAGTTTTATATAAAATTAAAATAAAAAAAATTCAGATTTCTATCATACTTAGTTTCAATATTATAATATAAATAAATAATAATAATAATAAACTAAATTTAAATTCAGTGAAAGTTTAGTTAATAAACTAAATTTATAATTCAGCTATTTGTGAATAAAATAAAATGATTAAATCAGTTAAATAGTTTTATAAGTGTTGATTTGAATATAAGGAGTTTGAAAAATTAATTTAATTTTGCTTCAAAATAATCTACTTATATTTTACTCGTATTGTGGGCAAAACATTTCATTTCTACATCTTATTTCCATGTTGAATTTTATTTGTTATTTAATAGACACCTTAATATATTGTAGATTTTATTAATAAATTAAGCGAAAATTTATATTATGAAACAAGTGGGTTAACACAAATAATAAAAATATATATAATAATAATTGCATTATATATAGATTTGAGTTGAATTACATTTTCTAATAAGTAATCTTATTTCTGCAGATGAAAACATTTTTTAAATAAACAAACTTATCAAAATAATTTAAACCGCCAAAAGAAAAGGGCATAGGACAACTCCGCCGAAAAATTTATCAGCTGTTTCCCCCAGCAGGACAACTCCGCCGCATTCCTTTCTGCCGTTTTCCCTCGATAGGACAATTCCGCCGAATGAGGGGGGAAGGCATTACCTTTGGCGAAATAAAAGTTGGCGAGAATGCTAAAACTTCAGGCATTCAATTTTTGTTAAAAATAAATACACAAAAGAATGGTAATAATCTATATATTAATTCGCAAACATGAAATTTGTTGTACGTTTTTAACATATTAATTATGGGAGTAGAGGATTGAAAGTAGCATTGTTAGAAAGTTATGGTTAATGAGAATTTAAGGGAAAAGAAAATCTCTTATTAGAATCTCAAAGAGGCATTCAAAAATACCTTTATTTTTATGCACTTTCTCATTTTATACACGTAATCTTTTGTATTAAAAATTTTTATAGAAGAAAGTTGTTCAATTTGTCAATTTCTTAAAATTCAATAAAAAGCATAGGCACAGTAATTTGTATAGATGTTACTTCCCTATATTTTCAACTACAGATTTTTCATTTTATAAGACAACAACCTTTAAAGTGTTAGAAATGCTTATTGACTAAACGAATGCAAAACCGTAATTTAATACTACTGAACATGAAGGCAAAAAAAAAAAAAAAAGATTTAATTTATGATTTATTAGTTTTTATTATTATTATTTATTCATTTATTTATGATGTAATTATTATTATTATTATTATTATTATTATTTATGATTTACGTCAGCTATTTTTTTTTTTTTTAATATATATATATATATATATATAACGTAATGCATTCTAATTAACTGCAACTTGATTACTTATTTTTGAAAAGTGTGTTTATTACTATATGCTGATTCATTATAAATGCATATTGGACGAAAAACGACACTGCTATGTACTGCAATTTAACTCTATTTATGGAAAGACCATATCAGCTTTTATGCTATATACCGGCAACAAGGTTGCTATATAAAATAGATATCATGAAAGATAGTAGAGAAAATACTGTTTTGGGGTCAAATTTTTGAAATTGAGTTTTTGTTATATTTATACGTTGTGAAGTCCCCTGAATCCAAAAATCATGTTTTTGCGGTTGATCTATGTGCCTGTTAATAGCATATACTAAGAACAAATAACAGCAGAAAGATCTAACTCGATATACTAAATCTGTATCGTATAGGAAAGCTGCACTAAAGTTTTCGTTGAGATCAAGCAAATGATTCGTGTTAGTATTCCAATTAGATTCCAATTAGTATTTCTAGTATTAAATTGTACGGTAAGCCGTGTGAGCAACATACCAAATTATTATTAAACTGTTGACATATTATTTCGATACAGACAGTATTCTTTGCTATTGAAATGATCAGAAGAAGAAAGTAAATGGATACAAACGTTCATAGGTATATGCATCGTTACGCACATAATAATCAATGAAACTATAATAATCAATTTATAATTCTTATTACTAAAAGTCGTTCATTTAAACGAGTTATTTGCGGACATTTCTGTTCCATAATAATCTGCCTTCCTTCATCGAGCCAGAATACCATAATAAAATTCTATATACACTAATATGTGGGCATTTTTTTTTTTTTTTTTTTTTTTTTTTTTTCAGTCTCCCACCAAATTAGCTATGTTACTAAAACCTATCTCCTGAATGTTCCTCCAATATCAACTAGTATGTTGTAACTACCATGAAACTTTCTTCTACATTTTTTCCATACAAATTATTTAATAAAATTAATATTTATTAAAACTATTTTCCACGATATATACAGATGGAGATGATTTTCATCGCACAGAATTATTACTGTTGTTATTACTGTTATTTATCACTGTTGAATAAAAAATTTAAGAAATTAAAATAAAGAAAATAAGTAAAGAAAATTTAATATAAGTTAAGTAATATATATTTGAATATTATGTTAAGTAAAGAAAATTTAATTTCTTATTTATCCTTTAATAATTTTGTAAATGTAATCGGAATAATTTAAACTAAGATGTAAATTTTTCTTAAGTTAATTTTTACTTGAATTTTATGATATTCAAGTGCTACACGAAAATTAGAAATAAATTTATTAATAGCAGAATTTATTAATACGATTAAATAATTGTCAAATAAAAGAACATATAATAATAATGAAAAATAAAATTACATGCATGTTTATGAGTAAAAATTTTTACTCATAATTTGGTTAAAATCTATTTTACTTTTACTCATCTTTCCAAAGCGAGGGGGGAGGGCTCTTATGTAATGCTCGATGTGCCGCCAAAGTGCAATGCGTCGCCAAAAATGGAAATACTGCTGCAGACCCCCTCTTCTCGTCTCAGGAAAATGGCGCGGCGGAGTTGTCCTCTGTGGGAAAAGGGGGGTTAAAATTCTCGGCGGAATTATCCTATGAGGGGAATAGGGGATTAAAATCTCGGCGGAATTGTCCTATTCCGAAAGAAAAAAAAAATAAAAATAAGAGAGAGATAAGAAATAGAAAGAAAAGAAAGAAAGAAAAAGCCATATTAAAAAAAGAACTTTGTGGTGCTTTAGTTTATTTTTCTCCTATTAAATTTGTACACTCTAACAGCTTTATCCCCTCGTATTAGTAAAGATAAAATTTTAACATATAATTATTCTTGTAATGAAATTTTTTACGCAGTATTGATAATAAAGGAACACAAACTCTGAACAATGAATATTTTTAGAGCGCGCATTTCTGGATGTGCGATCCTCATATTGCATTGCAATGTTGTTTTTCTTACACGATGTCTATTCACAGGTGTAGCGTCTACTTCAACATGCGCTACTGGAATGCAGGCTGAAATCACTGACATCTTTAGCCTCGGAAGAAGACTGCTTCGATTACTACCTTAGATAACAACCTTGGGGAGAGAATCGCTCTTTAGCAGTGGGAGGAAAGAAAGTCGGTAAAAGTGGAATTTAACGACAGTTGTTGTTTAAGGACGGTCGCTATGGTGGTCGGATTGGAGAATAGATGCCCAGGTATATAAAGGACTGTAAAGGTATGTTAAAATCTGTTTATCGTCCTCTGTCTGCGGTAAATTGGTGGCCAATATGCCTCGTCAAAAGCAGATGGTGTCAACTAACGGAATCCATACAAGACTGCATCGTTGGTATGCGAGAGGGTGGATTTTCATATCGAGAAGTCGCAGCCCGCATGCAGTGTAATGCCACAACAGAGATGCGTGTTTGGAAGAAATAGACAGAGGAGAATCAAACTAGCTGAAAAGCTGGCAGTGAGGCACGCAATAGAACAACGGCACGAGACGACAGACACTTCATCTGCATGGCTGTGACGTGTATCGTTCAGCGTCCTCTCGTGTGTTAGCACAACGTTGGAGCACGGCTATAGGTGTTTTGTTGTCTAGCTCCACGGTTCGCCGCCGTTTACTGCAGCATAAACTGCGTGGAAGGGAACCTCTATGCAGGATTCCCCTCTCTCTGAATCACAGACGCCTCCGACTTCAATGGGCTCAGCAACACAGCACGTGGCATGCCCAATGGAAACAAATTGTTTTTTCCGATGAATCTCGCTACAGTCTGGAGTGCAATGATGGAAGAGTATGCGTCAGACGTTACAGGGGGGAACGTCTGCTCCTACAGTGTGTTAACCAGCATCCTACTGCACAAACGCCTAGAATCATAGTGTGGGGAGCTATTGGGTATAATTGTCGATCCCATCTAGTGCACATTGCGGGCAACCTCAACAGTTATCGTTACATAAGGGAAATTTTGGAGCCAGAGGTCCTTCCCATTCTTCGACGAATTCTCCCCTGGTGCTGTATTTCAGCAGGATAATGCCCGTGCACATGTTTGTCAGCCTGCACAAGCCTTCTTCAGTGCACAACAGGTTTCGCTTTCTCTATGGCCTGCTTATTCCTCTGATATGTTACCCATCGAGCATGTCTGGGATTTCATTGGTCAGCGTCTCGCTTGTACAACTGGTGGGGCGCACAGTAAGATTGAACTTTGGCATCAAGTCGAAGCCATCTGGAATGCCATTCTCCAGGAATTTCACCATTCAGAACCTGTATGATACATCAATGCCATGATGTATACAGGCTCTCATCGCTCAGCGCGGCGGACACACAAAGTACTCATTTCAGACGTTCTTTTTGTTTTTTGTCTTGTACATTTGATAGTTTATTTGTAGCACTATCAGTAATATGTGGAATAAATTTCATTAATTTCTGAGAATTCTTTCATGGTGTTGCAATTTTCAGAAACATGAGTGTAGTTTTAATGTATAAAAAATGTTTAACTTTAAATATTAACTAAGTTAATAGATATAGTAAAAAAAAAGAAAGAAAGGAAAATGAATTTGAAACTGTATCTTGAGTTTTTCATTCACCTTTAGTACATAAATTATTCATAAATTTTATTTGCTAAGTTATCCATGTGTATTCACTGGAGGAAAGACGGCCATTAGGAGGTAAAATGGCTGTCTTTCCCTAAGTGAAAGGAATCGATTTTCCCCCTCGATGATCAATCTATGTCTTATTATTTACTATATCTATGAGGTCTAGGACCAATCGCCTTAAGCCACACAACAGCCTGTGGACACAAAATTTTACTGACAAGTAAAAATATTGCCCAGTTTTTTTCCTGTAACTCAGCTGTGTTTCACTTCTATGAATAAAATTTATCATTGGGCTGACTGGATTTATCTTTCGGGCTAAAATTTCCTCTTTTAGCCAAATACATTTTTTTTCAGTCTGTTGAAGAATCTGTCAAAATTGAAACTGACAAAAGAATTTTTTTGATAAACCGATGAAAGTATTTTTCGTCAACTTTAGGTGGATACATTTCCAATTTCGTAGAAAATGAAAATGGTGTTAGTCCTCTAAAGGTAATCTAATGAAGCATGAACATAGTTTTGAAATTTGTGGTGCTTGATTGAAAGGAATTGAAAGAAATTTAAATAATTGATACAATCTGTAGTATCAGTGTAATAGCATTTTTCCTTTTATGCGGTACTTTTTCTTTTAGAAAATGCATAGAAGTTATGATTAGAACATGCGAGATTTAATTTTCTGGAAAATAAAGGCATTGGTTGACAAGGTTGACATTGTGGAGATATTTTGAAGAAGGTAGGTGTCTTCTCACAGCTTTGGATGATTGGCGGCCCTCACAGTGTCTGTATAGACGGACTCCACCATAAACTGGCAGGGCAAACAGCGAAACTCCGACAGCTAATGCCCCTGCGCAGAGAGCAAGAGCGCCCAGTAACGGAGCAGCTACCAGTTTTCCACCTGAAAAATTAAAAAATGTTAACACAAAAATATACAATGTCGGAAAAACACACACTAATAAAGTGATGCTCCCTATCAATCAAATTTATGAAGCAACTATTGTTTTTTCTACTTTTTTGACCAACGTTGGGGTGACCAACATGCGACCCACCGCGTAGTTTCTTGCGGCCTGCAAGGAGACTAACGATATTTAAACTTTGACAACTTTGGTTAACGGATCAAAAATTAATAAATACGCTCTGACTTTTCGAAGTGAAAATACCTTTCAACGATTATGGTAAGAACTGTTGTAATGAAATATTCGATCCATTATTCATATTTTTATTTTTTCAAATTTTTCACGATTCTATTGTTAATTTATGAATGAAAATAATTTAAATTAATGCATTCTGCTCTGAATTTTCACACTGCCCTTCCCCGAAAAAAATATATACATACATGAATCATATAGTCACAAACATATGTGCACATATGCATATGTACAGTCATAACATAATAATAATAATAATAATAAAATAATAATAATTTACTTCCCCGACTAATTTAACCGTAAATTATCGTAGAAATCAGCAGCTGATGCCTAACGATTGGTAATAACGTCTAGTTTTGCTAAATTTTGTTTAGGGTGTCATCTACATATTAAAACTTGCACAGGCTTCTTCTTCTTCTTCTTCTTTTTTTTTTCTTTCCCGAATAGTAACACCCATTTTTGACTACATATTTGAATTTCGGTTGTCAAGGCGGTTTGGAAAAAGGTTTAGTTTACATTCCTTATATCAAGTTTTCATAGAGTCACAAGCAAAAATTGATCAGGGGTATTATATTTAAAAATTAAATTAAGGTATTACAGAGAAAAGTATTATATCTATTGAGATAAAAAGAAATATAACAATTTTAAATATAAACTAAAGAATTAAGAAATGATGTGTACGTCTAAACTTACTTGAATAACTATTTTAAATCATAACAAGTGACAGCCCTTAAGAGCAATAAAAATTGAAATATCACTATAAATGGGAATGAACTGTGAATTTAGAAACCCATACTGTTGATGACGCCCATTCCATTCGTGCAAAAATTAATGTAGGTGAATCTCACACATCATTTTTTGAAATATGTATTAATAATTTTCATAATTCAAGAAATGTTTTTTAATCACAAATATGCATGGAATATATCTGGGTTACTTCATTTTAACGTATATATATATATAATGAAATTTTAATATATTAATTTTTTGGGAAGACAAGAATTAATGTTTATTACATTCATTTAACATTAGTATCGCCATATTTTAACAAATTATGTGAAAAATTGAGAGAAACATATACACTATACCATTTTCTGGGCTGATGTGATCCAAATAATCCAAAAACTTGTCGAAATCTTTGAAAAAAATTAAGTTGATGCCACTTTAAGTGCACGCGCACGTGTGAAGGTATACACGCGCTGCGCGCACATATTCCTTCTCAAATCAAATTTTTATTCTTAAGAAAATAAAATAAAAAAATTCATTTATCATCGGTTAAAAAGTCGGACTATGTCCCTACTGCCTTCGGCAGCGCTGTCCCGTGTGCGCTGAGCGCGCACAAGTTAGGGGATACGCACGCGGTGCACGCCTATTTCTCCCCCACCCTTTCAGCCCCTCCTAATTAACCTACATATACCAATTTTGAATGGTTTAACTTGACATGCAAAAGAAAACCTAATCAGGACACCTCAAAACGTGAAAATCTGGTGAAAATTTTCGATAATATAAAAGAACTTTAAAATATCTTTCGAATGATGTATTAAAAATAATTTAATCATAATTAGAAATTGAAATATTGAAATTTGAAAATATTACAGCGCCATCTGGCGGTACAAATTTCTGTAATGTACTGTTCGATTCCAAATCAACAAAGCTTTCTAATGATGTATTACTTATGAAATTATTTTAATTAGTAGCTGAGATACAAAAGAAAACCGATTCAGGAGGCTTCAAAACGTGTAAATCGGGTGAAATCTCGAATTCCACTTTCGATAATATAAAAGAACAAATATCTTTCGAATGATGCATTAAAAATAATTTAATCATAATTAGAATTTGAAATATGCGTATTAGAATAAAATTTTATTTCCAATTAAAATGTGAATTTTTTCCAAAATCGATGAAATTTGAACTGCAACTATCCCTTGTGCTGTTAAGGGGGTGCATCACGGATCGTCAAGGTCATCCAAAGCCTATGTTATTCTATGGCGAAATTTGTTTATAGAATTACACATTACCTAATGGATTTGTTTTAATTCTGTTTTCACAATCAGAAAATTCACAACCATACACTGAAGACCCGTGAAACAAAAACTGTTATATTTAATTTTTAACCCTTTATTTTTAAGCTGTAAAATGCGAAAAATACACTTGTGTTGCTTTACTAGCCTCTAACTTATCAACAAATTGCAATATCTGAAATCTGTATAGCGTGTCGCTTTCTCAAGAAAACCAAGCTTTTTATTAATGTTTTTATAAATTGTTTTATTTAAATCTCTATTAATAAGAATATAAGAAACTTTAATTTTTAAATTGAAAAACCTCAATTTCAGCAGATTTCTCCGCCTCCCATCGGAAACGCCCCGCGAAACTTACGGGAAGTCATTAAGATTGATTGATGATATCGTTCATGTCGAAAGGGGAAGGGGGATAATGGTGTCGTTAAAACATACTTTCTGGGTCCACACAGAATTTTTCTTTTTCAGAGTCCAAATGCATTAAAGAAAAAAAAAAAAAAAAAAAAAAGAGAGAGAGAGAGAGAACTCTTTGCTTAAAAATCTAATATTTTTTTTTATATATATTACCAAAAAAAAAAAAAAAATGTTTGTGTCTCCGATTACCTCTTTACGAAATATGAACGCAAAAAGATGCGAAATAACTCAAGGACTCAGAATTGAGCATTTAAATAAAATTATTTCAATTAATTAAAAGACATTAAATAAAATCCCTGTAATAGTTTTAGAATTATTAAATATTTAATTAAAAATATAAAAATAAATAAATAAATAAATGAACTTATGAGTTTATTAATTAATTTAATTAATTTATTTTGTCCTTGGCATACATTCATTTACACGCGAAAGATAAAAATAAAATAATAATAATAGTAATGATAATACATACAAACATATATATATATATACATATATATATATATATATATACACATATATATATGTACCGGTACGATTTGATTGTGAAATTTTTCTTAATTTGGTGATAGCTTTTCCTAAGCAGAGCAATCGTTAGATTTTTTTTTTTTTTTTTTTTTACTAGGGTGCTCTGCCCCTTACTCGCTTCACTTATTTACCCCTGCGGCACTCTGCACGTCTATTCGCCGCTTAACCTTTCACTGAATAGGGATATTACTAGTGCATAACATAAACCAAAAGTAGAAAAATGAAATTCAAGAAATCTTCATATTTATTGTCTAATTGAAATATATAAGTACTATTTAAAACTTTTTATTACGAAATATTATTCTAAAAATCAGTAAGTATATATTTATATATAGATATATATATATTTAAAATAGAAAAAAAAAATAATAATCGTAATATCTAAACCATTTTGCGTTACACCTTTAGTATACGACCCCTTTGGCAACTTTTAAATTTTTGTTTCTATTTAGCGATGATTTTTTTCGTGTAATTGTTCTTCTTATCTCTCTCTCTCTCTCTCTCTTTCTCTCTCTCTTATTAAAAAAAAAAAAATCTAGGATACCTACTTTTTCTAATGCTTTTACTTTTTACTAATAATCTTTTAGTTAATTTGGGACGGTATATAATGCTTTCTATATATTTTTAATGTACAGTTAGATAATTTTACCATTTCGAAAACATCTGGTGAAAAAAAAAAAGTCCATTACCTACTATTACATTTATTATATGCACTTTTTTGACATAATGTAAGGTCAAAAAACGTAAAATTAGCCTAACAAATTAGACACTTCACAATTTTCCAGCGAAAGAAAACTGATACATGTGTAAAGTTATACAAACAGAGTTTACATACCAAGTTAAAAAAAAAAAGGTAGAGCCGCTTTTAAAAAATACTGATTTCCGAGATCTAAAACTGACCTACCTAATGAGGATGATTGTCAGTTTTCCTGTAATAGCCACGTAATATATGCGAAAGTATATCTAAAATGAGATTTATGTAGCAATTTTCAAGAAAATCGTAATAACCATTTTTGAGACATCGACATCCACCAAAGTTTTTCAAACTCAATTATTGACAACAGTTACATACGAAAGGGTATCTAAAAGAGATTTATTATGGCGAGTTTGTACAAAAATTACTACAGCCGTTTTTAAAGAAATGCACTTGCGAGACCTCAAATTCATTTTCATGAACTAACCAACTATTACATACGAAAGGAAATCTTATATGGTGTTTATATAGCAGCTTTGAAGAAAATCGTTAGAGTCGTTTTTGCGATACGGACTTAGGGTCCTACTTCCGGCTTCATATATCTCCCTTTCGGCTTTCCAAATTTTAACCAAAAGTTAAAATTCATCGGCACATCAGACCTAACTCAATTCTGAAGTTTCATTGTTCTACCTTTATTGGTTTCACAGATATGACAGTCAAAAGATTCACCCCATACATGCACACACACACTGACCAATTGCCAAAAACTGCTTTTTTGGACTCAGGAGACCTTAAAACACGTAAATCAAGTGAAAACTCGACATGAAATTTTTGAACCGAATACAATACTTTCATTACCTACGGTAGTCGGATAATGAAAGTAAAAAGTTTATTATTATTATTATTACTTTAATTTGGGAAAATCTCCTTCAATTTTCCGTGCCTAAAGCTTGAAGTTTTAATTTTCTATCTACTTCTTAAAATAACAAAGGATAAAACCTACTCGATTTTTACTTCCATTACCCGACTATCGTAGGTAATGGAAGTATTGTATTGATCAAAAATTTCGATATCGAGATTTCACCTCAATTACATGTTTTAAGGTCTCCTGTGTCCAAAAAAGTGGTTTTTGTCAATTGGTCAGTGTGCGTCTATATGTGTATATGTGTGTGGGGAATTTTCTAGCTGTTATATCTCGGAAACTAATACAGATAGAACAAATAAACTTCAGAATTGAAATAGGTCTGGTGCACAGATTAAATTTTCAAATTTTGGTGAAAATGGGAAAACTGGAAGTAGGACATCCGAAACCGGAAGTGCGACCATAAGTCCGTATCTCAAAAACGGCTCTAACGACTTTTTTAAAAATTAATGTATAAGCACTCTCTTTCGAATAATACAGTTGGTTAGTTCCGAAAAATTGATAGGCGTCCTGTATAAATAGCTAAATTTCAGGTACTGCAAGTGCGTTCCTTTCAAAACAGCTGTACGGATTTTATTCAAACTTTCAATCTTAAACCTTTTTAAAATATCCTTTTGTATGTAATTGTTGTTTTCCACTCAACAAATGAATATGCCAAGTTTTGGTAAAAGTCGGTATCTCAAAAACGGCTCTAACGATTTTCTTGAAAATCGTTACATAAACTCATTTTAGATATACTTTCTCATGCTTTACGTTGTTATTACAGGAAAATTAATAGTTACCCTGATCAGACAGATCAGTTTTAGATCTTGGAAATTAATGTTTCAAGAAAAAAAAAAAAAAAAAAAAAAAAAAAAAATCGCTATGTAAACTCTGTTTTATATGTCTTTACCTAGGTATTAACTTTCTCTTACCGGAACATTTTTAGTTGTCTATTTCTTTAGGTCAGTTCTATGTCTTCTGATCACATTATTGCCAAAAAGTGCATATAATGCGAGTATAATGGGTAATGGAAGTCGTATCTCATGCGATAGCTGTAGCCGATCATAGCATATTATATTTGGCATAAAACTGTTGACATTTTATAGTTGATGGAATAAATCAAATAAATGTAGAAAATATCATGAAAGAAAATATTATGTACATCACGTATAGTGTTGTTCATATGTAACTGCGATTCAAATATAAAACTGCTACTTCAATTTTTTCAATATTGACCGTTTTGAAACTGCCACCTGATAAGTATCCAAATGGAAGCCTATTTCACAGGCCTATTGTCACAGGCAATAGGGACAGGCACCCGAGAGTCTGCGAAGGAATGTGTCGCTGCGAAAACAGCGGCGAAGGAAGCGGGCTTTTGAGCAATTTCATGGATTATATCTATATATATATATATATATATATATATATATATATATATATATATAGAGAGAGAGAGAGAGAGAGAGAGAGAGAGAAAACGATATAGAAAAGAGTTTCCATTAAATGTAGCGTCCATAACGAAACAGGCAGAGCCTTCGTTGATTCACTACCTCAATTGATTTCACATTCCGTCATTTTTGACGGTGTTACATGCCAGTAATAATAATAATTTTGCTTCTGATCAATTTAAATTTATATTGGTGGGTGTAAACGGTATAAGGCTTATAAAAGTTTCAAATTTTAAAGGCAAATAAAAAAAAAAAAAGAAAGAAAGAAAAAAGAAAGAAAGAAAAGAAAGAAAGAAATAAATTGCGAAATTTTCGCAAGGGTTTGCTAGTATAATGAATAATAATACAATTATAAATTAATTTTAATTCTACTTTTATTATAACAAAACCAGGGCTAGAAAAATTAGGTCATGCTACAATCTCGCTAATACACGACTGACCTACCTAATGAGGATGATTGTCAGTTTTCCTGTAATAGCCACGTAATATATGCGAAAGTATATCTAAAATGAGATTTATGTAGCAATTTTCAAGAAAATCGTAATAACCATTTTTGAGACATCGACATCCACCAAAGTTTTTCAAACTCAATTATTGACAACAGTTACATACGAAAGGGTATCTAAAAGAGATTTATTATGGCGAGTTTGTACAAAAATTACTACAGCCGTTTTTAAAGAAATGCACTTGCGAGACCTCAAATTCATTTTCATGAACTAACCAACTATTACATACGAAAGGAAATCTTATATGGTGTTTATATAGCAGCTTTGAAGAAAATCGTTAGAGTCGTTTTTGCGATACGGACTTAGGGTCCTACTTCCGGCTTCATATATCTCCCTTTCGGCTTTCCAAATTTTAACCAAAAGTTAAAATTCATCGGCACATCAGACCTAACTCAATTCTGAAGTTTCATTGTTCTACCTTTATTGGTTTCACAGATATGACAGTCAAAAGATTCACCCCATACATGCACACACACACTGACCAATTGCCAAAAACTGCTTTTTTGGACTCAGGAGACCTTAAAACACGTAAATCAAGTGAAAACTCGACATGAAATTTTTGAACCGAATACAATACTTTCATTACCTACGGTAGTCGGATAATGAAAGTAAAAAGTTTATTATTATTATTATTACTTTAATTTGGGAAAATCTCCTTCAATTTTCCGTGCCTAAAGCTTGAAGTTTTAATTTTCTATCTACTTCTTAAAATAACAAAGGATAAAACCTACTCGATTTTTACTTCCATTACCCGACTATCGTAGGTAATGGAAGTATTGTATTGATCAAAAATTTCGATATCGAGATTTCACCTCAATTACATGTTTTAAGGTCTCCTGTGTCCAAAAAAGTGGTTTTTGTCAATTGGTCAGTGTGCGTCTATATGTGTATATGTGTGTGGGGAATTTTCTAGCTGTTATATCTCGGAAACTAATACAGATAGAACAAATAAACTTCAGAATTGAAATAGGTCTGGTGCACAGATTAAATTTTCAAATTTTGGTGAAAATGGGAAAACTGGAAGTAGGACATCCGAAACCGGAAGTGCGACCATAAGTCCGTATCTCAAAAACGGCTCTAACGACTTTTTTAAAAATTAATGTATAAGCACTCTCTTTCGAATAATACAGTTGGTTAGTTCCGAAAAATTGATAGGCGTCCTGTATAAATAGCTAAATTTCAGGTACTGCAAGTGCGTTCCTTTCAAAACAGCTGTACGGATTTTATTCAAACTTTCAATCTTAAACCTTTTTAAAATATCCTTTTGTATGTAATTGTTGTTTTCCACTCAACAAATGAATATGCCAAGTTTTGGTAAAAGTCGGTATCTCAAAAACGGCTCTAACGATTTTCTTGAAAATCGTTACATAAACTCATTTTAGATATACTTTCTCATGCTTTACGTTGTTATTACAGGAAAATTAATAGTTACCCTGATCAGACAGATCAGTTTTAGATCTTGGAAATTAATGTTTCAAGAAAAAAAAAAAAAAAAAAAAAAATCGCTATGTAAACTCTGTTTTATATGTCTTTACCTAGGTATTAACTTTCTCTTACCGGAACATTTTTAGTTGTCTATTTCTTTAGGTCAGTTCTATGTCTTCTGATCACATTATTGCCAAAAAGTGCATATAATGCGAGTATAATGGGTAATGGAAGTCGTATCTCATGCGATAGCTGTAGCCGATCATAGCATATTATATTTGGCATAAAACTGTTGACATTTTATAGTTGATGGAATAAATCAAATAAATGTAGAAAATATCATGAAAGAAAATATTATGTACATCACGTATAGTGTTGTTCATATGTAACTGCGATTCAAATATAAAACTGCTACTTCAATTTTTTCAATATTGACCGTTTTGAAACTGCCACCTGATAAGTATCCAAATGGAAGCCTATTTCACAGGCCTATTGTCACAGGCAATAGGGACAGGCACCCGAGAGTCTGCGAAGGAATGTGTCGCTGCGAAAACAGCGGCGAAGGAAGCGGGCTTTTGAGCAATTTCATGGATTATATCTATATATATATATATATATATATATATATATATATATATAGAGAGAGAGAGAGAGAGAGAGAGAAAACGATATAGAAAAGAGTTTCCATTAAATGTAGCGTCCATAACGAAACAGGCAGAGCCTTCGTTGATTCACTACCTCAATTGATTTCACATTCCGTCATTTTTGACGGTGTTACATGCCAGTAATAATAATAATTTTGCTTCTGATCAATTTAAATTTATATTGGTGGGTGTAAACGGTATAAGGCTTATAAAAGTTTCAAATTTTAAAGGCAAATAAAAAAAAAAAAAGAAAGAAAGAAAAAAGAAAGAAAGAAAAGAAAGAAAGAAATAAATTGCGAAATTTTCGCAAGGGTTTGCTAGTATAATGAATAATAATACAATTATAAATTAATTTTAATTCTACTTTTATTATAACAAAACCAGGGCTAGAAAAATTAGGTCATGCTACAATCTCGCTAATACACGATGTCAAATAGTTTTTGGGATATAGTCATCTGCAAAATCCTATATCTTGAATAACAGCAGCACCACTACACTAGCTGAAGTATTCGAGACCAGAATCTCTGGGTTATTGATCGGGAAAAAAAAAAAAAAAATGTAAAATTAGTATTTCAATTAAAAAACTAATATGGGATTTTATTTATTTATTTATTTCTAGCAGACCCGTGCGAAATTTTTGCACTTTATTTTTTTTCTTATTTACCTTAAAACTTTGAAACTCATAAATATTATACCAATTCAACCACCTAATTAAAATTTTAATTTACAAGAAGCCAATTATTATTAAAACCAAAATAATTCAAAGAAAGGTTTCCAAATAAAATTCATGGTTCACGGCCCAACTTTCATGCTTCCACAGGCGGTGCAGTTTTAATATAGGACTCCCAGGATGCCTTTTAAATTTATATCGTCATGTTGGCGGTGACTTTTTATTAATTTTGGTGTATATATATATATATATATATATATATATATTGTTAAAAAATAATAATAATAATAATAAAATAAAAAATAATTCCTATTTTGATTATATTTTTTATGATAGTGTTTTTTATTCAATTTATGACACAAAAGTTCATATTCTGTATATATCTTTAAAGTATTGCTACTTTTAAAATGACGCTTGCAAAGGTTTTAAAGAAGCATCTATTAAAAAGACATTGTCCCGTAAAATAATCTCATCAGACAAATGTCGTCATTTTTTCTTATTAGTTCATTGAGCTAAGTTCGCGTGCTTAAATATTGTCCATATATAAATATCCCCTTTTCTCCCTTCGTATTTTATTAATTACACCATTATCGTATCGTTTTGACAAAAAAAAAAAAATAATTGAAATTGGTCCACATTAGAGAAATGTTTTATAGATTTTTAATGTATACCT
Source organism: Salticus scenicus (assembly GCA_963930645.1). NCBI lineage: Eukaryota > Metazoa > Arthropoda > Arachnida > Araneae > Salticidae > Salticus > Salticus scenicus. The sequence goes on from OZ005657.1 coordinate 9,102,598, forward strand.
ATACAACGTTTCAACTGTGACATGAATAAATCGTTGTCACCCAGATACGAAATAACGACAATAGAGAAGACACTGCTGAATTCAGCAAGACCCGAAACCAGCTTTTGCACTAATTTAAAGGATTTTAATATGTTTTTGTTTTTTAATCATGACTTAGATACGTTGGAAATAGATAATTTATATGACTATTGTTTTTATTTCACTAATTTTACGCCATTTAAAAATTTATTTATATTTTCAAAGCTCACATAGACCACATAGACTAAAATGTCTGCCGCGAAAATAAAGTAAGTTATGACTGACGAACAGTTTGTAAGATAACAAATGTTTTATAAATAATAGTAATAATAACAATAACAATAATGTATTCATTAAAAAAAAGAAGAAAAAAGTTAGTTTTCTTTATAAAATATGTTTCAAATGATCATTAATGGAGTAAAAGATAAGCTGTTTCGAGCAGTTTAGAAAAAAATACGTGATGATTGTTTTCGTTTTATTAATTTTTTGCGATATTATGTGATTTATTTATAATGATTATGCGTGACTACCGAATTCGTCAAGAAGATCTTATACTAAAGCTGTTCCTGAAAAAAAAAAAAAAAGTAAATTCGGTTAATTTAAACTAAACCATGAAATAAATTATTAATTTACTTTTCTTATTATTTATTTCTAATTATGGATAAAGGTTTGTTTTCTATTTTCTCAATACAATGTTGCAAAAGTGATGGTATTTGTTTTCTGTCAAATTAAACTTTTTGTTTTTTGAAGGCCATGGGTAAAATTTTACTGTATTTATTTCGCTGTTTTATTGCAGCTATAATGTTAGTTCTCAGCGTAAACGCTGAAAAAATATGGCTATTATTATAGAGAACGTTTTTATTTTGTTCCTAGAGTGTACATAGTTTTCAGTTTTCGGTTCTTGTTTATTTTACTTTCCTGAGTTTAAATACTACCCTTTGATATCTTTGTTTTGCAAATGCAAATACGTTCATTGTTATTGATTTTTTAATTAGAAAAATGTGATAATTTATTTGATTAAATAAGAAAATGAATGCAACAAATTTAATGCAGAAAATGTAATTTGGCTTTTAATTTCCAATTTATTTTTATTTATTTATTTATTTTTCAGTTTTTATAGTACTTTGTCATGCCCTTATTTTACATCCTATATTTATTTGTGTGTGTATATTTATGTATATATAGTATATGTAAATAATGAAAGAAATACAACTGCAAGCAAGAAAACGATAAATTCATTTGTCAAATACCAATATAAAATATGTTACAGCATCGAAAAATGTATCTGAAAACTCATTTGAAGTTAAACTTAAAAATTATCCACGGGAGATAACACAGGCCGACATGTAAAATTTTGATTTTATAATTTTAACTGATATTTATGTTTTTTGGTTTTCTGAAACCGAAAGTGAAGCCAGTCACGCGAATAGAAGCCAGTCTATACTCTATCACGTATAGATTTTTGTCAAAACAGGGTACAATTTCTTCCATTACTCTTCCACCAATATAATTATATAATAAGTTTTATAGTATTTCTCCATGATTAATTAATCATAGAGGCCTATTGTTGAAATTGTGAAGCCCTAGTGCGACTTAAAACCATATCAACCAACCAACAAACCGATTGTTATGTTGGTATATATAAGAAATCGTGTCGGTAAACACCCTGTATTGACAAAAATCAATACGTGATAGAGAAAAATGGGCTGCATTTTCGGTTTCAGCATATCAAAAAACATAAAGGTCAGCTGAAATCATCAAATCAAATTTTGTAAACTTCATTTTTGTATGCCTGTGTAATTAAACATATTATCTGATTGAATAATAGACAAATGAGAGAAGGCACATAGAAATCAGAAATAATAATTGATTAACCAATCAAATTAAAAATTACTAAATTTGTCTGATATTTTGTAATGTTGTTTTTGTCAATAAAAGTTTATTTGTGTATAGCTTTGAATTCTTTTTCCTATTTATTTGTACAGCAGTTTTATTTTGTTTGATATCTTAATAAAAACAAATGTACAGAGAGTAATTAACAAATGCTTTTGCCAATATTCATACTTGTAGTTTAAAATGTTCGCATATATATATATATATATATATATATATATATGTGGGAAGTTCCTCATACAGGCAACAGATGGCGCTGCCTCCGATGCTCATCTTTAGACGAGAGGAAGAACGGGAGTTAGTTTAGATCTGGCTGCAGTGGAAAGCGGTTGAGACCGTCAGCGCGAAGGCTGATGTGGTCATTTAGTCCTAATTTGAGCACAAAATGCTCATAATAGTTGTGTAGAGCCATGGAGGGCTCAATGCATCAATCTCACATATTTGATAAAGTGCGCGAAGGTACTTTTGTGAATTCTAAGTGTGGGCAAGTGCTTAAATGTTGCTTTGTTACGGTTATACTGATGAAGAGAGCTTGTATTGTGTGCTAAGCCTCGAAACGAGCAAATGGTTAATGATAGGAAGTCTGCTATTATATATTAATCCTTATATTTAATCTGTGTTGTGTATGTTACGTAATAAATGTCTTCGTTACCTAAGTCGCATCTCATCATTGCCCCACCTCTAGACACCCAGCCAAGACTCTACATATATATACATATATATAATACTGACCAAATTGGCTTTTGTGTGTTGTGGCAATTTTTTCATCTGTTTATTTTTCGTCTAATTAGGGACTATCTATCATACTAATGAATGTATCTGTGCGAAGGGCAATATATATATGAAGGATAAAATTTATAAACAAAATTCTTTCCTTTTTAATATTATAGTTGAATATAAAACTTTATTCTATGTTTTCCTTTTTCAAAGAAAATTCCAAATTTCAGTCACGATACAAAATATTTAGATTATGAATATAAATATTTTGAAATCAATATACTATTTTATTTCTTAAATTTCAATTTTTTTGCTGATATTTTTTTCAATTAAAGTATTTTTAGGTTTTAGAGTTTGAAAAAGTCTGTTCTATTGCCGTGCACATACAAAGTATTTTAGTATGATAGGGGTTGTGATTTAGGTCTTGTTAATATTAAACCGTAACTTAGCTTTGTTTCTTATTATGTTCAAAAATAAGAATATTAAAAAATTAACATGTCATTATTATTTATTATTATTATTATTATTTGTAATTGAAGTATTTGTAACTTTCAATGCTTCTCCTCTTTTTACTTTCTCTTACCCATAAGGTAGAGAAAGTATTGTTTTTGGGTCAAATTTTCGAACGCGAGATTTTATTATATTTACACGTTTTGAGGTCCCCTGAATACAAAAATCGTGTTTTTAGCAAATGGTCTGTGTGTCTGTGTGTGTGTCTGCCTGTTATCAGCATATCTCAAAAACAAATTATGGCAGAAAGTTCAAACTTGGTATTCTAAATGTGTATCATATAGGTATGCTACAGTAAGCTTTTCGTTAAGATCAAGCAAATGGTTCGTGTACAGGAACGATCAAGAGAATTCTAATACATTACGTCTATGGGGGAAATTGCAGGTAAGTAGAGTTTAACGTCTATAGACTGCACTAAACCAAATGAAACGAATATATATATATATTTTGTAATAGAGATAGTCAACTGGGAAAAAAAATTTGTGTATGTAGGAGCCTCGCCTCCCCCACTGGGGGGGGGGGAGTCCCCAGTCGAGGGGAGTAAATTTTCATGATGGGTATCTTTCAAAAGAGCTCGCCAATACCTTTAAAACGAATGGTTGAACCATCGATCTGCGATAATTCAAAATGAAGCTATCGATTTTTTTTTTTTTTTTTTTTACTTTTAACGAAAAAAAAAAGCTTATACCTCTACTGATTTGTGTACAGGGACCCCCTAAAATATTTCAAAGCATTGCGTTCTACGACAGGCATTTCTATAAACCCTATTTTCATACCCTTACTGTACAAAAATCTTAATGAAATTGAAATATGTTATACAAGTTCACTATCGGATGTTCCCTGTTGAATATGGAGTTTACACCTCTACTAATTTGTGCACAGGGACCCCCTAAAATATTTCAAAGCATTGTGTTCTATGAGAGGCATTTCTATAAACCATATTTCCATACCCTTACTGTACACAAATCTTAATGAAATTGAAATATGTTATACAAGTTTACTATCGGATGTTTCCTGTATAAAATGTAGTAAATACCACCACTGGGGGGGGGGGGGAAGTCCACCCTCGAGGGGAGTAAATTTTCATGATGGGTATCTTTCAAAAGAGCTCGCCAATACCTTTAAAACGAATGGTTGAACCATCGATTTGCGATAATTTAAAACAAAGTTATCGATTTTTTTCATTTTTAACGAAAAAAAAAAAAAAACGATTTTTTTTTTCCTAAGTTTTTTTTTTTTTTTTTTTTTTTAATATTGAGAATAAAATGGACTTTTTTTGGATATTTAGTGTCATACTACTTCTCTAATATGGAAATCGTCTGCATTATTATAAAAGATAATTTTTTTAAATAATAATTTTAATAAATTATTTTTTAAAAATAGAATTATTTTTTAATAACCGAATTAAATTCTATATAAATGTAGGTGCGTTAATGAAACGGGGGGTTGAGGGGGGCGGAAGCCCCCTCACACAGAATTAATTATCATACAAAACTCTTCCAAAGCCTAATTTGAATTGTTTAACATAGGTTTACATAATATCGTTATCTTACCTCTTAATCTCCAACCTATATTTATAGTATTAAAGTTCAGGGTAAGAGAAAGTCGTGTGAGTGACACACCAGATTATTTCTTTTCTTTTTTTTCAACATTCCGTTATTTTTATTTATTTATTTATTTATTTTGTAGAATGCTTTGAAACTGATATATGTTATTCAAGGTAGCTATGGCACGTTTTCTATTAAAAATTATATAAATAACGCAAATCTCCGGCAAAATAATAGTAATAACAATACAAAAGCATAAAATTCTAACGGAATAATTATCTTATTTTCATTTTGTGTCCATTTCAAATTATGGATATTAAAAATTTTTTAGTATAGAATATTGTGTTGTAATTATGACGTCCCAACCTAAAACAGAGAATCTGAAACCTGTATTGCATTTGCTGTAAAATTAAAGCTATTATAATTAAAGCTATTATAATTCGTATTCATTATTATTATTATTAATTTAGAAAAAGTCTAGGTGGAATGGATTCTGTGAGAACCTTTTTAAGGGGTCCTAATCCATATTAACGTGTGTTTTGGAGAAAACGATGGAAAACTCCTAGTGCTAGGCTGACGAGTACTGCCTTGAATCGAACCAAACACTTCTCATAGCTTAGAGAGTAAAATCTTTTGGTTAGTGGTAGGGTTGCTATTCAAGAAAATGTGTTAATTAAATTAGTAATACAATGAAAATCGAATAAGCGAATTTTTTCTTTGTATATTTATACTGTGCTTCGAATGGGATATTCGCAGTATGCTGTTATGTCGTATGTATAAATCGTTGTCACAAAAGTTGCGCCAAATGGGTGCAAGTTTATGCCTATCCCGGAAAAAGGGGCACCTGGGGAAAAAAAGGGCACTTTTTCGATTCGCAAATTAAGAAAAGTGCCCTTTTTTCCGGATCGCGGAAAAAAAGATACCGGAAGAAAGGGCACTTTTCTTAATTGTTTCTTGTAAAATACTTCTAAATACGAACAATAGCAAAAATTTTTTGTTTTTACGAGGGGAAGGGGGGGGGAAGAGAGACAGATTAAACAAAAAAAATTCTGTTTCAGAACCCATGCATCATTCATAATTTATAAAACCTTTTCCCCATTACTATGACATTTATATATATTGTAAAAAAAAAAGAGTCAGAGGTTGACTTTTATATAAAAGGAAGTTACTAAAATAAATTAAAAATATGCATAGATAAAGAAAGATTTTCCAGCATTTTTGTGCTAAAAGAATTAGCTATCGTGGGTGAAATTGATAAAATATTTTTGATTTGATTTGACAAATTTGATTTTGTTTGTTATATCAGTGTCAAACAGCAGACAAACCAACCCATCATAGAGACATAGACGGTAGAAAGAGTCTGATTTGAAGTTTTTCCTTTAATATCATAAAGATTTTTTTTTTTTTTTTTTTTTTTTTTTTTTTTTAATTTAACTAATTTTATGACTTTAAAAAATTGTAAATTGTAATGTCTGGACATAACTTTAAAATGATAATAATTTGTTAAAAATAATTAAATAAAGGAATGAAAAATAAAACTATGGGTTAGGAAATATATAATAGTGCCGTTGGAGCGATGAATTTGTGAAGTTTGGAAGAGCAGAATTTAGAATTGCAGAAAACAGGGCAGTTTAGAATCACCTAGAAGGGGACCTCTGCATAGGATTTATTTTACTTAAAGTTGCAAGTAGAAAATTATTGAAATTATTAATTTTGTTATCCTAAATGTTTTATAATTTATTGCTTTTCCTTTCTGCAGAGATGTAAATTATTTTGGGAAATAATAAGGGCGGTGGGGGATGAGGTTCTAAACTAAAAACCTTGTAAATATTCCAACTTCACGGGTGTTATTTATCATAGATCCACAGTTAAAATATCAGGAAATGAACGTATTATTTTACTTTTTAATTTTTAACGTTTTCTTAATTAAAGTATTTGCAGCTCTGCATGTGTCGGATTATATTCCATCAAAATTCGAAAATTACATTAAAATTAGACCCAAAAATAAATAAATAAATAAAATTTTTCCTTGAACTGTAATTCTACTTAATTAAATCTTAAAACTGTTTAGACTCAAGACTAAAATTTTAAGGGAGGAACAGGAAAATGTCATATTGTAATAAAATAATGAAAGAAAATTATATTGAATATTTACTGAAAAATTTTAAAAAGGTTTTCATTATATATATATATATATATATATATATATATATATATTGCATATTAAGTTTTAAGATCAATAGCATAAGATAATAAAAATAATGTACTTAAAAAAAATCTAAAATTGCGGAACATTTTTAGAACATATGGAACAGTTTTATTTCACATGTATTTCTTTGTAAGAGGGATACTCCCCTCCTCCATCAAACCCACTTATTTATAATGCATAATTGTAAAAATAAACAAATGAATAATAATCAAGGCTGTTACTAATTTGACTTCAAACTTGACAACCTTGCTCAAAATTTTAAGTGGCAACTTAATACGAACTTCAAAATACCACTTTTGAATTTCCTGCAGTTATCTGTTTTTATGTTATTCTGATAACAGATATATATACAGATCAACCGCTAAATAATGGACTTTTATAATCAGGGAACCTCAAAATGTGATATTATGAAAAAAAAAAAAAAAAAAAAAAAAAACTAGAGTTGAGAATAAAACTATTAAAAGTAATTCGTTTACACACAGTATGGATATGAAAAATTAATTTTGCTTCGTGAGCAAGTGTTCGTCGGCATAATAAAATATAGCAAAGCACTTCCATCAATTACATTCAATACAAAAGAGCGTTTAGCTTAATTTTGGGTAGCTCTGCATATTGTCGATAAACAATGTTGTGTATTTAAATTTATTCTTACTTGAAAAACTTCTAACACAAAATTAGTTATAATTCCAGCAATTTCCAAGTATAGCCTCAATATATCCAAATACTTTGGAGCTCTGTAAACGAATGATGAATGATTTCCATACCACAATCTACACAAAACATGCTTTTATGCATTTTAAAAAAATTGTTACTCACTTTCGTTTAATCAGCCTATTGATGTTAAATTGTACTTATCAGAACATAATTTATTTGAACTTTGAACCCCATAAACATCATGTATTTGAATTCTCTTGGATATTCCTGTACGTGAACCATTTGCTTTGTCTCAAGGGAAAAATTTAGTGTTGCATATTTATATGAAACCCATTTAAAATACCAAGTTTGGACTTTCTGCTATTATTTGTTCTTGATATATGCTGATAACAGACAGATACACACACAAACCAACCGCTAAAAACATTTTCCAATTCAGAGGATTTCAAAACGTATAATTATATAATAAAGAAAAAAAAAAAAAAAAAAAAACTCAATTTCGAAAATTTGACCCAAAAACAATACTTTCTTTACCCTGTGTATACGTGAAAGAAAGTAAATAGTTAGAATTAAAAAAAAAAAACTTTTGAGTAAACATATTTCCTATTAAAACTTAAAAAAAAAAAAAAAAAAAAAAAAAAAATCAACCACTATTTTTTAAAACACGCTACCGTGGGTTTGAATCTTTCGACAAGAGAGAGAGCTATTTTATGTACTGTCTGAAACTATATATGTAGTATAAATAATTCAATAAACATTTTTTTTTTATAATATTCATATATTTTATGCATGTATTTATAATTAAAAAAAATATTTTCTTCTGTTCCAAAACATTTTGTGTAAAGAATTTTCATTTATTCATTTAATAAGATTAAATTTCTTGACATTAGAATTTAAATCTTAAATCTATTTATTTTAGTGATTTACGTTTCACAAAATATTTCACTGAGCGATGCGATAGTTTGTACATTTTTTTAGCGGCGTTCTTGTAGATAATTGAATACAGGTGGGAAACTGTCTCTTATCACCTCTGTCACCCCACAGCTAGGAGAGGAAGTGTCAAAATAATTAAGGTAGTCAAGAAGATAATTTTTCAACTAATAGGGGAATTCTACTATTCACTGATTGGAGCTCTTGGCTGTCAGTTTTTAAAGTTAGGCCAACCCCAATTTTTTCTTAGAACCTGGGCGGCCATGCTGAATAGAAATCTTCATTTCCGGATGCACGCCCTTAATGGCGCACAGTAAGTTTGAAAGAATTTAGAAGATAACTGAAGCATTTTGAAATTTGAAAATTTTATTCCTAGTAGAAAAACCACGTGATGTCAATTGGTAAAAATTTGTTTCTTCCCCAACAGACATCGTTTCCTCTGTGAATGGGCTGTCATGGTAACGGCAACGAACGCAAAGGACTTGCCTGAAGAATTTCATTACGGAATGAAACCAACCCGGCCGCCGTATTCAATGCCTAAAATTAAAAAAATTATAACTCATTCAGTTTTTGAAAAAAAATATCTCAACCTTTTGCGAAGTGAATTGTGGAATCGAGATTTATATACAAAAAGAGAAAAAAAAAAAGAAATGATTTATCTCTTAACGATTTTGAGTTATAAAATGTTTTGTGAAAAAATCGATGTTTCGTAAAATCTAAAAATATGGATCGCTAATCCGTATTTTGTTAAAATGTTTATATGGTTCGAAAGACGATTAAATGACCTTTCGAAATATACCAGTTGTTAAGAAATGGGTCAATTATTCTTTCGTACAGGGTGATTCAAAAATGACGATCGAGAAAAAAAAGAAATTTTCGACCCTTTTTAAAACTTTTTTTAAAAATATAAAAAATTCGTATTTAAGAAAAAAAATTGTACCGTAAAATTCGGTAATAAATGCTCTTTCTCGTGATACAGGTGTATTTTCCATATCTCGAACCGTTTTATGTAGGATCGCTTTACAAAAACCCACGAAATTTTCTCTCTTTGCTTTTCTTTTGAGGTACGCGGTTCCGGAAGAGATTCTTGTAATCGGATTATGTTGTCTTTTTACTAACCCAAGTGGCTTTTTTCTGGCAGAAGAGGGGAAGGGGGGTGTCCTTTTAAATTTTAATAAAAGTCTTTGATATATTAAAAAAGTAAAAAAAAAAAAAAAAAAATGCTGAAGGTAGGCGCATCTTTACAAAGTTATTCCACTTTTAATGTGCCCTTTCTCAAGAAACCTCCTAAACTACTATTTGAGGAACATAAGTTTTGCCAGAATATTTTTTAAGGCGCCTCATTTAGCCACACTAGTCGCATAGCTTCAGACTGGCATTATGAAATCAGATTTAATAAAGCAATATATATATATATATATATAAATGATAGATATTTTAACCTTAATTATTTAGCAATTAATAGATACATGTCAAAACAAAAATAAAAGTGATTGTAACACATTGCTAAAAGTAGCACAAAAATGTTGCGATACATGTTAAGATCCAATAAGAGACAAAAACAGTATACAGTAGACTCTCGTATAACGTGGGGATTACGTTCCGCGTAATAGGAAGTCGCGTTATAGGAGACATACATTGAGCAGACGATTTCATTCCACAATGAGACCGAAAGCGTCGGGTGTTGGCATAGTAACGGAGCAATCCTTATCTGCAATGAAAAAGTAAGTAACCTTGAACAGGTTGAAAGTAGAAAAGATGTCGTCACGTGCTTCCTTTATCTTACGCGCTATACGAGTCTTTTTATCGCATTGAATGAGTAATAGTCTCAGATTTTTCGTCGCGTTATACGAAATCGCGTTTTGTGGGAGCTACGAGATTTTATTGTAAATTACTTACGCCCACTTGAGTAAAAAAGGACCATTAATCATAATGACGGAGAAAATAAATAAAGGACCACAGAAATAATAATTGGAATAAAAAATGGATTAATAATTGGAAAAAAAATGCTTAAAAATAGAAGTATTATCCCATCAGGAAGCATGTACTTCATAAAGCTGTAAAAGCTGCAACGATTTCGCAGAACAGTATAGCTAACAATAGCAAATTTATATCGTTCATGCCTCGATCGAGCAGCAGAACCATTTTGAATGAGAAATGAAATAAAATATTAAATCAAATCATCAAGGAAACCAGAAAGAAAATTAGAAAAAATCAGAGTAGCCACATGTAAAACTTTCAAACAACATGGAGAATAGGAAGTTACCATCATATTAATGAAATAAAAAATAAATGCTATGCAAACATCGATTAATCGATAAATAATTAACATCTGAGCATATTCATTAACGATAAAATTCACTGTGTAATTAATTAATAAGTTAGTTTCCTAAATCAATGAACTTTAAAACCTTTATGGAAAGGAATTAATGACAGCAAAAATTATATATATATTATTATTTTTGAAATAATTTATCCTCGGCTAGTGCCTTTCTTTACTTGGACACCCCTGTTTAAAAATAAGTTGAATTTTTATTTTGTACAAGTAATTTTTCATAGAAGAAAGTTGACTAAAATTCAGTAGATTTTTCATTCTAACAAGGAGAGGAATCGTGAGAAAAAAGCCTTGGAAGTTTCACGAACAAGTTGGTTTTGCTCCTGTGGAGTATTCGATAGCATCCGAGGCCAGAATTCGGAGGTCTTCAGTTCGATCTTACCTAAAGATTTAATATATATATATGGATGTGTGTGTATTATTTACCTAAATATTTATTTTCTTTAACTTTATTTTATCTTTAAACAATGTTAAAACTTATTTTTTAAATTATAGAAAATTAAAAATACCATTAGGAAATAATAATTCGAATTCTATATACAGATATACAATTACTATCCAAACAAATTAAATAATTTCTTCTTTAACCGCTATAGCTTGATGAACAATTTTTAGTTTAAGATTCCGACTTTTTCGAACAAATAAATCTTCAAAAAGACATCCCTTAATCTCTACAATGATGATTCATGAAAAATTTTTTTGATACACAGGAATATTTTCACTTATTAATTGATAGTATTTTCACAAACCATTGTACAATAATGAAACCCGTAGCATATCTTGGGTCAATCCATACCCATATACATTCATGGACTATTTTGATTTCTTTTGATACTTGAGAGATGTTTTTGTATTTTATACAGGTCATCAAAAGTTGTTCTCGTGCTTAAAAACGGAATTATTAGACCTTCATCCTTTGTTTATTATTAGACCTTTGGCTCATTTGAAATATTAGTATTAAAGTATATAAGGTAAAAGTGTCACATACTTAGTTATACTGTTGTAACTTAATAACTGAAATATAGGTCAAAGTTCAAGGTCAAACGTAAAATTTTTACTGTTTTTTATAGTGGAACAAAAGTGCAAAATAAAATACGACAAAAATAAATCTCTGGAATTGCATTAATGAGAAAATGTTTAATTTCTACTTCAGTGTGTGCTAATTAGCCGAACTACGCAATTTAAAACAACTATATATATAATATATATACTTACAAATTAAAACCACAAAACAATACACACAGTATATATAATACTTTGACAGATAATTTCATCTCCTTTTCGTTTATGGGGATTTTAAAATGTCATTTTTGTTATTTTTCTGACACTTCAGAGGGCTGTAAACTGTAAAGGGTTAAAAACCACACAATTACAATGAAATCTTCTCATTAGTTGATTCCAAAGATTAATTTTTGTGATATTTGGTTTTGCGGTTTTTGTTCCCTAGAAAAACAAACAAAATATATCAAAGTTCAAGGTTAAAATTTTTACTTTTTTCTATATACTTCTATTATTTTATTCACTTTACTTCTATTACTTTATTCACTATAGAAAAAAGTAAAAAAATTACGTTTAACCTTGAATTTTGACCTATTTTAATTATTTTACAGCAGTATAACTGAGCCCATGACACCTTTACTTTATACACATTAATATTAATATTTCAAAATTTAATTCAAAGAGATTTGTGCCAAAATATAGAGGTATAATTAATCCTAACACCAGAACGACTTTTGATGACCTGTATAAAATTTAAGAAAAAATAAAAATTCTTTTAAACATCTCTCGTATCAAAAGAAACAAAATTAGTTGAGCAATACATTCCTAAAATGTCTCAGGAAATTATTTAACAACAAATTTTAAAAATTAACTGACACTTTTTCTAGTTGCACAGAATAAATAGTTAGGAGATTTTTCTTTAAATATTAATTGTTATTTGTTTCTTTTCTTTCTGTGTATTTAACTGCTCTCTAATATTTACAAGTCAAATGCGTTTATAGAAAATAAGCATATTAAAACTTATATAGAAGGCTCAAACTGAGATTTACACTATATACTTTAATTAGACACTATATACTTTAATTAGACACTATATACTTTACATCTGCTACCTTTCTTTAATCTTAGTTTTTTTTTTTTTTTTTTTTTTCCTTGTCTGTTTTTTCTTCATTTCTATATTTTATTTATTTATTTTGCTATTAAATCTGTGGCAAGAATGGATAATTACAAAATTTAATAAATGATAACTTAATGATTCTTAACTGTATTCAAATTAATGTGCCCTTATCATTTATTTGTCACTCCATACTGCTAATTTTTCATATGGAAATTTTACAAAATTTTTAATGAGTTTTCTGTGAATCTGGATATTTTTAACATGTCTTCTACTTGGCTTATAAGGTTAAGTGTTTTGAACTTTTAAATTCATACATGTTTTTTTTTTTTTTTTTTCCTCTATGTTTCATCTATTGTATTATAGTTTTATTCAAGCAACACTGTAATTCGATGTTTCTGTAGTGTGCTTAACTAAACTTTAATTTAACTTTTGTAAATTAAAAAAAATATATGTAGACATTATAGTTACATTTTTCTGTATGTATTATTTATGTATTTCTACAGCTTAAAAAATATCTTAGCATTGTTTTAATTATAAAATAAAGTAAAAATAAAATAAATATTTAGATAAATAGTAAACTAAAAACAAAAGCTACCTTTGGGTAGCATCAAATCGAAGATGTCCAGATTACAGCCGCGAACGCTACCAAGTAGGCTACTGGAGCGTTGACTCTTTACAGAAATAACCTGTAACCAAGTAATTACAAAAACTTTTTTTTTTCAAGGTTGTTTGGCTAGTGCGCGCTACTGCTTTAATATATTGTTACCTTAATAGTATACTGTGGTTCTACGGAAGTTCGTCCTGAACTGAATTTTCCATACAAGTTCCATCCTTGTAAGAGGAAACAGCTATTAGAATGGTAGAAATGCTTACTGTGTGTATGAGGGGTAGCTCGAATTTCATGCTGCTTAACGTATATGAAATTAAAAAAGGATTTGATTTATTTCTATTATTATTGCAATTATATCTATAATTATTGCGATTTCCTCTCATATCAGGGAAGGCTCATCACACTGAAGAATATATATATATACTAGCAGGTACGCCCGCTTCGCTGGTCACTATTTTTAAATGAATCATTATAATTAATGAATTCTCAAAATTGCATTAATTTTTATCATGTGAAAAAAAGAAAAAAAAAAAAAAAACTGTGATCGGGAAAAATTTCGCACCGGGTCCCCACTGCCTTCGGCAGCATAGACCCGTGCGCGATGCACACGTGCTAATGCATATATATGAGCACCCTAATAATTTTGCAAATTCGAAAATATCCGCAATCGATTTGTAAGTATCAAAAACCTCAATGCACCAGTTTTGAACGATCTATCTCTATTTTTATTTTTTTGCCCTTCCGCTCCCTCCCCACTTCCCGCCCCTCCCAATAATTTAAAAAATTCAAAAATATCTGCAATCGATTTGTAGATATCGAAACCTCGAAGTACCAATTTTGAATGATCTAACTCTACTTTTTTTGCCCCTCTGTCCCCCCCCCCCTTCCCGGCCCTACTAATAACTTTACACTTTCGAAAATATCCCCATTCGATTTGCAGGCCTCTAAAACCTATCTGTACCAATTTTGAATGGCCTAACTGTATTTCTATTTGTTTTTGCCCATAGCCCCCCCCCTTACCGCACCTCCTAATAATTTTACAAGTTCGAAAATACCCGCAATTGATTTGTAAGTATCGAAAACCTCTATAAACCAATTTTGAACGATCTAACACTATATTTATTTCCCCCCCCCCCTCTCCCCTCTCCCCTCCACCCCCTCTCCCCTCCCCCTTCTCGCCCCTCCTAATAACTTTACACTTTCGAAAATATCCCCATTCGACTTGCAGGCCTTCAAAAACCTATCTGTACCAATTTTGAACGGCCTAACTGTATTTCTATTTGTTTTTGCCCATAGCCCCCCCCCCTTACCGCCACACCCCCTTAACGCCCCTAATAATAATTTTACAAATTCGAAAATATCCGCAATCAATTTGTATGTATCGAAAACCTCTATATACCAATTTTGAACGATCTAACTGTATTTTTATTTTTTACCCCCTCTCCCCTCCCCCTTCTCGCCCCTCCTAATAACTTTACACTTTCGAAAATATCCCCATTCAACTTGCAGGCCTCTTAAACCTATCTGTACCAATTTTGAACGGCCTAACTGTATTTCTATTTGTTTTTGCCCCATAGCCCCCCCCTTACCACCCGCTGGTCACTACCCGCCCCTCCTAATAATTTTACAAATTCAAAAATATCCGCAATCGATTTGTAAGTATCGAAAACCTCTATGTACCAATTTTGAACGATCTTTTTATTTTTTTTTGCCCCCCCTTCCCCCTTCTTGCCCCTCCTAATAACTTTACACAATCGAAAATATCCCCATTCGACTTGCAGGCCTTTAAAACCTATCTGTACCAAATTTGAACGGCCTAACTGTATTTCTATTGTATTTTGCTCCATAGCCCCCCCCCTTGCTGCCCCACCTGGGGGCTGAATTTCTAAAATTCCAGGTATATCTATTTTTTTTTTTTTTTGAGATATACAGGATTATGCGAAATCACGTTTTACGCATGTGAAATCACGTTTTGCCCCCCCGCCCCCCTTGGGGACCGAATTTCAAAAATTCCAGAAACCGATTTTTAGACATTTGTATTAGCTATATTTTAAAGCAAAAATTTTACGGATATCTGTTTTTTTGTTTGAGATATGAAGGATTTTGTGAAATTACGTTTTGCCCCCTCTCCCCCCCCCCTTGGGGGGCGAATTTTGTAAAATCGCTTGCGGCGTTGTCTTTCTCGGGTCGTAAACATTAACCGTGTCAAATTTGGTCCCGCTCGGTGAAACGGCCTAGGATTCTATAGCGGACACACACACAGACTCTGCTCTTTTATATATATAGATATATACCGCTTTCACCTAGAACGAATAAGTAGCCATTTTCTAAATCCTAAACTAGAAATATAGATTTCTGAGTTATGCATATAAGGTATAAATAAGGTAAAACTAGAATTTCTAAGGATGACATGGAAATATTTTTACTAGAGCCGCAGTTTAAATTCTAGATGTCAGTCACATAATCATTTCTCAGTGCACCTACAATGTTCCAAATTTTGTATAAGGCCAATTCCATGAAAAATGTAACACACATGGAGATTTCCACCAATATTTTCTAACAATAATCACTATCCATTGAAAATTTCTGTGAAAAAAAAGAAGAAATATTGTGTGACTGATTCTTCCGTAAGAGATATATATTGTCTAAAACTGCTGATTCAGTCTGCTATGTTTCCAGGGAAAATTATATTTAGGCTTCTACAGAGTATAAATGTACAAAACTTGGCATGTGACAGGGACATTAGGTAAAAACTGTGCTGATTCATTTTAGATATTATATATCGGACGATAAGTGGAGGTGTTATTCTGCATTATTTTCCTTTTATATCTCAGCTTCTGTGCTATATAAATGCACCAAATCATGTGTGTGATACGCATTCTAAAAAAATTTTGTTATTGAATTTTGGTATTTATAGACCGGTTCTTTCTGCGGTTTCTCAGATGACTATAGTTCAACATCTATTGGTGAAAATTGTACAGAATTGCATATGTAATGGTAATTGTGAGAAGATATATTGATTACATTTTTGTACATGTAAAATATAGTACTTCCACTGTGTATTTGAGACAGTTGAAAGGAAAAAATGTGCATCTTACCGAAAATGACTCCTCGAATAGCTTTCCTTTGGAGGGGCTGATCTGCTTTAAAGCGGTATTTGCAACCAAACACACTCAGCTTACTGTAATGATCTCCAAAAAATTTCAGATAGCGAAAGCGTTCTCCACATTTGTAGCAGAAATCTGTTTTACAGCGTGTGCAGTGCATGTGATCACATCCAGTAGTGCGTTGAATATATATCTAAAAAGAAAGAAAATGATAAGTACTCCTGTGTAGAAACAATAAAATTAAGCGAAAGACAAGTGAAAAATGTAGTGGATGATAAATTTTAAATATTGCAATTCTCTATAGAACGGACTATCTCATTATATTTTATCTCAGATATAAACCATGGTTTTTCCATTTTTACTTTCCGAACACTATAGTGAGGAAAGTATTGTAATCATGTCAAAAATCCGAATTCGAGATTTTGATGTTTCTATACGTTTTGAGGTCCCCTGAGTCCGTTTTCACTATTCTTACGATGATGTATGTATGTGTGTGTGTATGTGTGTATGTATGTGTGTATGTCTGTGAGTGAACACGCTAGCGTCTAAACGCTTGGTTCGATTAACCTGAAAGTTGGTACGCATATTGTAAGTCACCATAGTACGAACCCTATAGATTTTGGTGAATCTAGCACTTATAGTTTTTTTACAGGGACACAAAGAAAAATTCTTTATCATTATGGCCTATGGGAGCAAAATCTTAAAAGTGCGATAGCATCTAAACGCCTTATTCAATTGAGCAAAAAATTTATACACATATTATAGGTCACAAATACTCAATCTGTATAGATTTTGGAGAATCTAGCACTTATAGTTTTTTTACAGGGACACAAAGAAAAATTCTTTATCATTATGCCTATGGGGCCAAATTTTTAAAAGTGTGATAGCGTCTAAACGCCTTATTAATCTGAGCAAAAAATTTGTACACATGTTATAGATCACAGTTGAACTAACTGTATAGATTTTGGTGAATCTAGCACTTACAGTTTTTTTACAGGGACACAAAGGAAAATTCTTTATCATTATGGCCTATGGGACTAAATTTTTAAAAGTACGATAGCATCTAAACGCCTTATTAAATTGAGCTGAAAATTTATATGAGTATTATAAATCACTGTTGCACTAACTATAAGCATTTTGGTGAATCTAGCATTTATAGGTTTTTACAGGGACACAACGAAAAATTCTTTATCATTATGATCTATGGGCTCAAAGTTCAGTAGCGTTAAATAAAACATCGTGTAATAGATGGAGAAAAATACTCAAACACTCTATTATGGTTTTCTCTTTTTTGTTTGTTTAACTCCTCTTTCTTTACTTTATCTACAAAATTGTTAATTACTCAATGTTCGGAAAGTCGAGTGGAGTCACTCCAGATTTTTTTAAAATGCAGTATTGATTTTTCTATCCAGTGAAAGGTAAAGAAGCGAACAGACGGGCAAAGCGCCATAGGGGTTTAACAGGTGTAGCGAGTCGTGGGGACGCGAAGCCTTCCTCAGGGGCTGGTCAGCGGAGCATGCAGGGGGCAGAGCCCCCTAGTTTTTTAAATAAAAATTTTGCAAAAAAAATTCTAAATAAAAATCTGCCTTCATGTGTACAAATGTGTTAGCCAAAACTTTACAGTCATCACACCCTTTCACTCGCAGTTAATTTTTTAATGTAAAGAAAGAAATTTTAAGCTGAGATTAAAAAAAAAAATGGCAACATTTCTCACTTTCACTTTTTTAATCAAATTTTTAGCTTAATCCTTGCTTTCAAACACATTTGGAGGGGGGGGGAGAATTGTGAGATTCTTGTATAAGTATCCTGCAATTCATACAGACTAGCACCAAAGAACACAAGGAAAGCATATGAAAATTTAGAACAAACCATTATTACTAATCAAGTTTAATGTTCAAGAAAATAAAAGATAATTAATGATGAATATTTACTTCTACACTTAAAAAATAATTTAATTTGTATCATAAATATGTTTGTTCATATTTTATTGCTACAATATTACTTATGTGTATATGTATGCTTAATATATATTTACCTTCATATATGATTTATTAGTTTAATTTTTAACACTGAAACTAGTTTAATGTCTATTTATGAATTAATAACAATAGCAGACTTTGTCAAAGAAAAATGTAAACAAAGACCTCTAATTAACAATTTCTTTGTGAATTACAGGGAATTGACTGATTTGTATTAATTTTACATTTTTTTTTTCCCCTCAAATATTTTTGCCGATTAAATAGATACAATTTTATAAAGTTTTTCATTTCTAATATTTACATGTTATAGTCAAAAAATAAATAAATAAATAAAGCTTTGATTATTACAAATGTGAAAACAAAACAGTTTTTTTTACTTCATAGTAGAATTTATAATTGAAAATAAGTAAAAAAAAAAAAAAAAAAACTTACCATTAATCCATGACTTGAGTAATATGTACTGAGTATTAATTTTATGTTGTGCGTATCTTTGTATAATATGCAGATACCGGTAGTTATTTTATTACATTAAAAAAAATTTAATACTTGCTTAATATGTGCCTAATAATGTAAAATTAAATGAAAAATTAAAGCGAATATGTTTGTATAACATAATCATAATATTAAAAAAATTCGGAATTTCCGGACGGAAGAGAACACAATAAAAATAAAACCACAACAGTCTCAGCCAGTCAGAGAGCGCAGGAAGGAAACACCAATCAGAGGCGGCGAATGAATACATGAATGATGAAAAAAATTAATCGGTTGATTGATTAGTTGGGTTTTACGCCGGAAAAAATTAATCGAAAAAAAATGGGAAATATTTTCTCTTAAAAAATTATAAATTTATTATGAATAATTATTAAATAGAATACATATAATTACAAAATATTTCCATATTTGAAATATTATCTAAATAGTATTTTGGCGAAAGGTGAAATTTTAAAATCTAATAATTTCCTTCATAACAAAAAAGAAAAAAATATTTAAGTAAAATTTAATTTAGTATATATATAATAAGTATTTAAAACAAACAATGAAGTTTCCTTTTTGCATTTAATAAAAAAAATCTAAATATTTTATTGACTTCATTCAGATTGGACCAACCAACCACAGTCTCAGTAAAACCGAATGACGCCTGTTCTGAATTCTGAGAATCTGCGTTTCAAATCCATGCATGGCGGAGGAAAAATAGTTCGATTTTTAAGCTAAATTATCTAAGAAACAAGAGTATTTTGGGAAAAACGGAGAACGTCATGCGTCTCAGACAAAATAAATTAATATCATATATCAATTTCATAAAATTTCTTCGAGCCGTTTTCGAGAAAAAAATCTCACACAAAACACATTTTTCCTTTGAAGTCTTAAATTGCAACTCCAGATCTCAAAATATATACAATGTTGAAGTGTGAAACTTTCAGGATAGCATCATGCAGAAGATAAAAGATTATTCTGAAAATATTAGATCAGAATATCTCCAATTTACTGAGATATTAAATGCCGGCGTTTCCAAATTCCTTTGATGTTAAATTAGCTGTATAATAGAGTGTCGCTGCTAAGCTTTGTTTGAGCTTTGCTGCGTCACTCAAAAAACTGCCGTTTTTTATGATATATATTCCATTCTAAATATTTTATTTTGATTTATTTAACGAATATTTGAATTAATCAAATATTCGTGCCCGTCATCGTGCAAGTGCACGGATATCTCCGAGTTACACATAGCAGCCTATTTATTCGTATGTCAAATTAGCGTTCTGTTTGATAAAAAATACATAAATAAATAAATAAGTTAACGTGATTATGGTACAGTTTTATTATAGTAGCTCTCCCTTTGCGACTTTTGAATTTTGGTGATGGATATGTTTGTATAATTTCTTGTATGAAAAAGGGGGAAATTGTTTTGCTAATCTTTTTATCGTTTATTAATTCATAAAAATATTTTATATTCTGTTTATATTTCTAATGCTTTCAAATTGTGTTTGCAGAGATAAATTTTCTATGTTTCATTACTATTATTTTTAGGATCCATAGAGTTTAGAGTTGCAAAGAAATGCTATGGGATATCATTTACAGGTTTTTGGACAGTAATAATATAAAAAATAATTGGAGAAAATTAAATAGAATAAAATTAATCTTTTATGAACGACATATAACTATAACAGCACTTTATCAATAAGTTGAAAATTTTTTAAGTTATAATTTTGTGGGATGCATAATTTAATGTTTGATATATTTGTTATTGTTCACATTTAATTAAATAAGGTCATTGTGCCTAAATGTGATAACCCATAAATGCGACAAAGTTCTTCTACTGAAAATCTAAATGCTTAAATCACAAACTTATAAATCATAATGGAACATACACATTTCAAGAACTTTTCATTAAATTTTAAAGGTTTTTTCTAGTAGAATTTTCTTTTGCAGTAAACATTGTCCATTATGGCTTTCCGACGTCTTTTCCTAATTGCGATGAAAAATTTTCAAATAGTAACTGTAATTTTATCCTTTAATCTTTCAAGGTCAAATAACCACTGTTACGTCATGTGCTTGAATACCCTTTATACCTACCAGAAGAAAATAAAAAAAAATACTACATTTTTTTAAAAAGAGGGGTTAAAAATTTTTATCGCATTTAAGGGTGTGTTTACATCATTTTCCTAAATGCGACAAATTTTATCCCTTAAATGCGGCAATTTTTACAGTTGATATATTAAGGGAAGTTTAAGCATTTTTTCCTTTTTAACACTTTCCAACAAGGTTTAAAAGTGACTTAGGGTTGTCAGTCTTTCTGTCCGTCTGTCTGTCTGTCTGTCCGCGCTCTAATTCCTGTGGGGACACCCGAAAGTATTCCAAAGCACTGTGTTCTATGAGAGGCATTGCTGTAAACCATATTTAATACCTTAACTGTATACAAATCTTAGTGAAATTGAATCATGTTATTCAAGTTCACTATCGGATGTTTCATATATAAAATGGAATAAATACCACCACTAGTTTGTACACAGGGACACTCGAAAGTACTCCAAAGCATTGCGTTCTATGAGAGGTATTTCTATAAATCAAATTTTAATAACTTTACTTTCCACAAAGTTTAATGAAATTGAAATATGTTATTCATATGCACAAAAGAATGCTTTGCATAGAATATAGCATGACTAGCATTACATTTACAGGGCCACACAAAAATATTCAGTTACATTAAGAGCTGTTCATAAAAATTTGCTATAATTTCAATTTCATTTACATTAAGCGTTTTTAACATTGTCTAACAATTTTCATCTGTAAATATAATTTCAATTTAAGTATCTGTCTGTTCGTCTGTCCGCGCTCTAGCTCCAGTAAATATTTATGTAATTTCTTGAAACTGATATATGTTATTTAAGTTAACTATCGGATGTTCCCTACTGAAAAAGGAGTTAATATCTCTACTGGTTTGTGTACAGAGGCACCCAAACCTTTTTCAAAGCATTGTGTTCTATGAGAGATATTTCTATAAACCATATTTTAATACCTTTACTGTACAGTCGGTAACAAAAGTGTCCGAACACTAGCAAAAATTCCTATGTAAAAAAAGTACACTTAATACGGTTTTGTTAAATAAATCCTAATCGAATCATGTTCTTACACTGACTAAAAACAAGGTTCGACAAGGATTTATACAGCAAAACCGTAGGAAGTGTACTTTTTTTGCATAGGAATTTTTGCTAGTGTTCGGACACTTTTGTTACCGACTGTACACAAACCTTAATGAAATTGAGAAATGTCATTCAAGTTCACTATCGGATGTTTTATATATTAAATGGAGTAAATACCACCACTGGTTTGGGCACAGAGACACTTGAAAGCATACCAAACCATTGCGTTATATGAGAAGTATTTCTATAAACCAAATTTTGATAACTTTACTTTCCACAAAGCTTAATGAAACTGAAATGTGTTATTCATATGCACAAAAGACTGCTTTCTATAGAATATAGTATGTTTAGTATTAGTTTTACAGAGCAACAAAAAAATATTCAGATACATAAAGAGCTATTAAGAAAAGTTTGCTGGAATTGCACTTTCGTTTACATTAAGCGTTTTTAACATTTTCTAACAATTTTTAAGTGTGAATATAATTTCAATTTGTATATCTGTGTATCTGGCTGTCTGCCCATCTGTCTGTCTTTCGGCGCTCTAACTCCGGTAAATATTTATGGAATATCTTGAAACTAATATATGTTTTTCAAGTTCACTATCGGATGTCCCCTATTAAAAATGGAGTGAATACCTCTACTGATTTGTGTACAGGGGCATCGGAAAGTACTGCAAACTATTTTTTTTTTCTATGAGAGGCATTTCTATAAAAAATATTTTAATACCGTTACTTTACACAAATCTTAATGAAATTGAAAATATGTTATTTAAGTTCGCTATCGGATGTTTCCTATGTGAAATGGAGAAAATATTACCACTGTTTTGTGTACAGGGAGACTTACAAGTATTGCGTGTATGAGAGGTATTTCTGCAAACCAAATTTTAGTAACTTTACTTTGCATAAATCTTAATGAAATTGAAAAATGTTATTCATATGCAAAAAGGAATGCTTTTTATAAATACAGTATGATTAGTATTAATCTTACAGGGTCACATAAAAATATTAAGTTACATTATGAGCTATTAATAAAAATTTGCTGTAATTGCATTTTTTTTTACAACAAGCATTTTTAACACTTTCTAACAATTTTTAAGCGCGAATATGATTTTAATTTGGTTATCTTTCTGTCCGATTGTCTGTCTTTCTATCTGGCTCTCGTCCCGAGAGTTCTTAAATATTTTCAGAATTTTGAAAAATTGATATATGTTATTAAAGTTCACTATGGAATGTTTCCTATTTAAAATGCCATTAATATGTCCTACACAACGTATTTGTGTACAGGGAACTTCCAATGCTTTGCGTTTTAGGACAGACATTTTTATAAATCACATCTAAATAACTTTCTACTGTAAAAATTATAAATAAATTGAAATGTATTTTAATATTCTAAAATAATGTTTTGTATAGAATATGATATGATCAACCTTCAGATTTACAGGACTACACTAAAATATTCAAATACATTAAGGGAAGCAATTATAATCTAATGGCTGGATTTTCTTTTGTATTAAGCCATTTTAACGTTCTTCAACGATGTCTGAGAGCGGTTTTAAATTGAATTAGTCAATCAGTATATTTTTCTGTACTTCTCTCCTTTGTTTGATAATGCAGGCAAAGAATATTGAAAGTTATACGATACAACAAGCACGTACAATTGGAGAGTATTAATAACCAGTGCGTACTGCAGGATTTTTCGTTCTTTTTTTAACACTTTCCAGCAACGTTGAAAAGCGTTAATGACTTCGGTTTGTCTGTCTGTCCGCAGTCGAACTCCTGTAAATTTTCATGGAATTTCTTGAAGCTGATATATCGTATTCAAGTTCACTATCGGATGTTCCCTATTGAAAATGGAGGGAATTCCTCTTCTGATTTGTCTACAGGGACACCCAAAATTTTCCAAAGCACTGTGTTCCATGATAGATATTTCTATAAACCGTATTTTGATACTTTTACTTTAAAGAAATGTTAATGAAATTGAAATATATCATTTAAGTCCACTTCCGGATATTCCCCATGTAAATTTAAGTAAATACCATCACTGGTTTGTATACAGGGACATCCGAAAGTATTTAAAAGCATTGCGTTCTATGGAAGGTATTTCTAAGCACCAAATTTTAATGATTTTACTTTGCACAAGTCGTAAATATATATATATATATATATATATATATATTATTCATATGCACAAAAGAATGCCTTCCATAAAATACAATATTATTAGCATTATATTTACAGGGCCACACAAAAATATTCAGATACATTAAGAGGTATTATTGGAAAATTGCTTGAATTGCATTTTCGTTTACAATAAGCGTTTTTATCACTTTCTAAATGTTTTTAACACTTTCCAATAAAGTTGAAAAGTGTTAATGACTTAGGTTTGTCTGTCTGTCTGTCCGTGCTCTATCTCCCGTAAATATTCATGGAATCAGAGTTACACATACACTACTCAGAAAAGAAGAGTTAAACACGGAGTTACACACTCTGTTATAAAAAGGCAAAGTTACACACACAATTACACACACAATTACACACAATTACACACAAAATGTTAATAAAAATGCAGAGTTACACACACGCTGTTAGCAAAAAATTATCGGTACACACAGCGTTACACGCATTGTCAAAAAAAAAAAAAAAAAAAAAGAAATTTACATACGGAGTTACACACACTGTTAATAAAAAGGCGGAATTATACACAGCAAAAAATCAGTGATACACGCAAAGTTACACACATTGTTAAAAAAAAAAAAAAAAAAAAGAATTGAACATTGAATTACACACACTGCTAATAAAAAGGCAGGATTATACACAGAGTTACATGCACTGTTAATAAAAAGGCGCTGTTAATAAAGAGTTACACACAGAGTTACACACAGAGTTACACACACAGAGTTAATAAGAAGGCAGAGTTGCACACACACTTTTAATTACGTACAGGGTTACACACACTGTTAGTTACACATAAGTAAAATTAAACACGTTGTTTGCTAAAAATCAGCGATACACACAGTGTTACACACACAATGTTAAAAAAAAACTGTTAATAAAAAACAAAATTACACATGGAGTTACATACACTGTTAATAAGAAAGAAGAGCTACACACACACTGTTAATTGCATACAGGGTTGCACACACAGTAAGTTTCACATAGCGTTACGTACACTGTTAGAAAAGTTCAGCAATACACACAAAATTACACACACACTGTTAAAAAAAAAAGAAGAGTTACACACTGTTAACAAACAGCACAAAGTTCCACACACTGTTAATAAAAAGGAAGAGTTACACACACTGTTAAAGGCAGAGAGTTACACAACATTTTATCTTGAAATAGTTATGTGGTATTAAGTATTTTATAAACTATAAAAAAAGAACGAAAAATCATGCATTACGCAATGATTATTAACACTTTCCAATTGCACGTAATTGTTGTATCTTATAACTTTGAAAGTTCTGTGCCTAAGTTATCACACAACAAACAAACAGTAGTTCTGAAAGGCATACAGACAGACTAATTGAATTCCTAATAATTCTTAAACACTGTTTGAAAGTGTTAAAAATGCTTAACACAAAAGAAACCGTCGCCCTTCGATTGTAATTCCAGCCCTTAATCTATCTGAAAATTTCAGTGTAGCCCTGTAAATTTGAAGGTTAACAAAATCATATTTCATACAAAACATTATTTTAGCAAATTAACAATAAATGCCAATTTCTTTATGATTTTACAGTTGAAAGTACAGTATGAAAGTTCTTTAAATGTAAATTATAAAAATGTATGTCCTAAAATGCAACGCATTGGCATTTTTTGCGCGTTCCTGTACATAAACTTGTTGTACAGTACCTATTAATGCCCTTTTTATTTGGGAACATTCAATAGTGAATATGAACAACATATATATTTTTTTTAAAATTCAGAAAATATTTCCGGACGCTAAGTGCGGTACACGGACAGATAGATAAATGGAGATTCAGGCACATAGATACAGAAATTGAAAACACGTTAAGACTTAAACAAGAAAGAAAAATCATGCAGTACCTATTGATTAGTAACACCTTCCAACTGTACGTAATTGTTGTATCGAATAACTTTAAATATTCTTTGCCTACGTTGTGAGGTTGAGACGTCAGAACGTCACCACAGGTGTTTTAATTAAGCTGGATCCAGCAAAGTAGAAAGTGGGGACGGTTAAAATCGCTTCGTCGCCAGTGACTCGGCGAAAGTTGAGGTCGAGTTAGCTTTGTGTCGGCAGGGTGCTGCAATGAAAGACTTAGATTTTGAATGTTAGATAAATTAGAAGTGATTTTAAAAGGACGGATTGAAATGAAGAGAGAGGAGGATGTAGGAAGAAGTATAAAATGGCGATGGTTTTAGTAGATGGGAGTGGATGTTGGAGGATATTATAGTGGATGTCGGAGGATATTATAGTGGATGTCGGAGCATATTATAGTGTGGATATTGGAGTATTATAGTGGATTGTTGAAAGTCTTACTTTGGCGATTATTGAGTAGTAGAAATTTAGATGAGTGAGGAATAAGTCATGATGAGTGTTAGTACGAGTACTTGCTAGCGCTCGTGAAAGTGAATTTCGATCTGTAGGGAATCCTCTGATCGAAAGTGAAGTTGCAGCAGTGGAGTTACGAGTGCAACCGTCGCCACACCTTCAGTTGCTTGCTGGGGTGAAATATTTAAGATAATCTAATTTAATTGTTGATATATATATTTTGACTGAGTAATACACTGACTGAGCTAGTTTAATTGTCAGTCCACCCTCCCCATTAATCTGCTCAAATAAACTTTAATTATTGTTAATTCAAGTCTTGTGTTCTCTTACTTATCCATTTAGTGATCTAATTAAGTTAAGATGGAGTTTGCGTCAACGCAAACTTTACAACGTTATCACACAACAGACAGAAGGACTGAAAAATATACAGATCGACTAACTGATTTTAAAATTACTCTTAGGCATTTTGGAAAGAGTTAAAAAGGCTTAACGCAAAATAAAATGCAGCCATTAAATTATAATTACAGCTTTTGATCTCTCTGAATATTTTAGTCTAGCCCTTTAAATCAGAAAGTTAATCATACCATATTCTATACAAAATATTATTTTAGAATATTAACAATACATTTCAATATTTTTATGATTTTTGCAGTAGAAAGACTGAACTTTCAAAAAATTCTGTCCTAAACCGTAATGCATTGGCATTTTTTTTGTTGTTGTTCTTGTTGTTGTCCCTGTGAACAAACTAGTTGTACAGGACCTATTAATGTCGTTTTGAATGGGGGACATTCTATAGGGATAATGTTTATAAAAATAACACTCATAAAACACAATGCTTTCGAATGCTTTTGGGTAACCCTGTACACAAACCAGAAGAGATATTCACTCCATTTTCAATATGGAACATCCGATAGTGAACATTAATAAAATATATCAGTTTCGAGAAATTCCATAAATATTTACAGGAGTTAGAGCGCGGGCAGACAGACGGACAGACAGATGGACAGATACACAAACTGAAATCATATTCACACTTAAAAATGTTAGAAAGTGTTAAAAACGCTTAATGTAAACGAAAGTGCAATTCTAGAATTGTTTTATCAGTAGCTCTTAATATAAATGGATATTTTTGTGTCACCCTGTAAACCTAATGCTAATCATGCTATATTCTATGCAAAGCATTTTTTTTCTGCATATAAATAACATATTTCAATTTCCTAAAACTTCGTAGAAAGTAAAGTTATTAAAATTTCATTTATAGAAATACCTCTCATAGAACGCAATGCTTTGGAATACTTTTAACTGTCCCTGTACATAAATCGGCGGTGGTATTTCCGCCATTTTATACAAGAAACATCCAGTAGTGAACTTGAATAACGTATTTCAATTTAATTGAGATATGTCTACAGTAAAACCAATAGAAATACCTCTCATAGAACACAATGCTTTGAAATGCTTCCGGGTGTCCGTGTACACAAACCAGTATAGGTATAAACTCCATTTTAAATAGGGAACATCCGATAGTGAACTTGAATAACATATATCACTTTGAAGAAATTCCATAAATATTTATGAGTTTTAGAGCTCGGACAGACAGACAGGCAGACAAACAGGCGGACAGGCAGATACACAAAACTGAAATCATATTCACCCTTAAAAAATATTAGAATGTGTTAAAAACGCTTAACGTAAACGAAAGTACAATTCTAGCCATTTTTTTTAATAGCTCTTAATGTAACTGGATATTTTTGTGCCACCATGTAAATCTAATGCTAATCATGCTGTATTCTGTGCAAAGCATTCTTTTGTGCATATAAATACCATATTTAAATTTCCAAAAACTTCGGGGAAAGTAAAGTTATTAAAATTTGATTTATAGAAATATCTCTAATAGAACGCAATGCTTTGGAATACTTTTGAGTGTCCCTGTATATAAATCGGTGGTGGTATTTCCTCCATTTTATACAGGAAACATCCAATAGGGAATTTGAATAACATATTTCAATTTCATTAAGATATATCTACAGTAAAGGTATGAAAATATGGTTTATAGAAATACCTCTCATAGAATACAATGCTTTGAAATACTTTCGGGTGTCCCTGTACACAAACCAGTAGAGGTATCATATTCACCCTTAAAAAATGTTAGAATGTGTTAAAAACGCTTAACGTAAACGAAAGTACAATTCTAGGATTTTTTTTAATAGCTGTTAATGTAACTGGATATTTTTGTGCCACCCTGTAAATCTAATGCTAATCATGCTATATTCTGTGCAAAGCATCCTTTTGTGCATATAAATACCATATTTAAATTTCCAAAAACTTCGTGGAAAGTAAAGTTATTAAAATTTGATTTATAGAAATATCTCTATAAGAACTCAATGCTTTGGAATACTTTTGAGTGTCCCTGTATATAAATAGGTGGTGGCATTTCCTCCATTTTATACAGGAAACATCCAATAGGGAATTTGAATAACATATTTCAATTTCATTAAGATATGTCTACAGTAAAGGTATGAAAATATGGTTTATAGAAATACCTCTCATAGAACACAATGCTTCCGAATGCTTTTGGGTGTCCTGTGCACAAACCATTAGAGGTATAAACTCCATTTTCAATAGGGAACGCCCGATAGTGATCTTGAATAACATATTTCAATTTCATTAAAATATGTCTGCAGTAATGGTATGAAAATATGGTTTAAAGAAATACCTCTCATAGAACCCATTACTTTGAAATAGTTTCGGGTGTCCCTGTACACAAACCAGTAGAGGTATCATATTCACCCTTAAAAAATGTTAGAATGTGTTAAAAACGCTTAACGTAAACGAAAGTACAATTCTAGCCATTTTTTTTAATAGCTGTTAATGTAACTGGATATTTTTGTGCCACCCTGTAAATCTAATGCTAATCATGCTATATTCTTTGCAAAGCATTCTTTTATGCATATAAATATCATATTTAAATTTCCAAAAACTTCGTGGAAAGTAAAGTTATTAAAATTTGATTTATAGAAATATCTCTCATAGAACGCGATGCTTTGGAATACTTTTGAGTGTCCCTGTACATAAACCGATGGTGATATTTCCTCCATTTTACACAGAAAACATCCTATAGTAAACTTTAATAACGTATTTCGATTTCATTAAGATATGTCTACAGTAAAGGTAGGGTGTGTGTGTGTGTTAGGGATTAAGGCCGATTGACAACACTGGGGTCCTAGGCCTGAGGGGGAGTGCCTTCCGTGGAGGTCTTTCTAAGGGGTCCTAGCCCGTATTTACGCAAGTTTCGGAGGAAACCACGGAAAACTCCGAACGGCTAGGCCGACGAGCGCGACCGGGGATCGAACCCGGCACCTCACGTCTACCAGCTTTGAGCGCAGAACCGCTCAGCCGCTGGTGGGCCAGTAAAGGTAGGAAAATATGGTTTGTAGAAATACCTCTCATAGAACACAAATGCTTTGAAATACTTTCGGGTGTCCCTGTACACAAACTAGTAGAGTTATAAACTCCATTTTCAATAGGGAACGTCCAATGGTGATCTCGAATAACATATATCAGTTTCAAGAAATTCCATAAATATTTACGGGAGTTAGAGCGCGGACAGACAGAAAGACGGACAGACAGACAGACGGACAGACAAACCGAAGTCATAAACACTTTTCAACCTTGTTGGAAAGTGTTAATAACAGTTTTCAACCTTCTTTGAAAAATGTTAATATCATTAAAGTAACTCCCATCCATTAAATGCATTATCGCATTTAGGGAGTTTGAACATCGCATTTAGGACATAGTACCTTAAATGCGACAAAAATTTCCTAAATGCGACGCTGGTATATATTTTCATAAATTACTGATATTTTTTTTTAATTTCCTGAAAAAAAATGACACAAAACACTAGTTTAGAACTATGAGTATAATATTCAACCATTTTTTCTTTCTTTTTATAATTATTTGTTTACTAAAATGTCATAAGTTTCCTAAATGCGATAAACTTACCAAAAATCACGTCGCATTTAGGCACAATGACCTTATATTTCTGTTTATGCCCCCCCCCCTAAAAAAAAGGCCGTGTAAACTTTTTTGGCATCAAATAAGTATGTCTTAAAGCTTTTTAAAATCTAATACAAAATTATTATTTTCATATTTTAATTAATTAATTAAAAAAAAAAAAAAAAAACTAATCAAAAAATCGAAAATTGGTCTTAGAGATGCACTCGGATACATTCGTGTCGAATCACGTGACTGTCCGAACTACCGTCTTTGTGTCCCACTGTCCACACATACACACACATATCATCTAAATATTTATTGATTTTGTTTTTCCATTTTGCCGAATTTTTCAAACATTCCTAGAAATGTGTTAAAGGGCATTGGAGATATATTTCTAACCTGTTTTGAAGTTGACATTTATCGATTTTTAGGAAACCTACATTCTAACCATCTCACCCAGAAAGCGGAGTTCAGCAACTTTCCTCTCATTTCTTGCTTTCAGTTAGCCATCGATTATTGGACAGAAATATAGCTTCATCCTTAGTCGAAAGTTTTTCTTTTTCTTTTTTTAATAGATATGGCATTATAGTGTTTGAAATTTCCTACAGGAAATAAAAAATAAATATATAAATAAAAAATAAAGAGGAAATGTTTGAAAAAGCAAATAGCAAACTAAAAAGAAGCTCTCTATATATATTTAAAAAAAAACTTGAATTGAATAAATTTTTTTTCTATCAAATTTGAAATTTTCAGTTAAAAATTCCATAATGTGAACGCATGGCTGGATTTGAATTTAGTTATTTTTCATCAAGATTCAACGAATTTAGAGATTTTGGGGCTGTGAACTCATAATCACTATTTATAGTAGGCTGACCAGATCAGAGTACCTTTATAATAGAGAAGCGTTAAAAACTGCTACAATTATCCAATTACGGATTTATTTTTTCATTCCTAATAAATAAGGATTAAAATAAAAATATTATTGATTAATAATTTATTTTGTACTATTTTTTAAAACTTATAAAAATGCTTTCAAATAAAGACAGTTGGTCAGCTTAATTTAGTGCAATTTTTAATATTTTCTTTTCTTTCTATTTTGGTCACAATTATTGCAAAATGTAACAGTACAAGGTATAAAAGAAAGCTGAGCTTAATAATATTTATTCAGGTGAGTAGACTTTTTGAAACATAACATATCTGATGTAGTACTCGATACTGTTAGCTTTAATCGATGTCGAAAATGAATTTAATATTATGTAATGATTTATTCAATAGCAAAACACCACCAAAATAACACCTATTTTATTTGATTCTTTTACATTTTGAAAAATCAATTACTTTTGCATACACAAAGTAATGGAGAACTTAGATGTTTTGTTAAATATCTATCATCTTGAAACACCTCATATATTTGAGCAAAAATTCCGTCCAGAAGAGTAAAAAGTAATGCTTCAAATACGTTTTGACTGTATCATGTGATTATGAGGATTTTTCTCATTATTGTATATATTTTTTTATGAGATATATTCATTGAAATTAAAAAAAAATCATCTAACACACGTAGGGATATTAGACTCAGTGCACAGCCATTTTGAGAAATTAGACACATCAGAATGCAAAAATGTTAAAGATCTTACGAAATATGAGCATTTTAAAAAATTTCATTTGCATAAAGTATTGAGCAATTTCTATGAAAATATTATATAAATTCAAAAAGTTATGAGAGATTCTTCTCTAAAAAAAGAATATAATAGTGAGTTTTATCAATATTTCTATACAATCTATTACCATTGGGCATTGATTGAATGAAAATAAAAATGTGTGTAAAACACCTTATAGTTTAGCTTTTATTTTGATAAAGCTGATCTTTCATAACCTAATATTTGTTTGTTGCTCAATACTTTTGATTATTAAATTATGCAAAGGATTTTTGCTAGCACATGCGTAGTTAAAATTTATTTAGTATTTCGTAAGATATTGAACATTTTTGCATTCTGTGTCTAATGTAGTATGCCAAATTTTCTAAAAATGTCTTTGAGCTGGGTCTAATACCCTAAATGTTATAATAAAGTAAGTGGAAAAGGGTTTATCTCCATGAATATCCCCATAAAATTTTTTTTACAAATAATGAGAAAAATTTTCATAATCACATGCTACAGCCAAAACGCATTTAAAACATTGATTCAAAAGATTTTGTTTTTGTTTAATTTTTTACTAGTCCCCTTTTCCTCTTCAGGACACAACTTTTGTTGCAATATATGAGGTATAACACACTAGCAAAGTTTCAAGATGATTCCTAAAGAACATTTGCCAAATACTTATTGGTAGATAATGGCCATAAATTAATCGGATGGAAAGAATAATGACTTCCTATTGGTTATCATAAGGTATTTCTGAAGATTCAATTTGATTTCTTTAGGAAGAAATCGATTTTAAGAAATTTCAATGAAATTTTTCCAAACAGACTACTATTAGCCCATTTAAATAGACTTCTTTACTGTACTTAAAAAAAAAAATTATTAGAATTTTTTTTTCTTTAATGTCATTATAAAAAAAAGAAGGGTTTCCTTATGATATGCTTGTTTAATTTTCTTTTTTGAAACTTCCAAGTAAATGGTTTTATATATCTAAAAGTGAAAAATTTCTATTCCAAGAGAAATTTGACACGATTTTATTGAAATTGTTTCCTTTATTATGCCTTTTATGATTTAATTTATGCTTTAATTATCTGTTTAGTTTCATTCCATTTTAAAATTATCTATGCCTAATACTGCAACTATACAAATAAACAAAAGAAATTCAATATGAACGACGCAAGTAGAAAAAACAACTTTATTATTCCGAAGCATAATAAAATGAAATAATTATTAGCGAAACCACTGAAAAGGTGAAGACAATAGCTCTGTGTTTAAGATGGAAAGTCCAAAAAAATTCTATACTCTCATTTATTAGAGCAGATAACTGAAGACAGTTACGGAGTTGGGGCTAGGTTAACTGACATTTTTACCTCCCCCATAGGTCAACTGCGACCCAGGAATGTTTCCCGCCAAAGAAAGTTTTTCGCCAAAATCGCCAAACAATTTTGCACATGGTTATAATTTAGTATGTGACTAGTAATTTTTAATTTATTACGTAATAAATTTTAATTTATAGCGTAAGTTGCTTTCGATAAATTTTAATGTTGTTATATTTCGATGCATGTGTATGCAAATTTTATAGATGGTGATTAAAAAAAAAAAAAAAAAAAAAAAAAAAAAAAAAAGATTAATAACATTCGCTTTTCCTTTAATAATGCGATGTTTTAATAAAGGCAAAACTCACAGATTATTAATACTGGACAACTAAATCACAGATTTATTTATTTTATTTTTCTATGGAAGATAATTTTTCAACAAACCATGAGAAAAAACTACTGCATTAATTTATTTCATTATTGTATTCAATAAAAATTTCTTTGTTTCTTTTGTGTGTGTGTGTGTGTGCGTGTGTATATGCAGTTGTGCCAAATTTAGTTTCTGTGACCAAAATTACTTTTATTTAATCGTAAATAAGAAAATGAATAAAGAAACTGACATATTTTATCTCATATTTGTATGAAATCAGTGGAAAATGGCATCATGATTAAAAAGCAATCTATCTGTATAATTAAAATTCAAGGCTGTTTTTTAATATAACTAGCTCTTTTAAATTACTTACAGTTCTGAAGGTTAGTATATATATATATATATGTATATATTGAAATGTGTCAACTATATTAAAACTTATCGAAAAATATTTAAATAAAAAATAAAATGAAAATTTTAAACATTTTGAACATTCCTAATTGTTCTATGCTAATTAGTTTTTAAATTTTGCTTTCGATATTACACTTTTATATTTTATTAATATATGCTAAACTTAAATGGATATTACTTTGTGTACTGATTCATAAGAAGAAAGTTTTTTACAATATTTTTTGGCTTAAATATTAAATATTTGCGTAAAATTTCAGCATTTAAACAGAAAAAAAAAAAAAAAATTAATTTAGCAATTAATCTGCAGAGTAATACCAAATGTGTTTAGAATATATTGTTAAACTATAATAATTTCAAATTTAGCAAAAAATTAAAAAATTAGTTGACATAAACGTATTTAAAATTTTTCAAATGATAATAGTAATAATAAATTAAAATTGCGAATTTTATCTTTTTACTTTCTTTTATATTCAACAGAAGAAAGTATCGGATTCGCAGAAATTTTCGACTTCGGGTTTTTGATGGATTTACACGTTTTGAGAACTGTAGAACACGATTTGACCATTTTTAGAAAATGTCTGTCTGTCTGTCTCCCTCTCTGTGTGTGTGTGACAAAATTTTGTGCAACTGTATCTCAGGAACTACTGCACAGAATTTCATACAAATTAGTATGTAGTGACACCTTGTATCATATAGGGATGCTACACTAAGCTTTTCGTTGAGCTGAAGCAAATGGTTCGTGTACAGAGACACTCAAAAGTATTCAAGTACATTATGTCTATGGGGAAAATTGCAGGTAAGTAGAGTTTGACATCTATAAACTGCACTAAACAAAATGAAACGACTATATATTTTGTGTAATAGATATAGTCAACTGGGAAAAAAAAAAAAAAATGTGTATGTAGGAGTCCCCCCTCGAGGGGGAGTAAATTTTCATGATGGGTATCTTTCAAAAGAGCTCGCCAATACCTTTAAAACGAATGCTTGAAATAAAGTTATCATTTTTTTTTCTTATGTAATATTGAGAATAAAATTGACCTTTTTTTTAAATATTTAGTGTTATACTACTTCTCTAAAATTGGAAATCGTCTGCATTATCATGGAAGATAGTTTTTTAAAATAATAGTGAATTTGTATAGGAAAATATAGAAGAAAGTCATGTTGTGGCCACATGAGTGAAGTGTCGAGAGTTGCTAGAGTGTCACTTTGGCCCTGATGCGGGCCATCTCAACAGGACACGCCGGTACTGGTTCTAGCCAGATGGGGCTCGTCCCCAAAAAACTTCTGACGTCTTCTCGTGGTTTGAAACGATGTTTGGTGAGCGTTTGATTGCATTGGATGCAGAGAAATTCACGGGGCACGGGATAG
Source organism: Salticus scenicus (assembly GCA_963930645.1). Taxonomy (NCBI): domain Eukaryota; kingdom Metazoa; phylum Arthropoda; class Arachnida; order Araneae; family Salticidae; genus Salticus; species Salticus scenicus. The sequence goes on from OZ005657.1 coordinate 9,138,462, forward strand.
AGTGGACCCCATACAGTCCGGACCCAAATCCGTGCGACTTATTCTTATGGGGTTACATCAAGGTTAGAATCTATAGGAATAGCCCTGATTCACTAAAGGACCGAAAATTGGGTATCAGAAGTGAGATTGATACACTTGATTACGACACACTCCAGCGCATTTTGACAGAGTTTTGGAACCGGCTTTATAACACTATAGTCGGGGACGGTAGACATTTTAAGCATCGTGTATATTAAATGTCATTCATATCTTTATTCAATAAAATATGTTTCATGTTCTTGCATGTTGTCTTTTTTCCACAATGATCGCTTACTTTCTATCATGTTTTTCTGACCACCCTGCAATATATACAAAGCAGTAGAATTTAGAAAAACAGATAATATTATCCTCAAGAACCAAAATGAATTAATTAAATATATATATAACTATTTAAATAACCGATGACATCTGAAAAGAATTAACAAGTAACAGTTTTAATAAAGATCCATCATAATTACCAAAACAATTTTCCTATAAAATTGTCTTATATGATTGCTGAAATAAGGCGTGAATATATCATGTATATATTGAATGGGGTGTGTCAGAAATTAACATTTAAATATTATATATTAAGGCTGTGCCGATTAATCGATTAATCGGTTCGGTTAATCGATCAATGCTTAGTTTCGATCAAATTTTTTAATCGGGTTAATCAGCCCGATTAATTCTATTCAAAATTTTCAAAATCCAATTAATTTTTGAAACTACAAATTAAAGTAAAAATTTAAAATTCTGTTCTGCCTACGAACTGTTTGTAGGCAGAATGGTTAAAAATCAGAAATTTCCACACCTCCTGATTCACAGTTTAAGTCCCTTAATTGTATGTCTTTAAAGTAAATAAGTATTATTTGGGAAAATGTTTCGCAAAAGATGAAAACATTTGAAAACATTACTCAGCTTCAAAATGTACAAAATGATACTCAGGTCAAACGAAAAAAATTGTTTTAACTCTACGTACAGTGAAATGTATGTAGTCACAACTCATCAAACTTTGTATCTTTATGAAAATAAATTAAAATCATATAAAACTGAATGATGATTTTATTAATAATCTTAGTTAAAATTTCCACCTCTGTCATTACTAGCAAAAAGACTGTTATGCTTATGCATGACTGCAACATCTGTACCAATAAGATCGAGCTTAGATCCCAAAAATGTCAATTTGCTTGTGTGTTTAAGAGATTGGTTAAAATAGTATCTTTTTTATGATCTGTTGTGTAATATTTGAAAGTAAACATGTAGAGGAGTTATCTTTTATATATAAATGAGTAGAACTTGAATGTTTCATAATTAGAAGGTATTTTTTAATTGTGCTTTTTTATTATTATATATCAATAATTAAAAGGCGACAGCACTAAATATTCTTAATTTAACAGAAAATGTATTTCATAAAATAACAAATGATTTATAAATGCCCAGTCACGTACGAGTATTTGCAGTTGCTTTTCGAAGTGTTTTATTACCTTCGTATTTAAAATAATTTTCATTTATTAGAAAAAAATAATATATATATTTTTTTTCATTACTTATTTGCATGTTTATTATTATTATTAATTGTTTAAGGAATTGGATAAATTAACATCTATATCATTTTTATGGTCTGTTGTGTACTATCTGAGGGGAAAAAGAAAAAAAAAAGACAAAAACATATATGAGAGTTTTATTCATCATTCAAATAAAATTATATAAAGAAAAACAAAAATCGATTAAAAATCCGATTAATCGATTAATGAACTTTGATTAACTCAGTTAAAACTATTAATCGATTCCCACCCTTATTATATATACATAATTACTATATATATATATATATATATATATATATGTATATGTATGCATGTTTGTGTGTGTATGTATTGTTGAAAAAGTGATTAATTTCTTTTTTTCTACAATTAGTCTGTTGGTTGCAGAAAAGATAGTTTTACAGACAAAACAGAACTAGGAGGTTGGCCTTGGAGACCAAATTTTGTGAAAATGATAGTTTAGCGTTTCCAAAATTTGGAAGTTCTACCTTTAGTAGGAACCGAATTCTAGAATTTTCCGGATTGATTCATTGAGTTTTGGTGCAGAACTGACTCCAATGTTCAGTCATCAAATCATCTCCGAGACTATAAAAATGTTTGTTTTGCTTTCTCTGAGGGAATTAAATTGTGTTCAGATATTTGTGCCGAGACTGTTAGAAAAGTTAGTCAGATCAGACAAAGTGTGTGAGACAATATGTTATAAGTTGCTGATCCTTTTTGCCGACCTATGACTTCCAGCTATGTTGACTTGATTTTTGTGGTACAAGCAATAGCTTTATTGAAATGTTTCGGGAATAGTAATACTTTTATTGGAATATGTTGCGCCTGCGCACTCTGTAAAGTTCGCTCCTTCGTTACGGAGCTCAGTTAGTTTGTAACTCCGCTCATGGGAGGCTAGCAGCTTTCTTTACTCCCATTTTAAAGTTCAATAAATGTAGTTGTGATGTTAAAATCGTTTTTATTACAGTCTACTGTTTAAGTGTTCAAAATGTTCTTATATAGATTTAATTCTCTGAGCTAACATTTTTTGGTCCGTGCGAACACAGCGTAACCAGCACAATTTCGTTTTGAAAAAGAAAACAATTATGGCTTTAACCGCATTAAACAGAAAAAAAGGGAATATTAAATCACAAAGTTACTCAATATTCCTAATGCAGAGTTAAGCAATTCAAAGGGAGAAATAACTTCGAGAATATCGATATTAGAAAAACTTCAAAATAAATTCGAGGATGATGAGTTTCCTGCAATAGAAGAAGAGTTAAGTGAGTTAGAGTCTCAATTTCAAGAATTAGAGGTAAGAGTCAATACCTTATTAATTAACTGTAGTGACAATGTGAGTAACATAAATTCAAATAATAGCTCGTTAGGAGCTGAAAGAAACATTTTCCCAAATCATAGTATGCATTTACCCCAGATCCTATTACCAGTATTTTCAGGAAAATTTGAAGAATGGAACGTATTTAAAACGCAGTTTCTAAATTTAATGGATGATAATCCATTATTAACTCCAAATCAAAAATTGTTTTATTTACGCGCTGCGTTGAAAGGCGAAGCAAAAACAGTAGAAACCAGTGACGATACGTATGATTCTCTCTTTAAAACATTAGAACAACGGTCTGAAAACAAAAGAGATATAATAGATGCTCATATTAAAACCATTATTAATTATGAAAAAATAACTCATGAATCGGGTAAAGACTTGCGAAAATTATTGGACTGCATACTGAAGAATTTAAGAGCGTTAAAAGTATTGAAATATGAACGCGATAATCTTTCTAATATTATGTTATTAAACATTGTTTTGCAAAAGTTGGATCGGGAAACTCGCAAAAACTACGAACTTACGTTAAAAAACAACGATGTCCCTGACTTTGATCAGTTTCTAGAATTCATTGAAAAACAATGCCTAGTATTAGACAGTGTACATCGAAATTTACCGCTTAAGTCCTCAAAATATACTACTGATAAGTCTGGTTATCCCAGAAGTTTAATTGTAAAAACCCAAGGAAATAATTCTAACTTCTGTACATTATGCAAAAATAGTATGAATGCGATATATTTTTGCATTTCACAACAGAAAAACGATATGAATTTATTCGAAAGAATAATCTTTGCTTAAATTGCTTCGGATTCCATAAAATAGCAAAATGTAATTCTAAGTATGCATGCAGTAAATGTGGCTCCAGACATCACTCATTACTTCATAAAGACAAAGCTTTATTACTTCCGGTATCAAAAGAGAGTGCAACCCCCATCAAACTGTGATATTAATAGCGATCGTCTGCTTGAAGTAGCAGGTGGATCGACTGAAAGCAATCAGTCAGCGCCTATTACTTGTTTTATTTCTGAAAATAAAAGAGTTATATTAGCGATGGCCACAGTTTTTGTATTAGATGAATATGGATATTTTATCACCAAGCTAAAGCGGTTCTTGATAGCGCCTCACAGTCTAATATTGCAACAGCAAAATTTGTAAATAAGTTAGGGTTGAAAAAAGAAAAAATAAACATTCCTCTTTCGGCGTTGTCAGGAATTCCGATAAATATAAAAACGAAAACACAAGCACTGATAACAAATGAGAATAATTCGTTTTCAGCTAATCTGGAATTTTTGATTGTACCAAAAATTATTGATGCGTTACCAATAAACTATTCTCATATTTTAAAATTAAATATTCCAAAGGGAATTTAAACTGGCCGATCAAACACTATTCAAAAATAACAACAATGTTGATTTACTGATTGGGGCCGAAATATTTTTTGAATTAATGTTAACCAATAAAATCAAAATTCCTGAAACGGGTGCAATTTTACAGGATACAGAGTTTATACTTAGTGGAGCTGTTCAAGACACTCCATACCCAGTGTAATTTCCCAGTCAGATAACTCCAATTTAGAAAATACTATGAAGAGATTTATATACTAGATTCACCTAGTTTGAGAAGTAAGGTAAGTGAGAAGTAAGTAACATATCGCAGAGATGAAAAAGGGAACTTACCAATGAAAAATAATTCTCAATTAGGAGATTCTTTCCATTCGTCCAAATAAAAGTTAAATAATTTATACAGACAATTAACCCTTTGCCCGAAACATGTTTTCATCATGCTTATCGGGAACATCGGTCTCACAGACCGCTATTTTTAGAAAAAGGTACTGAATGTGTTTAGCGAAATTTCGTGGCGATAAATTATGAATTCTTGCAGCCATAACTTTACTTTCTCAATCATGACGTATTATAGGGACAACAGGGTATTATATGGTTGATTGGATTTAATGCCGCATTAGAACTGCGCAATGGTTAATTGGCGACGGTCTGGGACGCACCCCTAAGGATGGTCCGGAGACAGGCTATCATAATTTTGATCCTTCCCCGCTTAGGTGACCCCCAGAGCTATAATTTGGTATATTATGATTGAATCATCTGGTTTCTGAAATTATTCTTTTTTAATAAGGAAAGGGCATGTTTACAAACAAACGCTCCGTCAATCAATCTTTGCCACTCTCGAGTGGCAAAAGATGAACCTGTATTGGTGGAAATGCCAATGTTATGCCACTTTACCCATAACTTGACAGTGAGTGACATCACGTGCCCTTTCCTTATATGATTATAGTGACCAGTTTAGAGTACTTTTATAAATACTAAGCATTAAAATTATTAAAAGAATGTAATTACGGCGTTGATTTTTGAATTCTAAATAACCACACTAATAAAAAGTTATGAATAAACAATTTTTTATTATTTTTCGAACTGTAGGAAATGAATCTGCGTTCAGATTCGAAGAACTTTTGTCACCCTGTTTCGACTATTGAGTTACCGAATTTCGTGCAGTTTGAGATGCATTCACAAGCGGTACCATCGACAAGATATTAGAGTAGACCCCGGACTAGTAACCTTTTTGCTTTCCAACATCAGATCTCCACCATTCAGTCAAATCATCCGCCAAACCGACATGAAAATTCCACCAAGGCAAGTTTCCTCCACCTTTGTTATCGCTGTTTTGTATTTCGATTGGGTGTAAATTAAACATATATCAAAACCTACACTAGCTGAAATGGAAAGCAAGTAACCTAATCCTTGTTATTGTTGAAAGCTGTTCCGTTTGACTTTTGTTTGGAGTTTTGGTGATAAGAGGAACAAACCATTTAAAACATGCAAAATCCCAAGAACCAGTTACTAAGACAGCGATTATTACCAAAAGAAAGCGCAAAAACCGTAGTAATGTTCCGGGAATTTTTCTCCATAGATAATATAGGGAATCCGTACTCTACTAGTATATCTGCTCAATGAGGGGTACCCAGTCATTTTTTTTTTTTTTTCATGTGTGCAAAGAGTACATTCGTGTGTCTAAGTGATTACTGAGCTTTCTTGTACAACCGGCAGCAAAAGTATACGAGCACTAGCCAATAATTCTGATGCCAAAAAATTACTCTTAACTCTTTTTTGTTAAATAAACCCTTGTCGAATCATGTTGTTAGACTGACTAAGAACATAACTCGACAGGGTTTATTTAACAAAGCAGTATTAAGTGTACTTTTCTTTTGAGAGGGATTATTGCTAGTGCTCGGATACTTTTGCTGGTACACACAATGGCAATGACATGCCTCGTCCTGGACCACTTGTAGGGGTGGATTCTAGACTTCCACCAATTGCTCATTACGTAGCTATCATGTGATATTTAAACTAGGCTGACCAAATGTCCTGAAATTAGGGAGTGGACTAAAGTACAGCGTCTAGAATAAACAGTGTGGCAATCGCCTATAACCGCGATGTTAAAATGATGCTACAAATATTAAGCCTACCCAGATGTCGCTGTGATCGAAGCTATTGCTCAAATCGAAGACCTGATTGGCTTTTCTCAGTTTCGTCAGTTTAATCACGTGATCTAAGCATATAATTAACGAATAGGGAGTCTCGGTATTGTTGTCGTGACCCTAGCTTCGATTACAATGACATCTGGTGACAGGCTTAATTTTTTTAGTACAATTTTATTGGCCTTTTCCACACTGTTTATTCTAGACGCTGTAACTAAAGTGACTGAATGTCTCAATTTATTGGGGACAGTCATCAATTTTGGCAGTTTGTCACTAACAGGATTCGACAAGGATTTATTTAGCAAAACTGTATTAAGCTATACTGACCAAATGTCCCCATTTTCTGGGGACAAATTGGGACTTCCTTTTTTTTTAAGGCATTTTTCTAAGTTTTAAAAAATTGTAGAAAGTAACGTATTAATCAGTAACACTTTATTTTTAGTCCTCATTTATTAGGAATGAAAAAATGCATCCATAATTGTATAATTGTAGCAATTTTTAACGCTTCTCTCTTATAAAGGTACTTTGATCTGGTCAGCCTAATTAAGCGTACTTTTTTTACATAGGAATTTTTGCAAGTGTTCGGAGACTTTTGTTACCGACTGTACCGACTGTACTTAGAAAAGGAATCAAACTGAAAAATTAAAACTTTTAGAAAGAATTTGCAATTATTGCCATTTCTACGTAATGTGTCTGTTAGCGCTCAAAAATTGAGATTCCTAATATTCTCATAACATTTGACATGGTTTTTTTTCAACATTAAGGGAATTGCGCATTGTGCAGCCATAGTGCGACGTAAAACCCATCCAACCAACCAACCAACCGTCAACATTAAGCTGTTCCTCAGTCTTCAAACCCCAAAGGGTAGCTTCCTTGTTTGAACAGATTTTACGTTGTACTAGTGCCACGCAGTGGACAATTGGCAACGATTGATGAAGGGGCAATTGATGAAGGGGACAATTGATGAAAGGGCTAAATATCCGTTAGCTTCTGCCGCCACACTTAAGGATTTTTACGTAGACGACATTTTAACGGGAACTGATGAAGTGTCGTCTGCTCTGAAACTTCAGAAACAGTTGTTACAGTTAGTTGTTACTTCAGAAACAGTTGAACTTATGTTAACGGCTGGTGGACTAGAGCTGCATAAATGGGTATCAAATGCCAGAGAATTATTTGAACAAGTCCCTTACAGCGAGCAAGACTATCACTTCGAAACAAATGAAAAACCTTCGGTGAAAACACTGGGGCTAAAATGGAATCCCAAAGATGATAATTTCAGTTTCACGGTATCATCAGATTATTCAAATACAATCACCAAACGTGGTGTTCTGAAAGAGATCGCGAGACTCTTTGACCCATTGGGTCTACTAGGATCAGTGATAGTACAGGCTAAAATATTTTTACAGAAATTGTGGCTTTTGAAAATTGATTGGGATCAAGAACTTATGGAGAGGAACACATGGATAAGGTTCCGAAATGCTCTAAAGGAGCTTAAAGATATTACGATCCCACGTTTCGTGTTCTCAAATTCCAACTGTCGTGAACTGCAGCTCCATGGCTTTTCGGACGCTTCACAAGAGCCATATGGCGCAGTGGTTTATTTACGTGTGATCACTAGTTCAAACGATGTACATGTGAGCTTACTTTGTAGTAAGTTCCGAGTTTCTCCTCTTAAAGTGTTGACTATACCTCGCCTAGAACTTTGTGCCGCTGAATTGTTATCTAAACTGATATCAAAGGTAATCACGTCACTAAATATACAATTAAGTTGTGTATATCTATACACCGACTCAGCAATTGTTTTGTCATGGATCAACTCATCACCCCACGTGCTCAAGGTTTTTGTTTCCAATCGAATATCTCGAATCCAGGAACTCACGAAGAATTTTTGTTGGAGGCATGTTAAGTCAACCGAAAATCCAGCTGATCTTGTTTCACGAGGAAGCCATCCTCATCAACTTTCTGAGTTCTGGTTCAATGGACCAGATTTTCTTCATCATGAGCCTATAGAACTATCTAATAATGACATTACTGACTATAGTGATCAATATTTAGCTGAAGTAAAACCAACGCAACTGTCGTTGGTCACTTTGAATGAAACTTTTTTAGTTAATCTTTTTTGCATTACTAATGATTTTTGTAAATTAATTCGTATTTTGTGTTTTATTTTTAGGTTTTTTTAACAATGCCAAGAGTCCATCTTCGAAGACACGCGGACCTATCACTCTTCAGGAACTGAGTAAAAGTAAGTTAATTTTAGCTAGATTTGTTCAAGAAGAAGAATTTAAAGAGGATATTCAAAATCTGAAAAAAGGAATTCCTGCAACAGGTAAAATTCGAAATTTAAATCCATTTTTAGACGAGTTCAATGTAGTTAGAGTGGGAGGTCGATTGAATAATTCTACTGTTAGTCATGATAGAAAATTTCCCATAGACATAAAAAAAGGCCTGCTAAATTCCCATAGGCCCATAGGCCTGCTAAACATAAATTTACGGATATGATACTTGTATACTTTCATAAAAATTACTTACATATAGGTCCTCAGAATTTACTTTATTCTGTTCGTGGGGAGTTTTGGCCCTTAAGAGGGAGATCAAATTGCCGTAGAATTGTGCATAACTGTGTAATTTATTTTAAAGCAAAACCTGTAACAGCTGAACAAATCATGGGCAATCTGCCCAAGGAAAGTGTTAATTTTAATTTCCCGTTTGATTGTACAGGGGTGGATTTCTGTGGCCCATTTTTTATAAAATATCGGGTTCAAAGAAAGGGAATTTTTCATAAGGTCTATGTTTGCATTTTTGTTTGTATGGTCACAAAGGCTGTTCATTTAGAGCTTGTTTGTGATCTTACTTCTGAAGCATTCATCGTCACCCTCAAACGTTTTTTCGCTAGACGAGGAAAATCACAAAAATTGTTTAGTGATAATGCAAGGAATTTCTTGGGTGCAAATTTGGAATTACGCCGCTTGCATAATTTACTCAATAAACCTGATAGTGAACTCACAAATTTTTTCTCTTCTGAGTCCATTGAATGGAGTTTTCTCCCGCCTAGAGCACCCAACTTTTTGGCCTGTGGGAGGCTGCAGTCAAGTCTTTTAAATATCACTTTAAACGTGTTGCAGGCAACTATAAATTGACTTACGAACAGTTGTTAACCATAATTTGTCATATAGAGAGTATTTTAAATTCCGGCCCATTGACTCCTTTATCCGAGGATACTGATGACTGCACACTTTCCAGTTGGTCGACCTCTCACGACAATCCCAGAACCTAGTATGACCCACATTTTCGATAACAGATTAACTCTTTGGCAAAAAACAACAAAACTATCACAGCGTATTTGGAAGGGATGGCAAAATAATTATTTGAGTACTCTCCAGCAGAGACACAAATGGATGATAGCAAAAAATAATATCAAAATAGGTGATATGGTTGTCATTAAGGAAGATAATCTTCCTGTCGGAAAATGGATTCATGGCAAAATAGTTAATGTGTTTTTTGGAAAGGATTCGAAAGTCCGTGTCCTTAATATCAAGACTAAACACGGAATTTTTAAACGATCCATTGGCAAAATAGCAGTATTGCCTATTGAGAATTAAATGTGCATTGTTGAATTATTATAGTGTTTTACTATTTTCTTGCTTTATTTTCTTATAAGGGATAAATGTTAATTTAAACTAAATCATTAAAATATTAACTTCATTTTACTGTTTATATTCTATTGAAAAAAATTACAGTTTATATTACGGACATTTGTTTTATTCTTGTTTAGATATGAAAAATGGTATATTATAAAAAATATATATTTAAATAAGTATATACTTAAAAAAAAAAAAAAAAAAAAAAAAAAAAAAATCTATTAAAAATTGAGAAAAGGAATAATACATAATTTTCTTAATATTGCTATATAAGTTTTCCTTTGGTTTTATTTACTTACCTTGCATATATAGATTGTTTCATGTACAATCGGTAACAAAAGTGTCCGAACACTAGCAAAAATTCCTATGTAAAAAAAGTACACTTCATACGGTTTTGTTAAATAAATCCTTATCGAATCATGTTCTTAAGCTGACTAAGGACAGGATTCGACAAGGATTTATTTAACAAAACCGTATGAAGTGTACTTTTTTCACATAGGAATTTTTGCTAGTGTTTGGACACTTTTGTTACCGACTGTATAAGTTAAAATTGTATTAATTATTGTTTTTATTTTCAATGTGATTAATCTATAATTCAGTTTGTATTTCCAACATATGTTTGTATGGTTATGTCTCATGTGTAATTTTATGTAACTCTTTGAAATTTGCATTTCAACGCCGGGCGGTATGTTGCACTCTGTAAAGTTCGTTCCTTCGTTACGGAGCTCAGTTAGTTTGTAACTCCGCTCATGGGAGGCTGGCAGCTTTCTTTACTCCCATTTAAAAGTTCATTAAATGTAGTTGTGATGTTAAAATCACTTCTAGTGTGTCAAGTTTTCATTACAGTCCACTGTTCAAGTATTCAAAATGTTCTTATATACATTTCTCTGAGCTAACAGAATATTTGCTAAGTAAAGTGCATTTGTCGTCTAGAACCTGTCTGACCTTCTATATGCAAGAAATTCATAAAAAAATATATTTAAGGGGAATAATAAAGTATATATTATTTATTATTATTTTTTATTATTATATATAATAATAAAGTATATATTATTATTAAAGTATATATTATACTTTATTAATAATAAAGTATATATTATTTCTCCACTGTAAAGGAAAAAAAAAAAAACTTTTTTTTTTCTTCTTCTTCTTAAAAGGGGCTTTGAACTTTATCCCTTGAAAAAAAAAAAATCTATGGAATTTACAGCTACTTCTCTAGCGCCTCGGATGATCCGAAACTGCCTGTACCTACCCCAACTCGTTACCCGCTGAGAAATCCCCACTTTTTGAATTTTAACTTCTTCAAAATCTCCATAGATGTCGATAGTGTAGCGTTTGGGTATAGTTAAAAGTATATTGAAAAATAGAATTTTTTTCATTTGTGGATGTCTACAACACATTTCAAAACTTCAAACGCATTTTTCTCGAAATAAGATTTTCAAAACTGCACGTGCAAAACTCCAACAGTTTTCAATATTTTTATTTTAAAATTTAACCACAACTTTGAAATAACATTCCAAAGGGAACCAAGTAGGGGATTTTTGGTTAGTTAATTTAAACAATATTTATTAACAAATGACTGTCTTTTTTTTTTTTTTTTTTTTTTTTTGGTGAAAATTGAGCGTATTTTTCAAACACTCACCAATTACACAAAAATCAATATTTATAAAATAAAATTCCCTCTCATTAGCTACACTCATGGAGATTACATAGACTTTTTTTTTCTTTTTCCAGATTCAAATTGGCACTAGTTATAGTGCGTGCCGCAGATCGCTTCAAATTCAACATGCCTAGGGAGTATAGCTGCAGTATCCCCATTTTAAAATATTTTCCGACATTTTTTTTTAAATTTTTTATTAATTTAAATTTTTTTATAATATACTTAAATATATGCTCAATAACTATCTCAAGCGTTATTTCTCTATCACCTGTCCTTCTGCCCCCCCCCCCCCCAAAAAAAAAATAATAATAATAATAATAAATAAATAAAAAGTCTTTTTTTTTTTTTTAAGGCTGTTGCAGTGGTGTTACCCTTTAATCTGTTCAATACTACAGATTTCCTCCTTTTAAGGTTTAAATGATTCTTTATTTTATGTGGTGTGAGAAGTGTTTTCTAATTAGAAATAAAAAGAAATTTCCCAGAGAACAAAAAGGAGGACCAATCAATCTTATTTATTAATCCTCTGAGTTCTTTTTGCTGCAGTTTTCATTGCAAGTATTTAGCTGAGTAGAATTATTGGTTTCAGCGACTCTTTTTAAAAATGATCCCAATAGTACCTATTCTAGAAGAATTATTTTTTTCCACATTACAAAGGTAAACAATCCAGAACCAAACCTAATCGAATGTATTTCCCAAACATAGCATAACAATCATTTTAGAATAAAACCACTGACATGGACAATTGAATGAAAAATGAAGAAATGGGTAAAAGGACCTAATTTGAATTAAACGAAACTAATTTAAAAGCCGTTTTTAATGCACTATCAAAACCTAATTAATTGTTATCCAATGAATAATGTGAATGGGAAATCTTCACAATGAATTGAAAGTGTCAAAAACATAATATTATTAGAGAAATGTTCAATAGAATTCCAATTTTGAGCACCACTCTATCCATGGTGAATCGGGATTCTTATTGAATTTGAAAAAGATGTTCTTACCTTGCACTTGGGGCATTTCTGTGCATTGAGTTGTCCGTGATTTCTTTCGCGTGCCCATGAGCGTAAAAGGCGATCTCCCTTTCGGAACTGCTTGCAGGATAAAGAATTATGCCAAGGGGCATGACAATTGAAACACCACTTCAAATTGCAGGACACACAAATGATACTGAAAAAGAAAGAAATTTCAGTTCAGTGCTTACACAAAAATAATCACACTCAATACGAAGGAACTCTTTCGATTAATACTTTCTTTTCAATTATTCAGGAGCAATGAAAGGAACCATTTCGTGAGAATTTGCCCATTCTAAAGGAATATTAGAAATTGGATTCTGACATCTTTAAATGGAACCAATCCTTTTCGTCGCTCCTTGTCTCAGTTGGTTAGGGTTAGAACATCATATTGATAGCGCGATGGTCGTGAGTTCGATCCTCGAAAGGCCGATTATATAATTAATGGAAAAGGTGGTTATTGAGAAAAGAAAATTTTTCATTCCCTACAAAGTATCCTACAAATTTTTTATTAGTTTTATTTTTAAAGCTTTTTTTTTTTTTTTTTTTTTTTTTTTTCTAGATACTAAAACGCAAAAATAAATAAAATAAATAAATAAAAATATTTTAAAAAGCATTCGAGAGCAATATTTTTTTTGTATAAGTATTTGCTAGAGATTTCCAGAACGATCTGTGACATTTCTTGACTGTTCTTTGACTAATGGATAGAGCGTCATGCTGATAACGCGATAGTCGTGGGTTGGATCCACCAAGGGCTTTTGCAAATAATTAATAGAAAAGTGATATCAATTGATAAAAGTTAGTTGGTTCTGGGAATTAAAGCCGATTGACTGCACTAAGGTGATAGGCCTGGGGTCTTTTAAAGGGGTCCTAGCCCGTATTTACGAATGTTTCTGAAAACTTCGAATGGCTAAGCCGACGAGCGCGACCTGCGATCGAACCCGGCACCTCATGCCTACCAGCTTTGAGCCAGAACCGCTAGGCCGCTGGTGGGCCAACTGATAAAGAATAATCTTTCATTGTCTACACAGTATCCTAAGAATTTTTTGTTAGTTTTTTAAGAAGCTATTTTTAGTTACTAAAACGCACAAAATAAAAATTAAAAAAAAAAAAAAAAACACTGGAAGCTTTTTATTGGGGAACTTTAAACAGCATTAAATAAAAATTTATTCTTGCAGAAACAAGATATAAAAAAATAAAAGTTTCAATAATAAGAAAATTTTAACGAAAAATATAGATATTTCACTTTTGCAACAGATGAAAAATTTTACATATTCAAAATATTTTAAAAAGCATTCGAGGACAATATTCTTTTTAAACAAGTACACTCCTTCTCACAATTATAAGGACACCCGTTCTTCTATATTAACTAAACACTATTATTTAAACAAATATATTTTTTATTAATTTGAATTTCATTAATAGACAATATTTAAAAAGTTTTATCGTTTTTCTATCTTAAAAAACTTTAAATACGGTCAAAAAAGGGATTCTTCAGGTGCTCACAATTATAAGGACAGCTCGAATCTTAGTATTTTTTTTTCAATTATTCTTTAAATTAATATTTTTTGGGGGTCTCTTTTTAGGGTGAAACAGTCAGACATTCTCTCTGGTATATATATATATATATACTAGCAGGCTACGCCCGCTTCGCTGGTCACTATTTTTAAATGAATCATTATAATTAATGAATTCTCAAAATTGCATTAATTTTTATCATGTGAAAAAAAAAAAAAAAAAAAAACTCTGATCGGGAAAAATGTCGCACCGGGTCCCCATTGCCTTCGGCAGCGTAGACCCGTGCGCGATGCGCACGCGCGAATGCATATATATGAGCGCAATAAAAATTTTACAAATTCGAAAATATCTGCAATCGATTTGAAAGTATCAAAAACCTCTATGCACCAGTTTTGAACGATCTATCTCTATTTTTATTTTTTTGCCCTCCGCTCCCTCCCGCCCCTACCAATAATTTTAAAAATTCAAAAATATCCGCAATCGATTTGTAGGTATCGAAAACCTCGATGTACCAATTTTGAATGATCTAACTCTATTTTTTTTGCCCCTCTGCCCCCCCCCTTTCCCGGCCCTTCTAATAACTTTACACTTTCAGAAATATCCGCATTCGATTTGCAGTCCTCTAAAACCTATCTAACAACCTATCTAACAATTTTGAACGGCCTAACTGTATTTCTATATTTTTTTTGCCATAGCCCCCCCCCCTTCCCGCCTCTCCTAATAATTTTACAAATTCGAAAATATCCCCAATCGATTTGTAAGTATCGAAAACCTCTATATACCAATTTTGAACGATCCAACTGTATTTTTATTTTTTTGCCCCCCACTCCCCTCCCCTTTCTCGCCCCTCCTAATAATTTTACACTTTCGAAAATATCCCCATTCGACTTGCAGGCCTCTAAAACCTATCTGTACCAATTTTGAACAGCCTAACTGTATTTCTATTTGTTTTTGCCCATAGCCCCCCCTTCCCGCCCCACCCCCTTCCCGCCCCTCCTAATAATTTTACAAATTCGAAAATACCCCCAATCGATTTGTAAGTATCGAAAACCTCTATATACCAATTTTCAACGATCTAACTGTATTTTTATTTTTTTGCCCCCCTCTCCCCTCCCCCTTCTCGCCCCTCCTAATAACTTTACACTTTCGAAAATATCCCCATTCGACTTGCAGGCTTCTAAAACCTATCTGTACCAATTTTGAACAGCCTAACTGTATTTCTATTTGTTTTTGCCCATAGCCCCCCTTACCGCCCCACCGCCTTCCCGCCCCTCCTAATAATTTTACAAATTCGAAAATACCCCCAATCGATTTGTAAATATCGAAAACCTCTATATACCAATTTTGAACGATCTAACTCTATTTTATTTTGTTGCCCCCCCCCTTCTCCCCTCCCCCTTCTTGCCCCACCTAATAACTTTACACAATCGAAAATATCCCATTCGACTTGCAGGCCTCTTGAACCTATCTGTACCAATTTCGAACGGCCTAACTGTATTTCTATTTGTTTTTGCCCATAGCCCCCCTACCCGCCCCACCCCCTACCCGCCCCTCCTAATAATTTTACAAATTCAAAAATATCCGCAATCGATTTGTAAGTATCGAAAACCTCTATATACCAATTTTGAACGATCTGACACTATTTTTATTTTTTTGCCCCCCCCCTCCCCTCCCCCCTTCTTGCCTCTCCTAACTTTACACAATCTCTAACTTTACACAATCGAAAATATCCCCATTCGACTTGCAGGCCTTTTGAACCTATCTTTACCAATTTTGAACGGCCTAACTGTATTGCTATTTGTTTTTGCCCCATAGCCCCCCTTACCGTCCCACCTCCCTACCCGCCCCTCCTAATAATTTTACAAATTCAAAAATATCCGCAATCGATTTGTAAGTATCGAAAACCTCTACGTACCGATTTTGAACGATCTGACACTATTTTTATTTTTTTGCCCCCCCCCTCCCCTCCCCCCCCCTTCTTGCCCCTCATAATAACTTTACACAATCGAAACTATCCCCATTCGACTTCCAGGCCTTTAGAACCTATCTGTACCAATTTTGAACGGCCTAACTGTACTTCTATTTGTTTGTGCTCCATAGCCCCCCCTCTTGCATTTCTAAAATTCCAGAAATTGGTTTATAGATAGTTGCATTAGCTATATTTTAGAGTAAAAATTTCACGTATATCTATTTTTTTTTTTTTTGTTTGAGATATATAGGATTATGCGAAATCACGTTTTACGCATGTGAAATCACGTTTTGCCTCCCCGACCCCCTTGGGGACCGAATTTCAAAAATTCCAGAAACCGATTTTTTGGACATTTGTATTAGCTATATTTAAAAGCAAAAATTTTACGGATATCTGTTTTTTTTTTTGTTTGAGATATGAAGGATTTTGTGAAATTACGTTTTGCCCCCCCTCCCCCCCTTGGGGGGCGAATTTTTTAAAATCGCTTGCGGCGTTGTCTTTCTCGGGTGGTAAACATTAACCGTGCCAAATTTGGTCCCGGTCCGTGAAACGGCCTAGGATTGTATAGCGGACACACACACACACAGACAGACTCTGCTCTTTTATATATATATATATATATATATATATATATATATATATATATATGTTCTTTAATATTCAGTTTCAATACCATTTCATACAACATAGATGATATTCTGAATACATTAAATTATTTAAAATTGCTTTCCACTTGCATGCAATTTTCTAATATGATAAGTTAAGGTTTTTTCAACTTTTAAGCCACGGGAAAGGCAACAATAAAAAAGTTTTTTCTTTAAATTATTTCTTATTGCTCTAAAAGTAGAACAAAAATATGTCTTGTTGAAAAAAATATTATTATCCCCCAAAATCTGAGAATTCCACGTTTCAAATTTGCGGATATTCTCTTGATGTTCATAATAATAGAAAAAATTACTAAATTCATTCTGCCTTCAGTAGAAACAGCTCCCCAGAGCACCACAGATCCACCTTTAAAATGCCCGATTCATATCTGCCTTTAAAAAATCTGCTCTGTCTTTCACTGTCTTCAGATCGTGCCAGTAACTGTTAAAACCATTTGATTAATCAAGAATAAAATGTTTTTCATCCGAAAATGCAACATTTTACCATTTAATATTGTCTTTATTCAACTTTAACACAGACGTTCTTTCCTCCATTACATGATTATTGATTATTACATGTTTTTTATTCATTTTAACATATTATTAATTATTTAAACATGTATAAATGTGGACCCCAACCCAACCTTTCGTTAAAAATTACGAGCAAATTCAGCAGCAGTCATTATGAGTAGAACAGTAAGAGGAATTATGAGTCTTCGATCGCTGTAAAACAACTATGATTTTGCATCAGATCTCTCTCCTATCAAACCAGCAGTTTAACGTTTGATCACATTTCCTTCAGCAATTTTAGATCTTCGAATTTCATTAGAAATTCGGCGGATTGAAATTATCCTTCCACTTAAAAAACACATTTATCATACTTCATTACATGAACGTTCGTTTTTTCGAGGAATTACTAGTAATATCCGTCCAAGAAAAATTGAAGGCTTATATATGAATTAATCTAGCCCAGTAGTTAACGAATTCGCATGCCAACTGCAATTTATCCGCTTGTAAGTTAAATAAAACGAAAAAAATCTTGATTGTCCCTATAATTATGAACAGCTAAAAACATAGAGAAAAAAAGATTTTGCATTATTTTTTATTAATTTTGTTTCATATTTAAAAAAAATATAGCAGTTTTGATTTTTAGAATACTAGATATATTAAGTGCACTTAGTATAATCTTGTTCACAATTATTTTTATACTAGTTATTTCGAAATATAAAGTGTCCTTATAAATATGAGAAGGAGTGTATTTGTTAGACTTTTCTATAGCATGTTCTATGACTTTTCTTGATTGTTCTTCGACTTTTGGTTAGAGCGTCATGCTGATAACGCGATAGTCGTGGGTTCGATCCCCTAAGGGCCGATGTGTTCATTTTCGCAGATAATTAATAGAAAAGGTGTGTATTGATATAAAAAAAATCTTTCAGTGTCTACACGAAATTTACGTAAATACGGGCTAGAGCCCCTTATGCTTCTATTACATGCAACGATTTTTCGCACAACTTTTGAGCCAATTTTGCTAGCTCAAATAGCCCCAATCCCTAGCGTAATAGGAGTTGGGAGTACGAACAAGTTTTTCTGGCTAGTGATAAAAAGTTGTTCGTACGAGCAATTTCTCCTCTGATGATAAACCAATGAGGTGATAGTTCCTTATACGCGCCGCGAAAATACGTGGGTGAAGTCATTCATAGTTCTCTTCATTCGACACGAAGAGACGTAGACCAGGAAAAGCGCGATAAATAGGTGCGCCTTGACATGTACCAAACACCGTGAAAACCTGTTTTTTTTTTCTTTTTTTTTTTTTTTTTTTTTTTTAACAATTTTTGACTCAACTTTAGCAAACCCTCTTCCAGATTTTGGCCTCCAGAAATTGAAGAAAATTGGCTCAAAGGAAAATTGCGCGAAAAGTTTTTGTGTGTAATAGGAGCATTAGAAAGACCCCCCCCCACCCCTTTCCCGGAGGACACACTCCCTCAGGCCCAGGACCCAAGTGCAGTCAATTGGCGTTAATTCTAACAACCCAACAGTGTCTACACAGTATACTAAAATATATATATATATATTAGTTTTTTTAGAAGCATTTCTCTAACTAAAAAGCACAAAATAAAATTTTAAGTAAAAAAATACTTTTAACAGTAGAAACGTTTTATTGTGGAAACCTAGAAAGCATAAAATAAAAATTAATTCTTGCAAAGACATGTTATAAAGAAATGAAAGTTTCAATACTATGAAAATTTTAGAGAAAAATATAGGCATTTCCGTTTTACAAGAGATGAAAATTTTTAAATATTCAAAATACTTTAAATAGCTTTCGAGACCTTTGAAATTTATAGCTTAAAGAATACTTTTACAAAAAGTAATAACTAAGAATATTGGTCTCGAATGCTTTAATTTAACTGCTCATGGTTATTTAAAATACAGTTAAGGAGAATTTTGTATAGAATTCGTTTATTTTCCTTTTTTATACAATACTCTGAATAGTTTTGAAGAGAAGAAATTATACAGTGGTAGAAAAAACATGCAAAGATTTTAATTTTACTGAAAAAATAGAGTAAGAAAATAATAAATTTTCACATAGTTTTGTAAAAAATGGTTCGAACTATATATTATATGCAAGTAAAGGGGGGAAGACCACAAAGTTAAACATCAACTTAAAGTATTGCATTCTAATTTTTAGTACTTCGTGTGTTTTCTTTTCACAAGAATTACTTATAAAAGACGATTTTGGAAGAAATTTGCTAGATTTTTGTATGTTAGAATCGATATTTCATCCCATGCTTTGAATTAACAGATTTGAGCTCAGAAACAGTATAGTATTATTTTATGTATAAAAATTACCTTTAACTAAGCTCTATTTATCTATAGACCTTTCAGGGCGAATCCGCCCCCTCTTCAGTAGCTATCTCATGGTCTGCTGTAGTCGAAACTGGCCTTGTCTTCTTTTTTCTCCGTTAACTTTCTATGAGGTGGCGCCACGCACGATATAGTCGGCGCACGACTCGTGCCCGTTACAAGCTAATTGGTCGTTGATTATCACTATGGTTTCTCGGTAAAAAGCGTAGTCAGGGTTGTTATAATTGGCTATTTTTCTTGTTTGGTTAAAATTGATGTTTATATCGTTTTCGTTATTGACTCTAGTAAGGGCTGTTGTTATTTTTCCATATTTAATGCCGTTTTGGTGTTCTCTAATCCTGGTTGATATTTTTCTTTTTGTTACTCCAACGTAATAGCCTCTTTTTTCATTTGTATAATTAAAAGGAATCTGATATATTCCAGCAGTTTCAAATGAAGGGGTTATATCTTTATCATTTCGGATTAATTGATAGATGTTGGGATTTGGTTTAATGGGGATATTTACGTTATGTTTCTTGGCAGTATTTTTAACTTTAATTGAAGTTCCCTGATCATATGGTATAGAATAAGTGAAATTTGGAGAGGGTTTTTGATAATTTGGGATGTTAAGTTTATTGATCCTTTTCTTATATACTTTACTGACGAGGTTTTTATTGTAGCCTGCTTTGATGGTTATATTTTTAATGTAATTTATTTCATTTTTTAAATCGGCGGGATCATTGCGCGATTAATATAGGCTTGTATTGCATTAATTTTATATGTGTACGGAGTTATAGCATTGTTTAAAATGTTCATATACCTTGCGGGTAAGGTTATCCCATATGTTTTCTATGGGGTTCAAGTCTAGAATTTTGGCCGGAAACTCCATAAAACTTACGTTATTTTCAGTTAGCCAAGAAATGGTTGAAACAGATTTGTGCTCAGGCGTATTATTTTGCAACAAAATCAAATTTTGAGCCATAAGCTCATCTTTTAATGGAACAAAATTGTTAGACGGTATATCTTGATAGTCAAAAGAGTTCATATTACCTTTAGTGAAAACAATATTAGTCTTACCTCGAGCACAGAAATGTACTTAAATCATGACAGATCCCCTCCTCGTACTTGCTTTGAGAAATACGTAGGATAAATCATGCCAATAGTTTCGTAGATCCATCTCAGTTAAATTTCTTTTCATCTGTGAACACTACTTTTAATTTTTTTTTTTTTTTAAACATTAGATACTTCGAATTTTTCAAAGTTTTAATTTTAAATATTTGATGTTTTCAGGACATTTCTAACAGTTCTAGACGTTACTTGTAGCTTTAGAACCAATTTTATTGCTGGTGAATATGCATTGTTTTTTTTACACATAACACTTCTTTTCATTCTAGTTGACTCCCCTATTTTTCATACCATATCTGCATGAATCTGTGAAAAATTGATCAACTGCAGTTTTAGACCTCTCGATTTTTCTAGCGATTCGCCTTTCACTCATTCCACTTTCTCGAAATGCCAAGATTTTACCTTTTTCAATTTTACTCAGTAATTTTCCTCTACCAATCATTTCAGTTGATTCAACACTCAGCTAAATGATTTAAAAATGTTTCTTTTCATTCTAACAACTGTCCCGCACAAAACTATACAAATGTGACGTCATCTCATTATGAAAGCAATCACTTTTAAAACTGGTGTTAAAGTTTTTTCACATTACACATTTTTGCTTTATCGTCATTATTATTTTTATTTCTTACAGTCGGTATAAGTATCCGAACACTAGCAAAAATTCCTATGTAAAAAAAGTAGAGTTAATACTGCTTTGTTAAATAAATCCTTGACGAATCATGTTCTTAAACTAAGAACGTGATCCGACAAGGATTTATTTGACAGTATTAACTCTACTATTTTTATATAGGAATTTTTGCTAGTGTTCGGATACGTTTGTTACCTACATTTTATATATTAAATGTAAAGTAATTTACAGAGATTTTAATTTTTGAATGCAAACAAAAAAATTCAATGGTGGTCTTAAAAGTTTTTTCCACCACTGTATATTCCCTTATTCATGAGTCATACGCAAAATTAAAAGCCTAGAAATAGAAAACTTTGAATAAACACCATAAAATCGTAGTAAGAAAACACAACCAATCGACAAGTGAACAAAGTGGCATTACTTTTAAACGCCTATTCTATGGTGCTTTTACTAATGAGACATGTAGCAAAATATTGTGAAATTTCAATTTTTAAAATGCATAAAAATATTTCTTATCATTAATTCTAAAAAGATGTGCCAATAATATTATGGAATGAATAGAAATATTTATGAGCTTTTATAAGGATTGTGGCAGATTTTTATTCAAGCACATTAGAACGTGGCATGAAATTATTAAATGTATATTTTCTATAGAAAAAGGGGAAAAATTAATATAGAAAACAATTCTGATAATATTCTGGAATCATGTTTCAAATATTAATGAGTTACATGGAATTAGTCACACACTTTTTATTGTCTTATCTACATTTATTACAAGTGCATTTTAACATTACAATCCCTTCAACATAACCGCATGTTGTGTAAAATCAATATTTGCTTTACACAAAAGGTTTGTATTCATTTCATATCAAATTTGGTTCCAATTTGGTTAGAAATTTTTAATATATATAGAGCTTGTAGCTCAAACAAAAGAATTTCGTATTATTACAATTTGTTTTTTGAACAATAAAATGGTAATCCAAGAATTAGTGATTAGTTTATCACTAAAGAACTTCGATGTGTTCTGTAATCATTCGATTAATTCAGGAATGCATGGAATTAGCTGTATAACACACGTAAAAATATTTCGTTACACTACAGTCATTTTACTTAGCATTCAACATAATGAAATTAGCATAAGATACATAATTCGATTGACTTACTTGGAATCGCAATATTACTTTACGATCACTGGTGCAACAAAATTAATTTAATATAGATTCTTAAGAGCAAAAAGATTTTATAATAGATTTAGACACAAAAGAATTCCGATACTTCATTTTGGAAAATATATTTTACATCTATATATACAAATGTTCATTCTTCCTGTAGGAAATGAATACATATATTTAATAAAAGAACTGAAATAACATTAAGAAACGGGATTGTCAGGCGCCCAAATTCTGTGCAAGAAAGAAATTTTTGTAAATGAACTTTATACTGATAAGTGAGAAGAATAAAATCATTACAAAGAACTTTTCATGGCAAAGGACATCTAAAACTTTAATAGGAAACATTTGTGGATTAAATTATAGAAAGCAAATAACAATATCTGAAAAAAAAAAAAAATATATATATATATGTAACGTATTTAATTGATTGCTGAAAGAGAGATGACAGTCGCAACACAAATGGAGACGAGGCGTTCATTCAGGCAAACATCTTTATTGCTTCATCATTTCAGAGTCGGTACGAGGCAAGACGAAATGGAGTTAATCCGCGGCGCCGGCCGACACCCGCTTCGGGCCGCCGCGTTCGGTGGGGGATAATTATAAGATTTGCGTTAATTTCGGAGGGCTGGCCACATGGAAAGGTTTAACAAGTCAAGATCGTGTCAAATCGCTCCGTTTGTTTACTGTTTGGGCTTTTATACCCGTAATTTTTGGTGTAATTTGGCGTAGTTCTAATTCCAGTCCATTTTATTTAATTGGTTATTTTATTCAAAACAAACGCCTTTTCCTGCCTTTTCATTGTTTTCTATTGGTTATATTTTTGTATTCTGCAGACATCGCGATTCGGATCGGCGCCCTATTTTGCCACACTCGCCAAGTCATTAAAACATTTATTTATTGCTTTGTATCTGACATGAAATAATCAAACCGCAAATTAGACTCATTAAAACCTTTATTTATTACTTTGTATGCCTATTGCTTATTAAATTTATTTCTAGGCTATTTATAAAGCTATTTCCAGACATCAAAATACTTAAATGATTAACTTGTTTATTTCACATGATCGCGACTGCAATTTTCGTTCATTATTTTTTATGCTTTTAATCTTACAGCTTAATATGAAATCTCCTTTCATTTATTTTCCAATATTACTTTGAAATATAACCAGAATACCCTGAAACTTTTGAAAATGTTAATTTAATTCTTACTTCTTTTTATCTCTTATATTTCATATCCCCCCCGTCCAAGCGAGATCCCCCGGGTTTGCCTGTAAAGCCGTGGGAGCTCACCTGGAAGTAGATGATGTTCCAGGTGATACGTACCTAACAATTTTTATTTACCCTATTTTATTTTATTTTTATTTTATTTTTTCTTGATTTATTTACTTAGGTTTGCTTTTAGTTTAATTATTTTTCACAAATTTTACTCCTACAATGACTCCATTTGCCTTGGGAATATACAGAGGGTTTACAAGATTAACAATAAACTTGCTGGTGAATAAACATATTAAGCATATTTCAACTTTCTAGATTAATTGATGATTACACAATATACTATTCATTATATTTAGTAAACACACATGAATACTTCATATTAAAAATTACTAGCAAAACAGAACAACTGTATGATATTATATAGAAAAAAATAAACATATTCAAAAAAGTATTATATATCATATTCAATAAAGTAGTATTTAAAAATAAAGTAAATTTTTTAAAAAGTTCTTGTCCAATATTTAAACAGAAACGTTTCCATTTAGATGTAGAACACCATAATAACAACATTTTGTGTTCCTTTGCTTTGTAATGGTTCCTTCATGTTCGAAAAGTTTTTGATTTAGGTCTTTTCTTAAGACGAACCGTCCAGTCATAGTTTTTTAAAGTCATTATAGTCCTAAATCGCACTTTGCTATGAACATTTTTTTTCACTTATTCAATACAACACTTAAAAGTTAATACCACAAACATAGGATACTTGATGCACATAATACGTATTGAAAACATAAACAATGTTATAATATACTATACTTAATCTGAAAAAATAATAATATGGATATTAGAAATAATACTGACACTTAAAATTATATACTAATACTTGACAATAGCGATACTTAAAAAGTAAAAAAAAAAATTATTCAACACAATAGCTTCTCTAACTTGCTGGTCCTTCAACTTACCATAATGATACAAAACACTAAAAATGTTTATTCAAACAATTATGTTTATGGGTGCAGAGACCCGTGAAACTCTGTGAGAGCTTGTCAACCAAAAAAAGGAATATCTGTAAAATGTAAAAAGTGGTTTTTAGACAAGTCTCATCAGAGGAGGGAGCACACTTGTTGCCTCATGCTCTTCGGGGGTCTCCAATCAGATGAAGTCCAAAAGCACATGAGTAAACAAGGGCCTAAAAGAAAAAGGGGTAAGGAGTGGAAGATCCTCATTTCGTGAATAAGTCTACTAATATTTGTAAATAAATTAATATTTGTAAAAAATTAAAAATAAAAAGAGTTAGGGGCACGCCAATGCCACTGAGCGGAAGAATGGAAGATATGTCTCCCGACATCCCTCCGAATTCTCCGACTCAGCTAGGATCCTCATCCAATACGTAATGGGACGATAGGAAAGCAAAAACAAAACAAAAAGAACTTATTTGGGTTACCCCCTGACTGCTAAAGGGGTTTATTTATGATATAGTTTAAAATTTTGTGGATTATTATAATATCTTAGTTTAGAGGAATGCACAATTTCAGACTGTCTTTTAAAATGAGGATTTGGTCTATCAATTTCAAAATTTACGTCAGATAACTGTTTTAAAATGGTACTAGCTGTAACCCGTCGAATTCGACGGACACTTTATTGTCCGTAATGTTTCAAAAATCATCGCATCATTATTAAATGTACTTCAAGTTAAAACATCTAATATAATTTACTACATTTCGCTTAAAAGAAAATCTGAAAAATGCTTATAAATACCCAGCAAAACCTCAGATGACGGCCAGCACGAGGCCAAGTGCTGGTGGCCAGCAGTAGATGCAGTTGGCCCGCCGGTGGCAAAAGTTAACATTGCCGCAGGGAATATGTTACGCCGGCCGTCAGTTGGCCGTATTCAACTGATCCACTGTTGGCAGCCAGCAGTAAGTTAAAAATAAGTTAGTGGGCCGGTGAATGGATCGTTGCTGGCAGCTAGCAGTATGATGAAAATAGGTAATGGGCCACTGTTGGCAACGAACATTAGGTTTGAAATTGTTAGTGGGCCAGTGTTGGGCCATCTGGTGGCAAATATAGTTTTTTCATGTTGTTGCTGGCAGCCTACAGTGGGCCAGCTGTGGCAAACATAAAAATATATATTACTGCCGGCAGTCTTCATTGGTCCTTTATATTTTCCCATTAAGGGCCCACTTCACTCACCGTCGTCGGAAGCCGAAGCCAATGTTATTCTATGGGAAATTTTCTTTACAAATAACTTATTAACTAATACATATTTTTAAATTCTGTTTTCACATTCTGAAAATTCCCAACTGTTAAATTGACGGACTTTTTTTAAAAAATTATTTTTTTATTTTTTATATTTTATTTTGAAGCTGCAAAATACGAATTTTCAATATGTGAAATTTTTCATTTTGCAATTTCAAAATAAAATATTAAAAATTAAAAAAAATACATTTTTAAAAATGGTCCGACAATTTAACAGTTGGGAATTTTCTGAATATGAAAACAGAATTTAAAATATGTATTAGTTAATAAGTTATTTGTAAAGAAAGTTTCCCATAGAATAACATTGGCTCGGACTTCCCTAGACGGTAAGTGAAGAGGGCCGTTAATGGGTCAACAGTGATTTGGTTATAGCTAGTACATTCATTTTATTGGTGATACCTTTAATTTTATTAGTGCTTTTTTTTTTCTTTTTTTTTTCTCTCTTTTTTCTGATGAGGTAGCAGCCAGTTTTTTCTATGCAGCCAATATTTAATTTGATTTTGTACCTATTCATTTTTAAATACTATTTACAAGTATTTGATTCATACACTATGGTTATAAATTCAGGATTTCTAGTACAACATATAGGAAATATTCAGTTGATCCATTACATTTTTTGGAATGAAGGAGATTATGTTTTTTTTTTTTTTTTTTTTTTTTTTAAGTGTTTAAATTTCAATATGTTTAACTTTGTTAAGTTATTTTATGTAAATAAATGTAACTTTACATGTGAAAATTATAAAATATTGAAACAAAAATTGTTATAAAGAGAGCATTGTAAAAAACAAACACCATAAACTAAAAAAAAAAAAAAAAAAAAAAAATGCAGCAATTGTTTCCGATCGAAATAGCACAAAGACCCTTCATCAAGCGAAACAAAGTGGGCATGAGTGCAGCAAAAGTAATTTGCTGCATTCGTGCTTTTTGTTAGACTCACGAAGGGATGCATTATTATTTCAACCTGAAAGAACTGATGCATTTTTTTTCATTGGGGGGGGGGGGGGCAATGATTATGTTTATTTACAAATTTTTCTATTTATTACTATCAGGCTTTGCCCGCTTTGCTGTCCCTACAATTAAACGAATTAAAAAAAAAAAAAAAAGAAGTAAAGAAAGGAAAGAAAATCAATAGATACATATAATTTTCTTTATATTACTTTAAAATTAACAACTAAAGCAAAGTCCACTGAAATCACATAAAGCAAAGTTTCAATTCTCCGCTGCATTTGGCAGCGTCTTCGTCTTTCGTGCAATGTTCGACCCGGGTCCCCACTGCCTTCGATAGAGCCTTAAACGACAGGTTCAATTTGTGTGTTTATCGGTAGACAGGTGGTGCTACTATTATTCAGGAACTACAGCTTTACTGTAAAACTCAGCATCTATTAGACATCTTAGTTTTGGTACTATATATCATAGAATTTAGTTACATGAAATAGTTACACAGAATTTAGTTACATTCCTAACCTTCTTTCTATTATATTAAATTTATATTTAGAATAAATTTATTATATTATAAATTTATAATATAAATAAAATATATAATAATATTAATATAATTATTCTATATTTATGTATTCATTTGACAAAAATTCTGTCAGCAATTTCACGCCGAAGATAGTATTAAGATATGCCATTAGCACTATTTCAATCCCATGAGGCAATTATGTTTTTGAAATGTTTAAATATCACTTCCAATTTTTAATATTTCATTTTGAGTTTATTTTAATAATAGTTAGTGATATTTCCAAATGTATGAAAGAGCAGTACTTCGCTGTTTATAACTACTTCACTCGTGCCTACTTTATTCACCTAATGAATGGTCATGGAATCATTTCGACCTGAAACTTTTATTATTATTATTATTAATGTTTTTAACAATTTTGTAAATTAAATTTACAAAGTTCTTTATTTACTTTTTCCAACACCAGTTCTTCATTAAATTTTTTGCTGTAATAAGTATATGTTTTAAAATCTGTCTCTCTCTTGTTTGTTTTAGATACATTTTCTTTTTTTTTCAATTTATTAAAATAAATTATGCTAGAAAGGTTTTTGAGAACATTTAGTAAAATGACAGGAAAATTATTGTTGAAGAAGGAAAAAAGCAAGTAAACTTTATAAATTATGAAACAACACACCAGCCGTTTCCACTCAAAATAATTAAGCTCGACCCATCATCAGGAAAAGATAAATTGACTACGAGTTCAGCATAATATCATCGACGAAATGTAGTAGCTTAAAAACAGCATGTCTTCAAAACCTTGAGGTCGATAACCGAGTTTAAAATTATACTTACCATAAAGCGAAGATTAGAGGTCAAACAATCCGACCCACATTAAAATAATAATAATAATCTGCAGTAATTTTATCGGTTATTGCTACACATATTTTACTCCTTTTATATTTTATTATTATTGTTGTTGTTGTTGTTGCTGTTGTTGTTGTTGTTTTTAAATGAAGTGGTCAGAAAACATAAAAATGGTTTGTCAATTTACACATCTAATAATTTTCCTGTTAAAGCAAACTGATACATGCGTCATAATATAACAAAGAGAGTTTACATAGCGAATTAACAACAACAAAAAAAGTTAGAGTAGTTTTGGAAGCACTCATTTCCAAGATTTCCAGTTGCTTCCACCTAATAAGGACTCTTGTCAATTTTCCTGTATTAAGCAAGTATTACATGCTAAAAAGGGGTTTATGTAGCAAATTTGAAGAAAGTTAAAGTCGTTTTTTGAGATATCGGATTCTGTCCCACTGATAATTTCACCAAAACTTAGTAAACTGATCTGTTCATCATAAACTAACAATTGCGTACGAAATGATATCTAAAAAGGAATTAATATAGCGATTTTGAAGAAAATCCATAAAGCTGTTTTTAAAAGAAAGCACTTGTGAGACTTAAAATTGTTGTGTATGTTTATAGGACGTTTATCAATTTCCCTGAAATAACAAATACAAAAGACATCCAAAATAAAGTTTATATAACTTTGAAGACAATCGCCAGTTTTTGATTTCAGATTTCCAGTTTTCAAGAAAAGTTGGAAAAATCATCTGTACACTATACTTGTCTTAATTCAAAAGTTCGTCTTTCTTTATTAGTGATGATACTCAGATATGATATGATTAGATATGATACTCAGAAAATTTCCAGAAACATATACACATATATGCAATACAGATACACAAACACACAGACTAATTGCCAAAAAACACTTTTCTGACTCACGAGACCTTAAAATATGTAAATCAGGTGAAAACTCGAAATCAAAATTTTTGACCGAATACAATGCTTTCATTATCTACGGTATTCGGATTATGGAAATGAATAATAATAAATAATTAGTTGACACAAATCCTAGCATAATTTCAGATAGAAATCATTATTTTATTGAAGAATTTGTTTAATAGCGTACTTCAAATAGTTTGAACCTATTAGCTGTTAATAAACAAATATATTTCTTTATAGAACTGTAAAAAATAGAAGCACTCATTTAAAAATAATTGATGAATTGACTAATTTTTCTTCTACTTTTTTCGTTTATTTTCTGAACACAGTTCCTCGTTATCAGGATAAACAAATCTCCTGCGCAACCCAACGCTGACGCAGCAGTTATCAGTTACATCTTGTTGTTTTATGAAAGAAGTACAGCTGTTTTCTGTTCTGATTTAATGTGTTGTTAGGTGATATAAGTATATGTGTGTAGGATTTCTCATGCATGCAAATATTCAAGAAAATCAATTTCACTTGTTAATATAATTTATAATTTTACTTTATATTTTAGAGTGTGCTTATTTACATTTTTCAACAAAACATAAAATTGTTCGACTTCTATTTATCTATCCGCCAATTACATTTTTTTTTAAATATTTTTAGAATTCCACAAAACTCATATATGTTATACAGGTTTTGCAGACTTATTGTAGGATGCTTGTCATAAAAAGATGTACAGGTAACACAAATGGTTTCAGTATAAAAATCCATAAAATAATTTGGATACATTACAGTTTACGAGAAACTTCTTATCAGCGCACGTAAAAATCTTTATACAGCGTTAAAAATACAGATCAACATAAATTTTATAGATGCAATAAAAAATGTTTTTAATCAAAAATGATAAAATAAATATTTGTAGTTCATTTAATAGTGATGCACAAACATATTCTTATAAGTTACCGCAAATTGGGGAAGGGGGGGGGGACTATTTCAGTTTCGTAAAAGTGAAATTATTTTTCTTCCTTGCATTTAAAAAATAATAATTAACAAATAAATAAAATAAAACTGTTAGGGCTACCACTTTTTTTTTTTTTTCCTATAATAGTTTATAGAAATTACATATGAAAATTATTATTTATGAAAATTATTTTCTATGATGTAGGTAGGCGATTTTCATTTAAAACAAGTATAATATACTAAATTTCGAAAGAAAATCAATTTTATAGTAATATATATATATATATATGTGTATGAAGACAATTTTTGACATTCGGTTTTCGACGTATTTGCATGTTTTGAGATTCCTGAACACGATTTGATCATTTTTAGAAAGTTCCCCTCTGTAAATGTGTATAAAAAATGTGTGGAAGCTGTATCTCACGAACCAATGGACGAAATTTAACCAAATTTGATATTTCATTAAAATAATTTGATATTTGATTAAAATCGTTCCCGATTACATTCGTGTATCATTCACTGAACACATGGCTCCATACTTCTACTTCTTCGTAACTTTCAATATGACATAGTAGAGGAGGAAATTTCATATAAATGATTTCAAATAAATGATAATTATTATTTTTTTAAATTTTTATTATGAATTAAAAAATAAGTATTTAAATAACTAACAACTAACCAGGATTTTTTTTTTTTTTTTTTTTTTTTTTTTTTTGTATAAGTTGAGGAATCGCTCGCCCTTCTCCATGAGGGGATAAATTTTCAATGGTGGTATTTTTCAAAAGAAACTCATCAATAACTTCCACATAAATGACTGAATTAAATTTGTGGTAAATGAAAACAAAGTTATAAATTATTTAAAAAAAAAAAAAGAAGAAGAAGAAGAAGAAGAAGAAAGCATTTTATTAGAATTTGGCACAAAATTGATTTTTTTTTTTTTTTTTTTTTTTTTTTTTTTTTTATTGACAAGCACTGTTCTAAAATGAAAATCGTTTCCATGCATTCAGGAAAATGATTTTAACAAATTATTTGCACTACGCGAATTTGCATAATAAAAAATATAGAAAACAGTTTTGTGGTGCCACAACATACTAGTTTTTGTCAAAAATAATAAAATCAATAAACTTGCTTTAAAATATCACAGATATATAATATAATCGTTCGTTTAAAGATATTGACGAATTCTTTTCAAGAATACCCATATTGGAAATTTACTCTATCGGGTATACTTCTCCCTCAGGTGTGGAGGAAGCAATGTTTGTACATAAAAAAAAAAAAGAGCGGAAGAAGTAAACTTTCTAGACTACTATCACTTTCATAAATATTTGAGCACACACAAAGAGACAGACAATTTTTCAAATTATGTTCATCAGAACAACTCAAAACGTGCAAAATCTATCGAAAAAAGGATGTCAAAAATTTTCCCGAATCTATTGCTTTCTTCTTAACTACACTGAAGGAAGAAAAAAAAAATGAAACATAAACTATAAGTGTTCTAATAACTTTCTCCCGTCCATATAACATAGCTATTTAAATTAAGATCCATAATTTTTATTTTATTAAATCAATTAAAATAATAATAACAATGATAAAATACTAGAAAGTTAGCGACTATCATAATTTACTAAAACGGATCAACTGGATAATTGTTATATATTTCTAGAAATCCTTTTATTATAACAATGGTTTTAGAATCAAACATTTAAAAAAAAATAGTATTTAAAAAATAATACAAAAACAAATTAATAATTGAATTACTTACTCATATATTCTTTTTACGAGATTTTCAATCTCGAAGACACATCCGCAGACTACACTAATGAACAAAAACTTCGTATGAAATGGTGGACAGCGAGGGAATTTCAAATCAACAGAAAAAGAATCACAGCGCCCTCTATGCATACAAATTGGTTATGGCTTAATAATTTGTGGCCACAACATGAAAAACATGATGTTGGCCTTGTGGTGATAGCTTGCATAAGGCCAACTGTGTTTATGCCACCTCTGGGCCACCGACCATTTTTCTTTAGGCTTCCATCACTGCTGGCAGCCATCAATGGCCCGCTGCTGGTGTTATATGGGGCAACCGGCAACTGATGGCAAGTGCAGGATGCCAGCAGTAGGCCATAACGAGCCCGCCACTTTATAAGTTTTGCTGGGTAGAAATACTATATATGACATCACTTTCTACAAAGTACTCCAAATAAACAGATGCTATCTTTCATTTTCTATTTCGTTTAATACTAAGACTATATGTTAGCTGACCCGTCCGGCGTTTCCCTGGCCCATGATACCTTAAATGAACCTTAAATTTGTATTATTTTATACCTTTAACTGGATTTTGTTTGAATTTCTGTTTTTAAATGAAAGCATCACGAAAGAAATAATCATCTGTAACAAAACAATTACCTTGAACCGAACGAAACTCTGCCTTGTGACCCCGGTGCTTGCGCAGCGCATAAACGGGCCTCTAACAACATAAAAAAATTCCCAAAGAATAACCTGGAACCGAACGAACCCACCCGGCAATGCACGGGCCCGTGATAATAACCTTAAATGAACCTTAAATTTGTATGATTTTA
Source organism: Salticus scenicus (assembly GCA_963930645.1). Taxonomy (NCBI): domain Eukaryota; kingdom Metazoa; phylum Arthropoda; class Arachnida; order Araneae; family Salticidae; genus Salticus; species Salticus scenicus. The sequence continues at coordinate 9,171,269 of OZ005657.1, forward strand.
TATCTTTAACTCGATTTTGTTTGAATTTCTATTTTTGAATAAAAGCATTGCGAAAAAAAATAATCAGCTGTAGCAAAAAAAAAAACCTCGAACCGAACGCTTGTGATGCCGGTGCCCCGGCATCGTATACGCGAGCCGCTAATACCATGAAAAAATTCCAAAAAATTAACCTGGAACGAAACGAACCCGCCCAGCATTGCCCGGGCCCATGATAATAGCCTTAAATGCACCTTAAATTTGTATGGTTTTGTATTTTTAACTAGATTTTGTTTCAATTTCTATTTTTAAATGAAAACATCACACACACAAAAAAAAAAAAAAATCATTTGTAACAAAAAAAATTATTTCAGACTGAACGGAACTCGGATTTGCGACCCAGTTCCTGCGGCACGTATATGCAGGCCGCTAATAACATGAAAAAATTCTAAAAAATTAACCTTGAACCGAACGAACCTCTGACTCGTGTTACCGCTGCCTGTGGCTGCAGCACCGTATAGCAGGCATGCTACGCACGCACTGCAAAATCCACTTTTCTCCACCAGGGAGCGCAGTATGTTGTATACGAATATCACCAATCTCCTTGAATTTCCATGGCCTTTCAAATAAGGTGTCACATGGTGGTGTCAACTGCAAAATCCTTTAATTACACTTTCCACCACCAGGGGGCACAACGTGTTCTATACGAACACCACCAACGGTCAGGAAATATCAAGACCTTTAAAATAAGTTGTAACATGATAGGGTCTACTGCAAAATCACCTAGTTCCATTTTTAATCACCAGGGGGCGCACTATATTGTATACAAACATCCCCAATCAACATGAAATTTCAAGACCTTTATCAACAATCGCCTTGAATTTCCAAGACCTTTCAAATAAGGTGTCACGCGGTGGTGTCAACTGCAAAATCATTTAGTTGCACTTTCCACCGCCAGGGAGCGCAGTATGTTGTATACGAATATCACCAATCTCCTTGAATTTCCAAGGCCTTTCAAATAAGGTGTCACATGGTGGTGTCAACTGCAAAATCCTTTAATTGCACTTTCCACCACCAGGGGGCACAGCGTGTTCTATACGAACAACACCAACGGTCAGGAAATATCAAGACCTTTAAAATAAGTTGTAACATGATAAGGTCTACTGCAAAATCACCTAGTTCCATTTTTCCCCACCAGGGGGCGCACTATATTGTATACAAACACCCCCAATCGACATGAAATTTCAAGACCTTTAAAATGAGGGGCTACATGTGTGGGTCTGGAACGGCTTTTCCTCTCAAACTAATTTCCCCCTTTCCCCCCACCTCTAAATCTATTTTTCCCCGTTTTCCCACCTTCAAAATCGAAAATTACAAATTCGCAGAAAGTGATTTTTTAGTATTTGACTCTAGTCCCTATATGTACAATTTCTTCACTGTAAAGTAATTTGGAGCTGAGTTAAGCTCGTAAACGTGTTTTTAACCCCTGCTCCCCCAGGGGAGGGGGATCCGTTCGACTTCTTTTATTTTTATCTTTTCATAACATATCTACAGACCGAGACCTTTTATAGACACCTCAACCAAGTTTTTACACCTAGTTCTAGAAGTTTGAGTGAAGGAAAATCTTGAAAAAATTGAATGTAAAGTTCATTCTGCACGCACAGCGTTCCTCAAACTCAACGAATTTAAGCAGTTAATAGCTCAAAAGAAAGAGCTTGATCCACTGAGTGTTCTTAGACTTGTGTCAACAGCCTACGTTAATTAGAACTGTAGTTATGGAGGTTTGAGTGAAGGAAAATCTTGAAAAAATCTTGAAAAAATTGAATGTAAAGTTGATTCTACACGCATAACTTTCCTCAAACTCGACGAATTTAAGAAGTTAATAGCTCAAAAGAAAGAACGTGATCCACTGAGTGTTCTTAGACTTGTGTCAACAGCCTACGTTAATTAGAACTCTAGTTATAGAGGTTTGAGTGAAGGAAAATCTTGAAAAAATTGAATGTAAAGTTGATTGTGCAAGCATAACTTTCCTCAATCTCAACGAATTTAAGCAGTTAATAGCTCAAAAGAAAGAGCTTGATCCACTGAGTGTTCTGAGAGTAAAACGATCAAGATCCATTCATTAGAAGAGGAGCTATGAGCATTCGAATTGCTTGAGTCAATGTGTCCCATAAGAAATGTACAGGGAAGAATCGAGTTTGAGTATAACTTGAGTAAGGTGGAAGTTGAGTAAATTTCAATGATTGATGACATATCTGTGTCTAAATACCTTTCATTTAAAAAAAATGAAGGAAATCGGTCGGATAGAACGGCCAGACGGACTGACTTTAGTTTTCATAATTTTTTTTAATATATAAGATAAGGTCCTGAGTATGGAGCAGTTAGCTTACGGGTATTCGGATATTGAAATTCTTCATATAATACTTCATCACCAACTTTAAATGTAGCAGGGATAAATCGAGCGTTATACCTTACTTTATTTTTATTATGATATTCAATTGTATGTTCTTTTGCCAATTTTCTCGCTTCATCAACCTTTGGATAATAATTGTTATTAGGAATTAAAGGGTCATAAGGTAAATTTCCAAACAATAGATAATTAGGTGAAAATTTTGTAACAGAATGAGGGGTAGCATTATACTGGCTTAAGACCTCCTCTAGCAATTTTGTCCATGGTACTTTAGATGAAGCAGAATTTACTTTACATTTTAATCTAGTTACAATAGTTTGGTTCAGACGTTCAACTTTCCCATTTGTCTCCGGGTGATGACTGCTAGTTAACAGGTGTTTAACCTTGTAATTATGTAAGAATTTTTTAAACCGTGATGAAGTAAAGGCAGCATTTCTATCTGTTAGTAATTTCTCAGGGACTTGAATTTAGAAAATCTGTTTTAAAAAGTTGGTATACGTTTCCGTTGCCACACTTTTGGATGGAAAACCCCACACATAACGTGTTGCATGGTCGACGACCAAATGCAAGTATTTTTTGTTGAATTGTAATAATTAAATCCACCCACAGTGTCTAACGACAAACATTCAAATGGTTTATCTGTTGGAGGTACCTGCTGCAATAAGCCAAATCTTTTTTGTTTACATTTTTTATTTACTTGGCAGGTATGGCAGTGCTTAACAAAATTTTCTATGTCTTTATTAATGAAAGGCCAATAATATTGTGGAGTGATTAAATTGATCATTTTTTGAATTCCTGGGTGTCCGAATTATGTGTGGGCTTTATTTAGCAATGTTAACCTTAGTGACATAGGAACGATTGTCTTATATAAACTTTTCTTTTTTGTTACTATGAGATCATTTACTTCAACATACTTTTTACTATTGACTATTGTGTTCTCTTCTTTCTGTAAACGTTTTAGATCATTCAAGTCAAGGAGATGTACATGGTGAGACATACGCTGTATTACAGGTAATCGAAACAGCATATCAGCTTCTACATTAGTGGTTCCTTTCTGATATTTTATTTCATAGTCAAACATACTAAGCTTAAGGGACCAGCGGAAAAGACGACCTCTAAGATTTTTAACATTTTTAAGCCAAGTTAATGCCGCATGATCAGTATGAATGACAAATTTTTGTCCATGTAAATAGTGATAAAATTTATCTAAAGAATCTATAATGGCGAGACATTCTAATTCAGTTATAGCATAATTTTGTTCATAGTCTTTTAAATTTCGCGAATGGTATGCCATTGGATGTAATTTTCCTTTCTCATCTGGCTGTTTGATTACACAACCAACTCCGTGACTTGAAGCATGTACAAATAAGTGACAAAGCCTCTTGGGATCATACAACTTTAAAATAGGCTTTTCAATTAAGGCATTTTTCAATTTTTGAAATGAATTTTCGCATTTCTCATCCCATACATAGGGTACATTTTTCTTGAGTAGATTGTTTAAAGGGTAACGAATTTTAGCATAGTTAGCTATAAATTTATTATAGACATTTACAGATCCCAGGAACCTCTGTAATTCTTTAACAGTAGTGGGACGCTTTAAATTTCTAATAGTTTCAATATTAGCTTTATTTGGTGTTATAGTGCCATTAGACACTTCATAACCTAAGAAGTTTATTTTAGATTTTACAAAATTGCATTTAGATAACTTTAACTTTAAATTTTCATTGACACAAATTTGAAATATGGTTTCTAAATGTTCTAAATGTTGTTCTTCTGTTTCAGAAAAAATGATGATGTCATGAAAATAATTACAAGCAAAATCAATTTTATGCTTATGTAAGATTCTTCTAATAGTGCGATTAAATATTGCAGGGGCATTTTTAAGGCCAAATAGTAATACGACCCATTCATACAATCCAAATGTGGTAACAAATGTTATTTTTTCTGTATCTTTTGGGTGGATAGGTATATGCCAATATCCACTGGCTAAATCCAATGTGGAAAAAATTTTTGCCTGAGCCAATTTATCTAGGAGAGTATCAATTCTGGGTAATGGTTCTGCCTCTGTTTTAGTTATAGAATTTAATTTACGAAAGTCGACACAGAGTCGTGTCTTCTTTCTCTCTTTTCGTTTATACACTAATGTTACAGGGGATGAATATGGAGAATGGCTCTCTTTAATGATTTTAGCTTGTAAGAGATTTTGTATTTGATCTTTAATTTCAGCTTCCTCTTTAGGAGAGGTGCGGTATGCTCTAAGGGAAACAGGTAGGTCTGAAGTTAAGTGAATTCTCTGAGGTTCCATTCTGATACGACCAACATCATATTTTGAGTTTGCGAAAATTTTCTCATACTTATGTAATAAGGTAGGTAAAGCTTTATTATTTTCAGTTGGCACTACAGTAGGTCTAGACGAGCTTTGTACAACACTCTGTGAACGGTGCACCTGGTTTACAGTGTGTGTGTGTTTACCCTGGAATTAGTACCTACGTTACTTTCAAAAATATGCAAAGATTGATAATTCTGATTTACCTGATTTAGTAAGGGAATGTTTTGACCAATTTGAGTTACAGAAAAATTGTTGAATTAAGATTCAATTTAAATAATGCACAATAAGGTAAACCGATAAGAAGATATGGCAACTGATTAGAAACAACATAAAGTCCTATATTTTTTCTAGTGTTACCAATCCTTAGAGATATTTCACATTTTTCTCTAATTTTAATGATGCCATGAGTTTGTCTAGCTATGATTGGTTCATGCATGGGAGTCTTTTCTAATTTTAACTTCTTCACTGAAGTGCATGAGATGACAGAAATTGAACTTCCCGTATCGAGGAGACAAGACAGGTTTTTGTCAGGGAGAGCATTTAAGTTAGCTGGTTGACGTGTTTTGTGCGATCGCTGATGTTTTTGTGTTATGTGTCCGGACACTAATTGTCAACAGCCACTCATTGTACCCTCACTGGCCATTTCCTGACTGACCACCGCTTCAGGGGGATTTGTACATCTAGTGGAATTTTGAGTGAGAGGTGCTCTAGGCATTGAGAAATTATTACTTTGTTCAAACTTAAAAGGACATGTTCGCTCCCAATGGTAAGCATTACTAATTCCGCGATTTAAACATAGCCGACAAGGGGATGGAGGCAGCCTCTCTTGGAAATGCACATTATTTGGGATACGACCTGGTCTGAAGGGTCGTGGGTTGTTAGGAGTAGGAGCTGCATATGCTTGTGGAGGTTGATTGTAATAAGGGTATCTATAAGTTCAAGGTCTCTGGACAGGGGTTGACAAATATTCAGGCCTAGGGCGATTATTTCTCCATTGTGGAGTAAAGCTAGGAGCCTGCGTGTTAAGTTTAATGTTGATTTCTTTTTTCTATTCGGTTGGTTGCATTTTGCTTAATTTATAGACAATTTCACGCCACTCATTGGTATCTTTAGAAGAGTTTACCAATACTAATTGTCTTAATGAGATTGGGAGTCCATCTGATAATCCCTCAAGTATAAATTTGGAGTCCAGTCCGAGTCTGCGACCCATTTGTATCTTATTATTTTAATAACTATTAACATCATCCCCTAAAATAAATTTAATATTAGAGAATCAGCTAGGGAGTTAGTATCAGGAACAGTATACTCCTCTAAATAATTGGAGAAATTCTTCCCAGTGAAGAACATGTAAACAGTTATTGATATAAACTGTAAGGGCTTTTCCTTTTAAATAATTTTGAATGTGCGTAATTTTCCATACATCATCTTTGTTTTTTTCCTGACAAATACAATTAAAATAGCTTAACCAAGCTTCAAATTGGATCCCGACGTCGGGGTTAAATTCAATGATGTTTAATTTATCGTCCATAGCACCTGCATTTCCTGACCCGTTATCCGGGATCGAATCTTCGGAATCTTTCGGCATGACGAAATAAATTTAATGAAATATAATATCCCAATTAAGAAACATCACTTTTTACTAGAAAAAAAATAGTTTCCGAAAAGTTTTCAAATTACTTAAATAGAAAATAAATTGAAATATAAAATCATCAAAAATTTACTTGGTATCTTGAAATTAATTAAATAAAACAGAGATTAAAATATATTATATACTTATATGGAATCACAACAATTTTCATAAACACTTTTAAAATAGAATAACAACACATATGGCTTGTTTTTTAAAAGAGAAGAAAAAAAATTATTTACTATTTCGTTTATTATTATTATTATTATTATTATTATTATTATTATATAACCCTTAGCATAGCATTGGAAAAGAAAAAAAAAATTTAGTTGTTATTACGATCCGCAATTGCGCGAAATTCAAATCAATTTCACCAAAAATCCAAGACTTTCCACAAATTTATAAACAATATTTCACCACGATATGCTCAACGATCTTTTTTTTTTTTTTCTCTTTTCCAAAACTAATTATGATTCATAATAAAACATAAAATATAAATTCTTCATTTCAAAAAAAAAAAAAAAAAAAAAAAAAATCCTTGAAATAATGGGAAAAAAAAAATTGATACAAATGTTCCCTTTACTGTAAAGTCCAAGAGTCTATTGAAATAGTAAAAAAAAAAAAAAAAAAAAAAAAAAATAGTCTTCACAATATTTAGTCATTAAAATAAAGTTTTTGTCTTTCTGTCCCTTTTATATATATATATATATATATATATATTCTCTTATATTATTAAAATCTGTACGCGTGTGTGTGTCTGTGTTTCTGTCTGTCGGTGAGAAACGGCTTGAAACAGCTAAGGCTCCGCCGCTAATGGTCGCACGGACATCGAACAGGTACCGTCGGACGGAGAATTTATCGCAGATGTACGTTATCTATTTTGCTAAACGATGCGACCCTAATTAGCGGAGATATTAATTAAAATGTCGACCCATTTCAAATCAAAAAAAGATTCAAAATCGGAGGCAACCGTCATTTTGTTCCGGAACCGCGTACCTGAAAAGCAAAAGCAAAGAGAGAAAATTTCGTGAGTTTTTGTAAAGCGATCCTGCTCGAACGGTTCGAGATATTGAAATACACCTCTACCAACAGAAAGAGCATTTATTACCGATTCTTAGGGTACAATTTTTTTTTTTTTAAATACGGATTTTTTATATTTTTAAAAAAAGTTTTAAAAAGGGTCGAAAATTTCTCTTTTTCTCGATCGTCTTTTTTGAAACGCACTGTACGACCGAGTAACTGTTCCATTTCTTAACAACTGATATATTCGGAAAGGTCATTTAATCTTCTTTCGAACCATATAAACATTTTTACAAAATACGGATTAGCGATCCATATTTTTAGATTTTACGAAACATCGATTTTTTCACAAAACATTTTATAACTCAAAAGCGTTTAGAGATACATCATTTTTTTTTGTATATAGATCTTGCTTCAACAATTGAATTCCCAAAAGATTGAGAGAAAATTTCAAAAACTAAATGAGCTATAATTTTTTTTTTATTTTAGGCATTAAACCATTGAATTGAATACGCGACCTTCATTCCATGAGATTGTATAATGTGTTCGTTGTCGTTACCACGGCAACCACTTCACGGAAGAAAGATGTCTGGTAGAAAGGGAAAAAAACACCTGCGACTGATTCAGTTCATAATAAGATGAATTTTAAGTGGGATAGAAAATTGCAAATTTCTATTTTCTTCAATTATTCAAATTCGCGCACGACACTTGGTATACAATCTTAACACCGCAAAACAAACTTGCAGTTCAAATTTCATCGATTTTCGTCTATAAACGAAAGATTTACATTTTAATTGCAAATTAAATTTTATTCTAATACGCGTATTTCAATTTCTAATTATGATTAAATTATTTTTAATACATCATTCGAAAGATATTTTAAAGTACTTTTATATTATCAAAAGTTTTCACCAGATTTACACGTTTTGAGGTGTCCTGAATTAGTTTTCTTCTGTATCTCAGCTACTAATCTTATATATTAAAACACAAGCGATTTCCTTTAAGACCAAAATCGCACGATTTGGGCATGCGCGGAGGCTGTTCCTGTCTTTAGACGAAACCGGTGACCAATGGCTGAGAGCCTCTTCGGATTTCTAGAGCGAGCAAATTCAGAAACCTGATTGGCTCATGTTTACTCGAGATTGGAGATGATAGTGACGCTGATGGCTGATGCTAATTTTCAATATTGGATAAAAATTTCACAATTTTCAAACAGTAAGGTGTGTATGCATTTTTTTTTTTTTAGTTATTAAATTATTTCTTTTACTTAAAGTTTATATTTGTTCTAATTCTAGAGTATTGTGATACATATTTTGTTTAGTGTTTCTGTTAACATTTGTATACGTTTATATTAAAATGTTACTGTTAGCATTTTAACCTTTTTACTACTTTGTATATATTTATATGAAATATTACTGTTTGCATTTTTTAATGTTTTGTGTTCGTATAGTATATTCAAAATGTTAGATTATTACAATTTTCGCGAAATTGCATCGAGCTTTATCGATATTTTTGTATTGCACCAAAGAGAAGTATTTTTATTATTAGTTATTCCCATTAGGTTTTTAGTTTATTTTAGATTATTACAATTTTCGCGAAATTGCATCGAGCTTTATCGATATTTTTGTATTGCACCAAAGAGAAGTATTTTTATTAGCAGTTACTCCCATTATGTATTTAGTTTATTTTTGAAATTCGATTGTAAATTGTATTTTGGTTGCAATATACAAACTGCTGAGTTTTTTTTTTTTTTTTTTTTTTTTTTTTTTTTTTCATATTTTAAAACGCTATGCTGAGTAAATAAATACCATCATTCTATATAGTTTGTTGATTATTTTAGGTGCCATATAGAAATAATGATAATGCACATAAGCATATACTATAATTTTTTGAATATACTCAATAAGATATACATATGTAGCAGAGAGAAAAAATGTAAATGGTAACATTTTAAATAAACGTATAAGAAACAAAACAAAAACAAAATAATAATAATAATAATAATAATAATAATTAAAAGTAGTTTCCAATGCTAAAAAATATAAGCAATACTCTAGAACTCATACAAACGCATGAACTTTACTTTACACATAGAGAAAAAATAAAACAATGCATATGCACTTTATTGTTAACAAAAAAAAAAAAAAAAAAAAAAAAAGGTGGGATATTTCAAACTTGAGTGAGATATTTTTTGATTTTGAGCACACAAGAGTGCAATAACTGGCATAACCTAAACTATTTAACATTTAATTATTGCAATTTTTAGCCTTCACACTTTGTAGTTGTTTGTTGATATAATAAACACTTTATATATCCTCTTAACAAATATTTATAATTAAAAAATATTCTGAAATAATTACATAATATATCTTTTTTTTTTTTTTTTTTTTTTTTAATCAAGAATTTTTATAAAAGTTAAGTAAATAAAGGACACTACAGGCTTCGAACTAATTAATATATTACCCAACTGAACTAAAAAATTGATGAAATACTCGGAGAAATGGGAAATAATTAAGGGGCAATCCCCCTTATGATATATTTTTTAACGAGATTTTTCAAAATATTGTGAAATTCTCGCAATCCCACCCTATAATGGGAACCTTGAATTAACTGCGCTTATTATATTATAGAAATACTTTGATTTATATTAAATTCTGAAAATTTATTTAATGGAATCAAATGTGATAGATACTTACGAATATTCACAAGTTTTATATTTATTTATTTATTTATTTATTTTACAAATTACCCAATTTGTGAGTTATTTGAGTTCTAGAGTATTGTTTATATTTTTTAGCATTGGAAACTACTTTTAATTATTATTTTTTTTTTCTGTTTTTTATACGTTTATTTAAAATGTTACCATTTACATATTTTCTCTCTGCTACATATGTATATCTTATTAAGTATATTCAAAAAATTATATATGCTTATGTGCATTATCATTTCTATATGGCACCGAAAAGAATCAACAAACTATATAGAATGATGGTAATTTATTTACTCAGCATAGCGTTTTGAAATATACATAGAAAAAAAAAAAAAAACTCAGCAGTTTGTATATTGCAACCAAAACATACAATTTACAATCGAATTTCAAAAATAAACTAAATACATAATGGGAGTAACTAATAATAAAAATACTTATCTTTGGTGCAATACGAAAATATCGATAAAGCTCGATGCAATTTTCAATGTAGTAAAAAGGTTAAAATGCTAACATTAACATTTTAATATAAACGTATACAAATGTTAACAAATACACTAAATAAAATATCTATCACAATACTCTAGAATTCATGACAAATATAAACTTTAAGTCAAAGAAATAATTTAATAACTAAAAAAAAAAAAAAACAGTGCATACACACCTTACTGTTTGAAAATTGTGAAATTTTTATCCAATATTGAAAATTAGCATCAGCATCTTCGCTGTGTAAAAACCATCATCTCGACTCGAGAAAGCATGAGCCAATCAGGTTTCTGAATTCGCTCGCTCTAGATATCCGAAGAGGAAGCCTGGATATCTAGAGGGAAGCTATCCTAGATATCCGATCATTTTCAAATAACTCACAAATTCTGTGAGAAAGCAATTTATGCTGCATACTAATTACTTGACACTTGATTACAACTAAAAAACAAGATTTAAGTAGTGTTCTTCATGTTGCATAATTTTGCAGGCAAAAGATTAATCAGAATTCAAATGAAATTGTGTCCTGCACTTTGTTGTTTTTTCCAAAACAATGCTTTACCTAAAAAAAAGATTTTGTTGCAATTTGACCTCCACTGGTGTATGATCCGAGTTATGAATTTTTTCTTTGATATCCAAATTATTTTTTATGTTATCTTCCTGTATGGTCAATTAGAAATATTGTTCTTCTAAACAATATGTAGAAACTACAACCTAACAAGTTTTGGTTTATCAGTACGAGACATCAAGCAGTGCAAACAACAGTTCCTTTTATTTAAGTGTGTGCATGTGGCGGCATAATGCTTATATCCACAAGTTATGTAAAGTGTTGAGCTATTGTCGCACTAAGCCTAGCATACTTGAACGATAAATTTGCCGCTAGCTGTAATAGGCATCTCTCAATTTTAGTTTTCCTGTCGCGAAAGTTTCGCAAAATTTTTCTAATTAGAGATTATGAATTATTGTTTTTTCTTTTTTTTCATACTTTTAAGAGAGAAAATTCGTGAAGCTGTGTGCTGAATTTATTTACAAAATGTGATTCTTTAAACAAAATTCACATGTGGGGAAAGATGTGTGTGTGTGTGGGGGGGGGGGGTTGATTTTTGTTTATCACATCTTAAAAAGTAAAAACAATATACCTTTATAATGAAGATAAGTTAGGTGTACAGATGTGTTTACCAAATTTTGGTAAAAAATTGGAAAGTTGTAAGTCAGGTCACAATTTATTTTTATTTATATCTCAAAAACTATTTTAACGATTTTCTTTAAATTCACCATATATACCATCTTGCAGATGCTTTTTATTGGTTACTTGCTTAAAAATTGTTATGTTCTGATTTCGTAGTCCAATTTTAACTCTGCATTCAATTTCTAAAAAAAAAAAGGGGGTTCTACAGGTTTGTTCGCAAAATCACCACTTTTATCTACCCTTTAAATATCCTTTCATATGTATTACCGTAATTTCTGGTAGATACCCCGCAGGTTATATAATCCAGTTTTGCACCAGAAATTTAATTGATAAATAAATTTATATTAGTACGAGCTCTTCCTTCGAAAAAGTATAGATTTCTCTATTAAATAAAATTTCTGGTGAAGAAATGACACATGTTACCTGCGGGGTATCTACCAGAAATTACAGTAGTTGATTTCGATTGTACAGTTCTGTTTGTAAAGTTTTGATAAAATTGGATGGAGTATGGAGTACCAACATCGGTATCTAAAAAAGGTTGATTTTCATTAATTTTGCTATAAACCTCTGTCTAAATATCTTTTTGTCCAAATTAATTGGTTAGCAAAAAATTTTTTTATATGTTTCTGATATGAAAGTTCTGAGTGAAAATATTAAGCGAAAATGACTATCACATTTGCAGGCCTCGCAGCGCTCCTATATTTCCTGTACTGCCTACATATTTATGAAACCTACTATTTTTCCTATAATTGTCGCTCAATATTTCCTATATTTTAGTTTTGACTACTTCCGAAAGTCTGATTGAATGCGCTGTATCTACATATTAATATGAAACGTGTTTTGTCTGTATCCACTAAATTGAGAGAACGGCTAGGTGTAAAAATTTGGTTGAGGTGTCTAAAAAAAGGTAATGTCTGTAGATATATCATCAAAAGAGAGAGAGAGAGAGAAAAAAAGTTGAACGGTTTCCCCCCCCCCCTGGGGGGTAGAGGTTAAGGACAGGTTTGCGAGCTTAACTCAGCTCCAAATTACTTCACGGTGAAGAAGTTGTACATGAGGAGACTAGACACAAATAATAAAAAATCAATTTCTGCGATTTTTGAATTTTCCATTTTAAAGGGGGAAAGTAGATTTGGGGGAGAAAAGGGGGAAATTAGTTTGAGAGGGAAGTCCGTTCTAAACCCACAGATGTAGCACATCATTTTAAAGGTCTTGAAATTTCATGAAGATTGGGGATGTTTGTATACAATATAGTGTATCCTCTGGTGGTGAAAAATGGAAATAGGTGATTTTGTAGTAGACCCTATCATGTTATACCTTATTTTAAAGGTCTTAGTATTTCCTGACCGTTGGTGATGTTCGTACAGAACACACTGTGTCCCCTGGCGGTGGAAAGTGCAACTAAAGGATTTTGCAGTTGACACCACCATGTGACACCTTATTTGAAAAGTCTTGGAAATTCAAGGCGATTGGGGATGTTCGTATGCAACATACTGCGCCCCCTGGTGGAGGAAAATGAATTTTGCATAGCATGCCTGTTATACGGTGCCGCAGCCGCAGGCAGCAGAAACACGAGTGAAAGGTTCATTCGGTTCAAGGTTAATTTTTGAGAATTTTTTCATGTTATTAGTGGCCCGCATATACACTGCCACAGGCACCGAGGTCACAAGGCAGAGTTTCGTTCGATTCAAGGTAATTATTTTGTTATTGCTGATTATTTTTTCACTATGCTTTTATTTAAAAATAGAAATTCAAACAAAATCGAGTTAAAGATATGAAATCATAGAAATTTAAGGTTCATTTCTATTTATAAGGATTTTTCCGAAGTTCTTTTTTTAAGTGAAATATCATAAATTATATTACATGTTTTAACTTGAAATATATTTAAATAATGATGCGACGATTTTTGAAACATTACAGTCAATAAAATGACCGTCGAATTCGACGGGTTCCAAAAATAATTTCATAAGTAATACATCATTAAAAAGCTTTGTTGATTTGGATTCGAACAGTACATTACAGAAATTTCTACCGCAAGATGGCGCTGTAATATTTTCAAATTTCAATATTTCAATTTCTAATTATGATTAAATTATTTTTAATACATCATTTGAAAGTTATTTTAATGTTCTTTTATATTATCGAAAGTTTTCACCTGATTTACACGTTTTGAGGTGTCCTGATTAGGTTTTCTTTTGCATCTCAGCTAATTGAGTTAGACCGTTCAAAATTGGTATAAGTTGGTTAATTAGGAGGGGCTAAAAGGGTGGGGAAAAAATAGGTGTGCACCGCGCGCGATGCGCGCGAGATTTCACCCGATTTACACGTTTTGAGGTGTCCTGATTAGATTTTCTTTTGTATCTCAGCTACTAATTAAAATAATTTCATAAGTAATACATCATTAGAAAGCTTTTTTGATTTAGAATCGAACAGTGGAATACAAAAATTTCTACCGCCAGATGGCGCTGTAATATTTTCAAATTTCACTTTTAAATTATGATTAAATTATTTTTAATACATCATTCGAAAGATATTTTAAAGTTCTTTTAAATTATCGAAAGTTTTCACCAGATTTACACGTTTTGAGGTGTCCTGATCACGTTTTTTTTTGCATCTCAGCCAATTCAGTTAGATCGTTCAAAATTGGTATACGTAGGTTAATAAAGAGGGCCTGAAAGGGCGGAGAAGAAATAAGCGTGCACCGCTCGCGTATCCCCTAATTTGTGCGCGCGCAGAGCGCACGGGACTGCGCTGCCGAAGGCAGTGGGGACCCGTCCCGACTTTTTAACCAATGAGAATTAATTTTTTTGATTTTCTTCTCTTAAGAAAAAAATTTGATTTGAGGAGGAATTTACGCAGCGCCCGTATACCTTCACACGTGCGCGCGCATGGGTCTGCGCTTCCGAAGGAAGTGGGGAGCCGGTATGAGTTTTTACCCGATCAGAAATGATTTTTTAGGGGGCACAAAAGGTCAGGGAAGGAATAGGCGCGCGGAGCGAGCACGGGACTGCGATGCCGAAGGCAGTGGGGACCCGGTCTGACTTTGTACCCGCTGAGAAATGATTTAAATTTTTTTTTCTTAAGAATAAAAATTTGACTTGAGAAGGAATATGTGCGCATAGCGCACGTATACCTTCACACGTGCGCGCACAGCGCGCATGGGTCTGCGCTGCCGAAGGCAGTGGGGACCCGGTGCGAGTTTTTACCCGATCAGAAATGATTTTTTTTTAGGGGGCACGAAGGGTCAGGGAAGGAATACGCGCACGGAGCGCGTGTATCGCTTAAGTTGTCCGCGCGCAGTGCGTACGGAACTGCGCTGCCAAAGGCAGTGGGGGAACCGGGCCGACTTTTTACCAAATCATAAATGATTTTTTTATAAATTTCTTTTCTTAACACTAAAAGTTACTGTTAGTGATTCATTAATTTCAGTGATTCATTTGAAAATACTGACCCGCTATCGGGCCAAGCTCGCTAGTCTCTTATATTATTAAAATCTGTACGCGTGTGTGTGTGTCTGTCTGTCTGTGAGAAACGGCTTGAAACAGTTAAGGTCCGCCGGTAATGGTCGCACGGACTTCGAACAGGTACCGTCGGACGGAGAATTTATCGCAGATGTACGTTATCTAATTTGCTAAACGATGCGACCCTAATTAGCGGAGATATTAACTAAAATGTTGACCCATGTCAAATCAAAAAACGATTCAAAATCGGAGGCGACCGTCATTTTGTTCCGGAACCGCGTACCTGAAAAGAAAAAGCAAAGAGAGAAAATTTCGTGGATTTTTGTAAAGCGATCCTGCTCGAATGGTTCGAGATATCGAAATCTACCTCTACCAACAGAAAGAGCATTTATTACCGATTCTTACGGTACAATTTTTTTTTTTAAATACGGATTTTTTATATTTTTAAAAAAAGTTTTAAAAAGGATCGAAAATTTCTCTTTTTCTCGATCGTCTTTTTTGAAACGCCCTGTACGACCGAGTAACTGTTCCATTTTTAACAACTGGTATATTCGGAAAGGTCATTTACTGCTCTTTCGAACCATACAAACTTTTTTACAAAATACGGATTAGCGATCCATATTTTTAGATTTTACGAAACATCGATTTTTTCACAAAACATTTTATAACTCAAAAGCGTTCAGAGATACATCATTTCTTTTTTTTTTTTTTTTTTTTTGTATATGGATCTCGCTTCAGCAATTCAATTCCCAAAAGATTGAGAGAAAATTTCAAAAACTGAATGAGTTATAATTTTTTTAATTTTAGGCATTAAACCATTGAAAATGCCGTACTTCATTCCAAAATGAATACCGTAATCAAATCATGCAGGTGTCCGTTGCGTCACCATGGCAACCCGTTCAGACAGGAACCATTTCTGGACGGAAGCGAAAAAAAAATATCAGCTGGCACTGATTGAGAATCGGAGGTATTTTGAGTAGGATAAAAAATGGCAAATTTCTATTTTCTTCAATGTTTTACTTTCGCACACGACACTTAGTATACAATCTTAACACCACAAAACAAACTTGCAGTTAAAATTTCATCGATTTTAGTCAATAAACAAATGGTTTACGTTTTAATTTCAAATTAAATTGTCTCAAAAGAGGATGCCACTTTCTATAGCAACACTTAATTTTTTCACTTCTGGTAAAAATATTTGTATTTACCAAATATATTTGTTTTTACTTCCATTAACCGACTACCGTAGGTAGTGGAATTCGAGATTTCACCTGACTTACACGTTTTGAGGTGTCATGGCGCTGCAATATTTTAAAAATTCAGTATTTCAGATTCTAATTATGTTTACATTTTTTTTTTAATACGTCATTCGATACACATTTTAAAGTACGGATCGAAAGTTTTCACCAGATTTACACGTTTTGAGGTGTCCTGAACAACGAGATATATAAAGTAGAGTGATAAATGGTAACCCTTGAGAAGGTCTAAGATTAGTCATGTGACATGCTCTCCTTGCACCTGCGTATTCGATGGTTCCCTTGGTAACAGCTTATTTTCAGTAAATTTCTATGGCAGCGGTCTGGAGATTGTTCTTCGCATAAGTCCTAATCGCCAATGTTTTTGTTTACTTACGTAGTTTAATATTTTTTTGTTCTAAATCATTTTCATTTTGATTTTACTTCTTTTTTAACCGACTTCAAAAAAGAAGGAAGGTTCTCAATTAAAACCGTATGTTTTTTTTATGTTTGTTAGCTCATAACTTCGGAACGGATGCTCTAATTTTGATACTTTTTGTTTTGTTGAAAAGGTCTTTGTCTGAAATAGGTCCCATTGTAATATCTTAACGGTCTACAGAAAATACAGGGTGCCCAAAATAATCAGTCCCAACTCTTTTAACTGCTAAACGGCTGCAGCTATAGTGATAAAAATGGTATGTAAGTATAGCAAAGTGGCCATGCAGTACAATGTTAAGGCGCTTGTAGCGCCACCTGGTGGAAAATAGCGGAGTTAGTGTTCCTATCTTGAAAACGATTCAAGAGAAAAAAGTGAATTACAAAGTTGAAGAGTATCACCGATTTGGTACAAAAAGATAGTTTAGACATCATGCTAGCGTTCCTATCTTGGAAAAGGTTCAACACAGGGGAAAAAAGTGAATTATAAAATTGCAGAGTATCATCGATTTAGTACGAAAAGATAGTTTAGACATTGATGCTGAAAATACAATGCTAAAAACGTGCATATGTTTGTTCGCAATTTCTTACACTATGCACACTTGAGCTACATTGCACACGTTGTAGCGTAACTGGTGAGACATACGCTATATAGTTCAAAATACGGTTACTTGATAATTTTTGTTTTGTTGTAAAGATCTTGGTTTGAAGTAGGTCCCATTGTAATATCTTTACAGCCTAAAGAAAATAAAACGCCATCTTGTGAAAAACAGCGGAGTTAAAGCACCTATCTCAAAAACGGTTCAAGATGGGAGAAAAGTTAATTACGAAGTTGTAGAGCATCATCGATTTACTACAAAAAGACAGTTTTTAGACATTATTGCTAAAAATAGAAAGCTTAAAACGTGCAGTTGTTTTTTCGCAATTTCCTAAACTGTGCACCCTTGAACTACGTTGCACACTTTGCAGCGTAGCGGATGACACGTATACTCTGTGGTTCAAAGTACTATTACTGTAAGCGGTCACATCGATTAGCTCAAGTCGATTTCAACCAAATTTAGAAAGGAGGGTGTTCTTAATTCAAGCTATGTGTTGTTGGTGTTCGTAAGCTTATAACTTTGTAAGAGATGCTCTAATTAATCCACTTCAAAAAGGAGGAGGTTCTCAATTCAAAGCGTATGATTTTTTGTTTTTGTTTGTTAGCTCATAACTTCTGAACAGATGATCCGATTTTGATACTTTTTGTTTTATTGTAAAGGTCTTGGTCTGGATTACGTCCCATTGTAATAGCTTTACGATCAAAAGGAAATACAGGGTGCCCAAAAAAGTCAGTCCCGACTCTTTTAACTGCTGAATAGCTGCTGCCTAGTCATAAAACTGGTATGTAGGTATATTAAAGTGGAGATGTGCTACGCGATTTAACCGCCTATACAGCCAGCTGGTGGAAAACAGTGGAGTTAGCGTTCCTATCTCGGACACGGTTGAAAACAGGGAAAGAAAGTGAATTATAAAATTACAGAGTATCATCGATTTAGTACGAAAAGATAGTTTAGACATTAATGCTAAAAACAGAACGCTTAAAACGTGCATTTGTTTGTTCACAATTTCCTATTTTGTGCACACTTGAACGACATTGCATATGTTGTAGCGTAGCGGGTGACATTTATGCTATGTAAAATTCAATGTATGGTTATTGTAAGCGGTCACATCGATGAACGCATAGACGTTTTAAACCGACTTCATAAAGGAAGAGGTTCTCATCACAAACCATGTTTCTCATTGTTGTTGTTGTTGAAAATTGTTAGCTTTTAACTTCGCAAGAGATGATTTAATTTTAATACTTTTTTTGTTGTAATGATTTTGGCCTGAAATAGGTTTCATTATGATTTCATTGAGATATAAACAAATTACAGGATGCTCACAAAAGTCTGTTCTCACTCTAACTGCTGAACGCATGCAGCTACACTGGTAAAAGCAGTATGTAAGTAACGATGTTGAAACTTCTGTCCGTCAGCTGCAATGCATATTTTGCTCTCTGTTTGAACGTTACGCTGCGCAATTTCCTGCGCAGCGGGTGACACGTATTCACTGTAAAGTTCAATATATATGCCTAACAGAATTTTTGGTTACGATTACAGCGTATACGTTCTTTACATTTCTAAAGACTTTTTAACTTAACGTATGTACATTCAATAGATAGTTTTTTGCTCATATGTGATAAAGGCAAGTAAAGTGACACAACTTAAAAATGCAGCATTTGAAAAAAATCAACTTAAATATAACTTGACTAGAATAAAACTGGCACAACTGTCTCTCGAATGGATAAATTTCTATATGGAGATGTAACTTTTTTTTTTTTTCACATTGGGTGCATTTCATGTATTTTTCAGTGACATAAACCATTTTTTGAGTTATGTCACTTTTCTTGGAAGTTGTGATTTGGGAAAATGCCGTCGAACGTCTTTTGATGTTCTGCTATATGAATAAGTTTTCACTGAAAAGAGAAAAATAAAATCTTTTTGTAAAAAAAAATAGAACCGACTCCAAAAAGCAACTACTATTCAAACAACTAAAAAAAAGAAGTATGAAATGAAACTGTAAATTGCGCCTAAAAGTATAAAATAAATTCCTTCGCCAAACAACCTATAATACTACAATTAATCATAACTTTTGAAGTCGGCGCAAAATTAAATAAAAATTTATAACTTTTTTCAATACAAAAATCAAATCCTATTCAATATGCACATCTTACATTGTCACCTGCAAAACGCAGCTGAAAACTACTTTGATTCAAGAAAACAAATAAGATTTCGTAGGCAGCAAAAGTTGGTGAAGTTGCTGGTATCTGACGTCCTTGGTGAAAGAAAAATCGCAAAATTATCTGGCGAACATATTTAATTTCTTTGGGATACCATGATTGTTTTGATAAGGTATGTTAAGAGAGTAATCAAGATTATGAAACGATATATCGTACAATATATATTATGAAAATATACATCTTGCGTGCATATTTTTGCATTACGTTTTGATGGCCAAATCCAAAAGCCACCAAGGATGATAGTTATCAAAGTTATACCAAATTTGCAAAGGAAACTCTAACTTCGTAGAAACATAAATACTGCATTGTAAAGAATGTTCACTGTTCTATGTAGATGCTGCTAATGGACCAATTGTATATCGTAATAAAATAATAAAGGAAACATGAAAATGGATCATTCGAGACAACAGCATTTCTTGCTACCGATCTAAAAACAAACCTTTAAAAACTAATTAAATTTTATTTAATTTTGCGCCGACTTCAAAAGTTATGATTAATTGTAGTGTTATAGGTTGTTTGGCGAAAGAATTTATTTTATACTTTTAGGCGCAATTTACAGTTTCATTTCATACTTCTTTTTTTTAGTTGTTTGAATAGTAGTTGCTTTTTGGGGTCGGTTCTATTTTTTTTACAAAAAGATTTTATTATTTCGTGTAGTTGAACTGACAAAATGCTTAAAAAAAGTTGAAAAATTATTATTTGTTGTTAAGTTTAGCTCTTTAAAAGTTTAAATTTTCTTTTATAAACACTTTTAAACTTTGTTGGGAAACAATGAAAGAAAAGGTATTCTATTATTTAATAAAATGTGAAATATGTGTAAAATTATTTTAAAGGAATTTATTTCGGTCATAGGACTGACTGTCATGTTACCTAATAATAATGATAATTTGTCGAACTGATATTTTAAATGCCAAAATAGCGATAAAGGGCCAAACACAGCAACCTATTGGAGCATGTCACGTGATTCATCTTGAACCATGGAAAGCTAATCCTTCATCCATTGAATCAGCACTCTAATTTATATATCTCGTTGGTCCTGAATCAGTTTTCTTTTGTGTCTCAGCTACTAATTAAAAAAATTTCATAAGTAATACATCACTAGAAAGCTTTTTTGAATTGGAATCGAACAATGGAATAAAGAAATTTCTACCGCCAGATGGCGCCGTAATATTTTCAAATTTCAATATTTCAATTTCTAATTATGATTAAATTATTTTTAATACATCATTCGAAAGATATCTTAAAGTTCTTTTAAATTATCGAATGTTTTCACCAGATTTAAACGTTTTGAGGTCTCCTGAATCAGTTTTCTTTTATGGCGCTGTAATATTTACACATTTCAATATTTCAATTTCTAATTATGATTAAATTATTTTTAATACATTATTCGAAAGATATTTTAAAGTTCTTGTATATTATCGAAAGTTTTCACCAGATTTACACGTTTTCAGGTGCCCTGAATCAGTTTTCTTTTGTATCTCAGCTACTAATTAAAATAATTTCATAAGTAATACATCATTAGAAAGCTTTTTTGAATTGGAATCGAACAGTGGAATACAGAAATTTCTACTGCCAGATGCCGCTGTAATATTTTCAAATTTCAATATTTCAATTTCTAATTATGATTAAATTATTTTTAATACATCATTCGAAAGATATTTTAAATTTCTTTTAAATTATCGAAAGTTTTCACCAGATTTACATGTTTTGAGGTGTCTTGAATCAGTTTTCTTTTATGGCGCTGTAATATTTTCAAATTTCAATACTTTAATTTCTAATTATGATTAAATTATTTTTAATACATCATTCGAAAGATATTTTAAAGTTCTTTTATATTATCGAAAGTTTTCACCAGATTTACACGTTTTGAGGTCTCCTGAATCAGTTTTCTTTTGTATCTCAGCTACTAATTAAAATAATTTCATAAGTAATACATGATTAGAAAGCTTTTTTGAATTGGAATCGAACAGTAGAATACAGAAATTTCTACCGCCGGAGGGCGATGTAATATTTTCAAATTTCAATATTTCAATTTCTAATTATGATTAAATTATTTTTAATACATCATTCGAAAGATATTTTAAAGTTCTTTTATATTATCGAAAGTTTTCACCAAATTTACACGTTTTGAGGTCTCCTGAATCAGTTTTCTTTTGTATCTCAGCTACTAATTAAAATAATTTCATAAGTAATACATCATTAGAAATCTTTTTTGAATTGGAAACGAACAGTGGAATACAGAAATACATCATTCGAAAGATATTTTAAAGTTCTTTTAAATTATCGAACGTTTTCACAAGATTTACACGTTTTGAGGTGTCCTGAATCAGTTTTCTTTTATAGAGCTGTAATATTTTCAAATTTCAATATTTCAATTGCTAATTAGGATTAATTTTTTTAATACATCATTCGAAAGATATTTTAAAGTTCTTTTATATTATCGATAGTTTTCACCAGATTTACACGTTTTGAGGTGTCCTGATTCAGTTTTCTTTTGTATCTCAGCTACTAATTAAAATAATTTCATAAGTAATACATCATTAGAAAGCTTTTTTGAATTGGGATCGAACAGTGGAATACAGAAATTTCTACTGCCTGAGGGCGCTGTAATATTTTCAATATTTCAGTTTCTAATTATGATTAAATTATTTTTAATAGATCATTCGAAAGATATATTAAAGTTCTTTTAAATTATTGAAAGTTTTCTCCAGATTTACACGTTTTGAGGTGTCCTGATCACGTTTTCTTTTGCATCTCAGCCAATTCAGTTAGATCGTTCAAAATTGGTATACGTAGGTTAATTAAGAAGGCCTGAAAAGGCGGAGAAGAAACAGGCGTGCACCACTCGCGTATCCCCTAACTTGTGCGCGCAGAGCGCACGGGACTGCGCTGCCGAAGGCAGTGGGGACCCGTCCCGACTTTTTAACCAATGAAAATTGATTTTTTTTTCTTCTCTTAAGAATAAATATTTGATTTGAGGAGGAATATGTGCGCGCAGCGCGCGTATACTTTCACACATGCGCACGCAGGGGTCTGCGCTTCCGAAGGAAGTGGGGACCCGGTATGAGTTTTTACCCGATCAGAAATGATTTTTTCTTTTTTAGGGGGCCCGAAAGGTCAGGGAAGGAATAGGCGCGCGCAGCGCGTGTATACCTTACCTTGTGCGCGCGCAGCGCGCACGGGACTGCGGTGCCGAAGGCAGTGGGGCCCGGTCCGACTTTGTACCCGATTAGAAATGATTTTTTAAATTTTCTTTTCTTAAGAATAAAAATTTGACTTGAGAAAGAATATGTGCGCGCAGCGCACGTATACCTTCACACATGCGCTCACAGCGCGCATGGGTCTGCGCTGCCGAAGGCAGTGGGGACCCGGTGCGAGTTTTTACCCGATCAGAAATGATTTTTTTTTAGGGGGCACGAAGGGTCAGAGAAGGAATACGCGCGCGCACGAAACTGCGCTGCCGAAGGCAGTGGGGACCCGGCACGACTTTTTACCCAATCATAAATTATTTTTTTTAAATTTCTTTTCTTAACACTAAAAGTTACTGTTACTGATTCATTAATTTTAGTGATTCATTTGAAAATACTGACCCGCTAGCGGGCGAAGCTTGCTAGTATTTATATTAAAATCCGAATAAACTACTACGTCAGAAACGCCAAAGAAAAAATATTTGAGATGCATACAGCTATTTCGGTAGCCGTAAGCGTACCATCTTTAGTGCAAAAAGAATTTTGAATCTGGAGAAGTGCTCATATATATAGGAGAGGGACGGAATTTAGTTCAACCAATAGGATTACGGGAAAGGTGGGGAGTGTGGCCAATAAGAATTAAGGAATGTTATCTGTGTAAACAGTAAAAAAAAATTATGAAAATGTGTACTGAATATAAAATTTCCAACAATCAGACAAATAGGGAACAGCGAAATCACAATTTACAAAGTTTTTAAAATTTTTATAAATATGAAAAGTTTCAAAGAAATCGAGTTCATGAATGGATTTAAGTCTGCAAATTATTTTAGCTGAATTAAATTTAAAATTATGATTTTTCTCCCAGCAATGTTTAGAAATAGCCGATTTATTGGTTTCTTGTTTGCGGACGTAATTCATATCATCTTTTAGACGAAATTTAAGACTGCGTTTAGTTTGGCCAATATATGATAAACCACACCGATAGGAAATACTATAAAATCCTCAAGAATTATGCATATCAATGGGATCTTTTAGCTGAGAAAAGGTGAGTTTATTGGAAGGCGAAAATATTATTTTAAAATCATATTGTTTGAGAATTTTAGCTATGGTTTGACTGCATTTAGGAAAATAGGGTAAAACAATACTGATATTAGAAGAGACAAAATAGGAGGGAGCTGTAATTTTTGGATAGCTTTGTCTATAATGGAAGGGTCATAACTTCTGTCAAGTCAATTGCAATGGCTTTCAGGTACTTAATTTCAGATTTTAATAAAATAGGAATTGAACAAATATTAAGGACACGGTTTATAAAAGTATAGAAAGCAGCCATTTTTTAGTTAGGTGGGTGACATGAACGCGCATGGGGAGGAAGAGAGACTGCAAAATTTGAATATTTAATAATATTCAAATTAATATTATTGACCATGAATATTTTTATTAATGAAGACTTCTTACACTTTTAAATGTTAATTTGAATCTGTTTCTAAAGTCAATCATGTTTCAAATGTCCAAATTGTCATGTGTCCAAAATTGTTATTCTCTGGGAAGTCCTCGGAGAACAGTCATCCCAACTACCTTAAATAGTGGTTGGACTTTATTTTTATTGCGTAAAAATGTTCTGGTTCTGTTTTATTTTTATTTTTAAATTATTTTATTTTACTTTTTGTTTATTTTACTTTACTTTAACTTAATTTATTTTTAACTATCCTTAAACTCTCTCCTTTATTTTATTTTAATAAACACTAAATTAAAAAATTTATTTATTTTTAATTTAGTGTTAGGTTTGGCGGTTAGTATTCAGCTCTGTTATTCATGCCGAAAAGGAGCCTTTTTCGAAGCTAGTCCTAGACAGACCGAGTGCCGGTGAATACAAGCTGTCTGCAACATCGCCCCCCCCCCCATCCCCGTTAGGATCCATTTCTTTCTGTTTTTTTTTTTTTTTTTTTTTTTTTTTTAGCCATTCTGCATCCATATCCATCCTGCTATGTTACCATCTCATCTTTACTCTGCTACGTCTCTGGACGTCTAATCATCACGCCGGAGTTCACTATGAACTCCCTCAGTTTATGGGTCCGATCCTCTCGAAGATGCAAGCCCCATTTCCGTGTTTCGTCTCTCCTCTGGGGATCTAGAACGAGCTTATCGAAATCCTCTCGTTATCGGAATTTCTTCGATGTGGTCACATTCCGACAGCATTCCTCATTTCGCTAGAACGAACTTATCGAATCGCTTTCATTATTGGAATTGTCTGGCGGAATCGTTTTCTGAAATTTCGACAGGTCTTTTCCGAGTGGAATCGTCGTGAGATAAACAATTCACAGTTCCAATGGCGTGTATCTTGACATTAGGTGTTATTCAAGAAAATGAAAAAACAAGTTTTAAATACATTTAAATCTTAAAAATTAAATTAATTGAAAATTGTTATATATATATATCTTAATATATATAAATCTCGTGTCACAATGTTTGTCCTCAATGAACTCCTAAACTAATGAGCCGATTTTAATGAAATTTGGACACTGTGTGCAATTTGGTCCAACTTGAGAGATAGGATAGTTTTTATTGCAAAATTCGCCTCCCAAAAGAGGGGGGGGGAGGGGCCAAAACGTGATTTCACAAAAAAAAAAAAAAAAAAAAAATGCAGCTAGACTGTTCAAAATTGATATAGATAGGTTTTAGAGGCCTGCAAATCGAATGAGGATATTTTCGAAAGTGTAAAGTTATTAGGAGGGGCGGGTAAGGGTGCGGAGGGGCAAAAAAATAAAAATAGAGTTACATCGCTCAAAATTGGTACATAGAAGTTTTTGATACCTACAAATCGATTGCAGATATTTTCGAATTTGTAAAATTATTAAGAGGAGCGGGAAAGGGGGGGGGCAGAGGAGCAAAATATAAAAATGGAGTTAGATCATTCAAAATTGGTGCATAGAATTTTTGATACCAACAAATCGATTGCGGATATTTTCGAATTTGTAAATTTATTAGGAGGGGCGGGAAGGGGGGCTGAGGGGCAAAAAATAAAAATATAGTTAGATCGTTCAAATTGGTGCATACAGGTTTTTGACACCTACAAATAAACTGTAGATATTTTCGAATTTGTAAAATTATTTAGAATAGTCGGGAGGGGGGAGGGCAAAGGGGCAAAAATAATAGAAATAAGAGTTAGAGCTTTGAAAATTAGTATTATTAAGTTTTAAGGCCCGATAAATCGATTGCGGATATTTTCGAAAGTATAGAGTTATTAAGAAGGGCGGGAACGGTGGATGAAGAAACGGTGCGCACGGTTTGCACAGGTATACGCTGCCGCAGGCAGTGGGGGTCCGGACAGATTATTCCACCGATGAGAGAAGATTTTTTTGTATTTTATATCATTTTCCTTTCGATAATATATGGATTCATTATGAGTGTCGAACATTTTTCCCGATCAGATTTTTTTTTTCCCATGTTAAAAATTAATGCAATTTTGAGAATTCTTTAATTATAGTGAATCATTTAAAAATAGGGACCAGCGAAGCGGGCTAAGTCTGCTAAGATCAAGGATGTTATCAAGGATGCCTGGACAGCACATCACCTCCCCAGGATATCTTCAAGATGTCTTCTGGATGAAAAGACATCCCAGAAACATCCTTAAGATGTACTGTGGATAAGTTAAGCCTAACTGTGCTGTTAGGGTGGTCTTTATTCGTAAATAATAATTTTAATATATTGAATATTTTACTACATTATAATTCAACGTTTAACATAGCCACAGCAATGCGTGGCCGGGTCTGCTAGTATATATATATATATATATAGGTAACTAAAATTTTTATTTAAAAAGTATGAAGAATAGCATTTCTTAATACTTAAAGTTATTGAAAATTAATTAAATTTAATGAAAATTACAATAACTACCTATATATTTTTTCTGTAATTAAAATTCATATTAATCATGTATAATATTAATAACATATCTATTAAGAATAACAAGCCTTAATATTTAATGTTATTAAAAATTAAATTTAATAAAAACTGCAATTATATATATATATATATATATATATATATATATATATATATATATATATATATATATATATATATATATATATATTAAACTAAAAGTCTTATTTAAAGTATATCTATGAATGATGTAAGTCCCAGTATATAAAACATTAATAAATCTTAAAGGAAATTATGATAAAGATTTATTTTCCCTGGAACTAAAATTTTCCTTTTTAAATTTTATTATAATTGAATTAAGTAAGTTTGAGATACAACACGTCAATTCTATATTCACTTGCAAAACTTCATTTGTAAGTAGCTATATAATAGAATCTAATAAGAATCTTATTTCTTAGTGAGGGAAAAGTGAGCAAATAAATATATATATATTATTATTATTATTATTATTATTATTTTTTTTTTTTAATCTAAATTAGAGCTATTATGTAAACTCACTTACAAAAAGAAAATTAATTTTAAAAGACTGTTTTACTTTTTCTTACTTTGAAGAGAGATAATTTTTTACGGTGCTTAAAGGTTTAAAATTATGCAGCATATTTTATGGTATATTGTAAATTCTAAAAGAAATTCTAGAAACAGTACATACAAGCATGCAAATTACAAAAAGAAGAAAAAAAAAAAAAAGAAAGAAAAATCTGATAAGTGTTCAATTATATAATTGATTTCAAAAATATCTCTTAAATAAACAATATTTTAATATCAATTGCTTTTATATATTTTTTAAAATATGCAATGCATTTATATTATCTAAAGCTTTAGAATAGATTAATAATATAAATCGAAAACACTAAACTTGCATACAGATAAGTGAATGATACATCATATTTTAATGTAAAATTGCATCACAAAAGTACTAAATGAAAAGTAAGAGCGCCCAACATATTCAAAAGACTTGGTATAAAATAATGATTACAAGAATTAGTAACATTTTCAGAAGCAAATATATCGATTGAGATAAATTATTTCACTACTTTTGAGAAATACAAATGTAAACACATCATTTTGTAATCATAAAAAATTTAAACTAGAAACAATTTACACAACATTAATATTTCAGAGCTGTCAACCATTTCATTTTCACCTTAGATTAAGAAATAATATTATCATCAAATAGCAGTTTTTTATTTGCTTCCTACAGTTAAATACTCCAAAAATTATTATTCTAAAAACTCTGATATTAAATCTTTTAAAAAATGCAGAAAAGTTAAAACCATTTTTTTTTCTTTTCTTGGGAGGGGGGGTGGGGGGAATGCAGAATATTTTTTTCTCTGGGGACTGACAGTATGATAAATTCTTTGAAAAGTAAAATGAAAACAAAAATATATACTATTACGTTTTCTTTAAGACATGTTAATACAATAAATGAATTATAATAATACATGCACAAAAATAAATAAATAAAATAAAATAAATAATAATTAAGGAAATTAAAAAAATGATGATATTAATGTTTATATAGACAAAGTAAAAACATATTACCTGTATTACATCCAACGTTTTTTTATCCATAGTAAATAATTCCTCGTTCGTAATTGTGTAAGGAAGCAAATGCTAGCAACTAACACTTTAAGGCGGAAAATCATTTACATTCACGGCCTTAAAATGCTAGTAACTGGCAAAGATTGAATTTCGATATTAACACTGGTTTAATATATAGAAAATACATACGTTATTTATTAAAAAATGAAGTTAAATACTCTTCTCATTAAATAAAATAGAAACACACGTTCACACTTTCGCAAGGAGAGGCAGCCATTTTTGTTTATCTAAAAAATCCATGTGGAATCTCGTGGGGAGAATGAAATCATCCTTGTCTGTGATTGGTCAACTTAAACCGATTTCGAAAGCAGTTTGGGTGCTCTGGAAGACATTTCTATTCACCTTTCCGATAAGGTGGTTCTAGGGTATAAAATGCAAGTCGGGATAATTTGGGTTGGAAGCCACGGCAGTCTGGAAGCCGAGGATTCTGATTGCGAAATGTTTCCGTGTCGAATTCTTTCCGATGGGTTCGTTCTAGAGCCCCTGGTGAAGGTAAGCGGCTGTCTCGACAGCCGTAGGAACTTTTCAAGCCCGTGAAGATGATGGTGATGATCTTTTTGCACTGAAGACAGTACGCTTAAGGCTACCGAAACAGCTGTATGCATCTCAAATATTTTTTCTTTGGCGTTTCTGACGTAGTAGTTTATTCGGGTTTTAATATTCCAACGCCAAGTCTCCTGTTATTATATATATATATATATATATATATATATTGGTTGAGTTGGTTTGTTGTGTCGTTTGTTTTGCGGGCTGTTAAAAATTAATTTTGGTTTCTTTGAATATGTGTGTTTCATCCTCTGATGATTTTTTTTCACCTTTCTGAGCTTCTCCTGCATGGAGAAATTGTTCATTCTTATTGGTCTTTGTGGTTTCGGTGATCTTGTGTCTGTTGCTTGGCTTCTACTGCGCTTAATGGGTCATTATTTTTCATTACAGGGTTCTCTTTTTTCACCTTGAAATATTATCCTAGAGTCAACCTTCTTTTCATCAGAATCTAATTACACGGTCCTATTTCAATTTGTCACAGGTATTGTTGTACAGTGGATTGGTGTCAGTGCTGTTATTGAACTTGATAATTGAATCAATTTGGGAAATCTTGTTGCTTTGTTTTGCGTGTGTATGTCTCTTTGGTGAATTGTTTGACTAACTATTCTTCGTTCTCATTCTCTGCTTCTATTATCAAAAGGATTATATATATATATATATATATATTAATAACTAGAAGAAGGAGCAGAAGCTAATAGCCGAAAAAGAAAAATTCAGCAATAAAAAAATAAATAAAACTTAACGAGAAAACCGTGAAAGATTTAATTAATTAACATAGTATTTATCTCACTATAAGGTAGAGAAATTGGTATTTGTTTTAAAATGAGTGTAAATAGACACATCTTGGACGTGGAATTCTTTGTGAGTAGTCAGAGACAATCATGGAAAATCACAATTAGTCCCAAGTTGTTTATTAAAATTTCTATAATGGGACACGTCACAGATGGATTACATAATGAATTTGATGGTATTTACAATGCAATATGTACAAAGAATAAATTCTGGTGTACATTTCGTTTCAAAACCACCGCTCTTAATCCTTTAACCTCCAGACCTCGTCTCTAGAGATGTGCTTCTCGTTCCGAGAGCTGGGTTGCCATTCTTATTTGTGGCGGCGCAGGTTTGCCAGATTTGGCACACTTTACACGCCCCACCTAAACATAAAATTAGCCCACAGTGGCTGATTTTATCACTTTTAAAAACAAAACACACACATATATATAAATGCTATTACAAAACATATACTTTCAAAATATTATTCAATACACTATATAATTTTAATTTGATTTTATATATATATATATATATATATATATATATATATGTAATTAAAATAATAATAATAATAATAATAATAATAATAATAATGCAAGTAAACTATTATTCCAGCCTTGACAGAGCGTCTGCACCTCTGTGCTGGACACCTGGTCTATGAGTGATGGAATGATTCCATCTTTGAAGAGCTAGAGCCTAACGGGTTAACTTGGGACTCTTAGGAGTAGTCTGATTTAAGTACTTAAGTGGATTATGATCAGAAATGATCGCTACCTTAGCCCCATAAATCCACTTATTAAATTTGTTCAGTCCGAGTAAAACTGCCCATGCTTCTTTTTCAATGCTTGCCCAATTTTTCTGCGTCGTATTCAATTTTTGGCTTGCGAAAGCTATTTGGCGATAAGATCCATCAGCATCTTGTTGGGTTAAACAACATCCTACACCATAGTCAGATGCATCACAATGAACTTGGAATGGTAAGTTGGCATCAGGGGTAGCCAGGCTAGTTACCTCACACAATAACTCTTTTAGTTTATCAAAAGATTTTTGTTCGGCCTCACCCAAACTGACTATGTTTGATTTATTTTTCTTAGTCAGATCCGTGAGTGGAGAAGATAGTTCCGCATAATTCGGTATACAAGTGCGATAGAAACCCATCAGTCCCAAAACAGACCTGACATCCTTTTTAGTGACCGGCCTAGCTAACTTTCAAATAGCTGATATCTTATCTTCTTCAGGACCATGCCTACCTCCCCCTATAACGAGACCCAAATATTTTATTTTCCGTGAAGCAAATGAACATTTATCCAATCTCACCGAGAAACCTAATTTATGTAACTCGGTTAGAATCAACTCTAAATGGGCCAAATGTTCTTCAAAAGACCTAGAGAAGATGACAACATCATCCATATATGCCTGTGCATAATCAGAATGAGCTTTTAAGATACGGTTCATTTCTCGTTGAAAAGTACCCGATGCCCCTGCTAGACCAAAAGGCATTGTCTTCCACTGGTACACGGCATTGTGAGTGGTAAATGCTGTTAATGGTTTACTTTCTTTATCCATTTTAATTTGCCAGTACCCCTTTAAAAGATCTAACCTGGTTAACCAATAGGCTGATCCTGCAGTGAAAATTAACTCTTGCATATCTTTCATGGGAAAAACCGGAACTTTAGTTACTGCATTTAAAGCCTGAAATCGATACACATTCTTACGGAAGAATTTTTTTTCGCAACGCAAACAATTGGATGAACTATTTCAGATTCTGATGGTTCTATTAAATCTAGATCTAACAATTCTTGAACCTGACGTTCAACTTCTTTTCTATATGTCATGGGAACAATGTAACAATGGGGTTTTTTCCGAATTGCCTTTGGTAATAATTCAATTTTATGAGTGCCCACCGAGGTTGGTTAAACAGGCTTAGTAAAGATACGTTTAAATTTTACAATTAAATTTCTAAGAGTTTTCCACTCAGAAGCAAAAATGTTCAACTTTAAGACTATCAAGAATTTCAAAGAATTTATATTCCTTGGTAGCGGTAGGTAAAGTTTCAACATGACCGAATTCTTTTTCTTCCTCAAAAATAACATTTACAGAATTCGAACTAGCTATATAATGTTTTAATTTATTTTGATGAATATGTTTGATCGCACCACCAGGCAATTTCACTATAAAAGAATGAGGATTGCGTTTTTCAACAATAGTTGCAGGACCCTGCCATCTGGCAAATAATTTATTTGTCGAATCGGGTATTAAAACTATCACCTGATCCCCAACTTTGAATATTTTGTTAGACGATCTCAAATTGTGGTAGTAAGCTGTTTTTTCCTGTTGTACTGCCGAAACAAGTTTGGCTTGCTCTGCAGCCTTCTCAAGTTTTAATTTTAAATCTTCTAAATATTTGGCAACAGGAGTAGTACCTAACTGTATATTATTATGTCTCCCGGTCCAAGTAGATTTTAAGATTGACAAAGGACCTTGTGGTTGCCTACCATACAGTAACTGAAATGGAGACACACCCGTAGTTAAATGGGGTATTTCTCTGTACGCCCAAAACACATAAGGAATTTGCAAATGCCACTGTCTACCCTCTACCCTTATTACATTATGTAACATGTTTTTCAGTGTTCTATTGAATCTCTCCACCAATCCGTTCGATTGTGGATATCCTGGGGTAGAGAATCTTGGACTGCTCCCTATACGTTCCTCGAACTCTTTAGTCAGTTCAGCAATGAAGTTTGTCTCGTTATCAGACGCGATAACATTCGGTATCCCGGTCCTCGAAAAAATGCTTAGCAACGCCTCACAAGTTGTTTTTGCATTTAGACTAGTCAATGGTATGGCTTCGCCCCACCTAGTATGTTGGTCGACCATACACAATATATATTTATGTCCCTTCGAACTTGGGGAATCAATCGGAGCTATCACATCTATATTTACTACCTGAAATGGTAATTCCGGTCTCGTCACCGGCGTGATTGGCGTTCGGTCATTCGTTCTAACTGCTTGAGTGAGTTGACACTCTTTACATGATCTACAATATTTTTTAACATCAGCCCTCATACCTTCCCAGAAGAATGAGTATTTGGTCCTCTCTAGAGTTTTTCTAGGACCCATATGGCTGCTAAACACTGAGGTATGAGCAAGTTTTAGTACCTCCTTTCGCCTACATTCTGGAAGTACAATTTGCCCAATGCTCTCCCCGAGTATTTTGTCCCTATGAAATAAGTAACCATCTACCTCATAGTAATTACCCTTACTTTCCTTAGCATGCTTCCAAGCTACTGCTAAATCGGTACACTGCTCTTGCTCAGAGCGAAAAGTATCAGCTACCATACTTCCCTTATTTGACTCAGTGATTGCCTCACCATCCTTAGCATTTACCGTTCCCACTTCATTTCCACATGAAGAAATTTCCCTTTATGATTCCTCAAAAATAAAATTGTCCCGTGCTTTTTCTGACAGTGTCCCAGATGAAACTTCCGTCGTTCCATCTAAATTTCCTGAGTCACCACTCAGGTCCTCAGAGCTCTGAGCCAGTGAAATTCCTTCACTCCGGGCTCCTCCCAACATGTTCAAAACATCCCATTCTATTTCACATTAATCAGAGATCAAATAACCATAATAAAAAATATATATTTATATCAACAATATTCCATATGATTGGATAAATCGAAAATATGTAATACACTTTTTTTCTTTCTTTTTATCAACTTGTTGATATTCTTTAATGATTAAAATGTTGGTAGAAGAAAATTAAGTAGTACTTACAGTACCTTGCTTAGTGTGCAGGTTAAAGAAATCGCGACACTGATAAATTTCGTTCGGATGTCCGGAGCTACACAAGAAAAAAAAAGAAGAACACTTATCATATAAGAACGCTGATAGTACGTGCATACTGCACCCTGTATACACAAAATTTTCTTCTCTCCGTTATTTCCACTACAGGGAGTATTCGAAAATTATCATCAGACGATACTTAAAAATTGCATAAGGAGAACACTTTGGCTTTAGAACACGTAGGTGCTTTACATCTACACAAAATACTTTTGATCCAGTATTATATACGTTAGGCTCTAATTAGCCTGTCAAACACTTGAGACTTTAAAGATTTAAAAACAACACGTATGCTTTGGTTAGCACGTAAGCTTGGGTTACCTCGTCGAACACTGAAGATTTCAAAAACTTTAGAACTGTATGTACCAATTCCGTCATCTTATATGGATGACCAGATGACCGCTAGCTGTGGATATGCTGCTGCGACCACACGATCATTTCGTCTCTGTTCACAATCCTTTCTTCTGACACCAGTGTAAATAGACACATCTTGGACGTGGAATTCATTGTAAGTGGTCAGAGACAATCAAGGAAAATCACAATTAGTCCCAAGTTGTTTATTAAAATTTCTATAATGGGACACGTCACAGATGGATTACATAATGAATTTGATCGTATTTATAATGCAATATGTACAAAGAATAAATTCTGGTTTACATTTCGTTTCAAAACCACCGCTCATCATCCTTCAACCTCCAGACCTCGTCTCTAGAGATTCCCACTTGGCGTCTTTATCGCTTCCCTAATGATTTTAAGAAATCTTGATCTGAAGCTAATCCGGTCAAGATAGGAGCAATAAGCAATAATATTCCTAAAAACACATTATTTTCACAGTACATTCTCAGGATGTCATTTTATTCTGAGGATATCCTATGAATTTACTGGTGTAAGATGTGTTTTTAGGACGGTTTCCGTTTCATTTACAAAATGTCGCCAAAACTCAAATACACAGTAATAGAGGATCGTCTTTAAATTTTGAACTTGGAACTGGAATACAAAGTTCTATTTATAGTATCTTTCGGTTTGTATACGTCCTTTTTAAAATTCTATGTCATCAGATCAGCAACAGAAGTTATGTTGCCCAAAATTAAACTCAAAACCAGTTTTCTCGTTTTTTTTTTTTTTTTTTTTTTTTTTGCATAATTTTGAAACAAATGAACTATTAAATATATAAATAAAATAAAGTTAAATTTGAAAAGTATAACTTAATTAATGCCATTTTAAAAGTTTTGATTAATTGATAAATTTTTATTAACATTACAATTTAATATTTTATCTTTTATTGTATAAACATATCTGAATTATACGTCTGTTATTTTTCATAACAAAAAAAAAAAAAAAAAAAAAAAAAAAAAAAAAATTCATGAGAACTAAATTATATTTTGTTCTGAATTATCATGCACCGTTCTGAAAAAGATATTTTAACTAATATATAAATGGATAGAATGTTAAATAAAAAATATTTTATTTTTATTTTTATGTTATTATTTATTTATTTATATTTGTTGTAATTATTTACCATGTATATGAAAAATTGCAGATTTTCTGTACATTTTACTAAAACTTCTAAAAAATAACTTAAAAAATGTAATCTGCAGAATATCTTAAGTTATTTGGCCCACTTTTTAAGCCTATATATATTTCGGAAAAAAATCTTAAGATTATATTCTGTAAATTTTCTTCAGAAATCAATATGAAGAAAATCTGCAGAATATATAGGCTTAAGAAGTGGGTCAAATAACTTAAAATGTTTTGTAGATTTCTTTTAAAGATTAGCGGACAAATATGGAATAGCGGACATCAAATAGCGGACATATATGGAATTTGTATTTGGACAGATCGACAGATCCAAATGCATTATATTAGAGTTGCTGATGAAATCGAGTTAAAATGATGCACAAAATTTGTTTTTCGATGTTCATTTTTATAAAGGATCAAAGACAAAAGATTAATTCGAATTTCACCGTTGTGGATACGACAAAATTTTACAAAATTCGGATTTTCAAATTTGTTTACTTAAAGCTGCTTTCCTATTACTTTTTATAGAATTTAATTGAAAAGTGTGTCTTTCCACGTTTCTATAACTTCAAGTTCCAATTGAATTCTTCCTACGTGACAATCTCTAATTACTGTCATTATCAGCCAAAAGGAAATTGTTTAGGAAAAGGGATCCCTTTTAATGATTCCCATAGTTCAGAGCATGATGGCTCAAATCAAAAGTGTTTTGGTAGACAATTTCAATCTTTCCCATATTCTAATTGATTTCGAATTTGCTATGCCTCTCAGGTAAAAATCTATCCCCTTAAATTCAGTCAAATCTGACACTGTATTATTTCCTTTCAAATTCAAACACAGAAAATGCTCACAAAAAATTATTCTTTTCATTTTTAGAAAGGGAAGTTCTAAAACGGCACGTTCTTAGAGAGGACGATTGAAAACTCAACCATGTGTGGAATTTCCTTAATAACACTATTTACTCCATTTGATAATTAAAAAGAAATTACTTTTCTCTAAATCCTTTTTGGACTTTTAGAACTGAACTGAACTGATCTGGACTGAAGAACGAAAAGAAGCAGTAAAATCTAGTTCAGGTTTCCTATTTCTTAACTATCATAATTCAAATAGTGCCTTTCATGTGCATACTAGAATCGATTCCTTTATCGAGATTCTATTCGATAAGCTCAACTTTGATTAGTGCTTAAAGATCATCTTTTAACATTCAATAGTTAATCTAATTTTTTCCACTTAAAACTAGGTCTTCTTCCAGTCTGAGATCATAGGTTTACTGACAAGGAAATTCTACCTTTAAATAACTAAGAGCATAACGTCAGATCTAAACTAGCAAGAAAAATTCTGTCGTTTGAATGCATTCTAAAACACTTCCCCGTTTAAACTCCACATAGTTAAACTCCTTTAAATACTTTTAGGAGAAAGCAACTCAAAACTTCTATTTACATTTTTTTTTCGATTAGAGTAGCGCGATTTTGTGTCTAAAATCAAAACTATATTACTAGAGAGAGAGAGAGAAATCTCCTAAAAGCATCTTCAGGGAGATTTAATGTTTTCAATGAATGGAAATGGTTATTTTTAGAAATGAATTCTTAAATTCGAAGTACTTAGACTTAGTTAGAGGAAACAAATCAAAGCAAAGAGGAAATAAAACTTGAGTGAAATGTCAAATGAAAGATTTCAAAAAGGAATACGTTTACTAGAAACTACTTTTTTCTTTCTTTTTATTTTAGAAACATGAAGGAGTAGGTTTTTGCAACTTTCTAATATAATGTTCTTTATCAAAAATATTTTTGTCAGCTTAATAACACTTTATCCTTTTTACTTTCTCTTACCCATACATTCAATTGAATCAGAAAATCCCAGTTTTAGCAGTTGGTCTGTTTGTTATCAGCAAATCTCAAAAACAAAGAGTATATCAGGAAGTCCAAATTCGATATTATCGAGTTATGCTTCCACTAAATTTTTCGTTGAGATCGAGCAAAAGGGATATCCAAGAGAATTCAATACATTACGTCTATGGATGAAATTTCTTTTACCAGACTGTGTTTCGCTGCCCTAAACAAAATGAAATGAACATATTTTTTTCTATGCATAACAGCATGTTTTGCGAAGATTTTGGTATAGAAATCGTTCATTATTCTATTCAAAGTATCTGGATAAATTCGAGCTAAACTTAGAAATTGCTGGAAGTGTATTTCATTTTGTGTTAGGTGTTTTACATATAAGATTAAGTACACAGTGTGATGTGCATATAGTTTAAATACAATATACATGGCTACTCAAAATTAAGAGTTAAACGTTCTTTTCTATTGAATGTAATCAATGTAAGTGTTTTGCTTCATTTTACTATGTCGACGAACACTGTTCAGAAAGAAATATAAAAATCTGATTAAAATTACAACTTTTTAAGTAAATTTAATAATAATAATACATTAACTAGTGCAACTAAAATATGTCATTTAATAAAATAATAAACCATCATTAATTCATTATAGAACTTTGAAAAATAAAAGAATCTAAGGAAATTTTTACAGTAAAAAATAGAACAAATAATAATAATAATAATAATAATAATAATAATAATAATAATAATAAAACAGACACACAGCCTTTATATATAAAAAGATTATTATCAGTATGACTAAGATTTGAAGAGAAATAATATACTAAAATAAATTTATAAATATTAGTATCGCCTAGTAATCAAATCTCGATCACTCTTTTAATGTAAGCATTTACAGTCGGCTGCAAAATTATTCGAGCACTAGCCAACAATTCCTATATTTAAAAAGAACACTTAAGACCGTTTTGCTAAGTAAATCCTTGTCGAATCATGTTCTTAGACTGATTAAGAACATGACTCGACAAGGATTTATTTAACAAAGCTGTATTAAGTGTACTTTTTTTTGGCAAGGATTATTGCTAGTGCTCGAATAATTTTGCAGCCGACTGTAAATAAGAAATATTAAAATTAAAAAATTAAGTGTAAACAATGTTCTTAGAAATTATTCTATCTTTCAAAATAAATGAAAATAAAAATAAATAAATAAATAAAATAAAATAATCACTATTAGCATTATATATATATACATATATATATATATATATATATATATATATAATGGCGCATATACCGACGAACTTCTCTATTTGCCTCACAATCCAAACCAAAGTTCTTCTGGGCAAAGAACTTTCTCTATAAAGCAAAGAACACGCTCTATCTTGAAAGAATATGTGAATACTTAAAATATATATACAGTGCGTTAAGAAATTATAAGACCACAAGCGTATTGGTGCATTTCTGAAGAAGAGAGCATAATATGCAAATTTTTATTTGCGTATTTAAAATTTATAGGCAAACGCATCCTATACTAATTCCAACTTTTAAAATTAAATTTAATTTCATTAAAACTTATTCATTTTTCTAAAAATTAAAGACTGGGACTGTTAAGAAATTATAAGACCACCTGAGAAAATTAGCATATTATACATGACGTCAAACTCAATATAAAGCGCATGTGTCAGTACTTCGTAAAAGTATTACCTAACAAGCAAAGGCTTAGGTTTTGAATGTGTTATCTACGACTAATTTGACGATGCCTCGAGGTAAAGAATTATCGGAGTGCGAAGTAAGAAAAATTTTAATTTATAAAGGTTCTGGTAAATCTGAAAGAGATATTGCGAGGTTAATGAACCGTTCTAATACTGCCATTCATAATGCCATAATTAGAAAAGATTATTCAAACAAAATAAAACGATCCTGGTTACTTCAATGATATTTTGACAGCACGTGATAATAGACAAATTTTTCGACTGCTATCTAAAAAAGGTCTTTCAACCAACACCACCTGTAATAATGCCTCCGAGCTGATCTCAACGTCACGGAAGATCGGCCGATTTCATCCAATCCCCACGATCCAACATGTATCACAGGATGTGTTGATTGGATAATATCGGCCGATCTTTCATGACGTAGAGCTCACCTATAAGGCATTATTACAGGAGGTGTTTCAACTCGTGAAATTTCGAAACGTTTCAGCAAGAAAACTTCATATGTAACAGTCTGGAAGAGTCTTAAATTAAATATTAATACGAAATTTATGAAATTGAAGAAAAAAAACAAAGTTATTGAAATGACATCGAGAAGAAAGATTAAAATGGGCTAAAAATGTCTTGTTATGGAATGGTGAATGGAAACAAATTATATTTTCTGATGAAAAGAAATTTAATCTTGATGGTCCCGATGGTTACAAACACTATTGTCATGACTTGAGGAAGGAACCAAAAGAATGCTTCAGTCGACAAATGGGTGGCGTGGAGGATCAGTAATGATTTGGGGAGCTTTCAGTTATGAGGGATTGTGCGATTTACAGCGGATTTCTGGTCATATGAACTCTATACAATATCAGTCTATGCTATATGATCATATGATACCGTTTGGACCTTTATTAGGTGGTGCTAATTGGATGTTTCAACAGGACAATGCTGCTTGTCATACATCTAAATCCTCACAAGAGTGGTTTAAAAAAGAAAAAAATAATGTTTTGCCATGGCCAAGTCGAAGTCCAGACTTGAACCCCATGGAAAACCTATGGGATATATTATCTCGCAAAGTTTATGTTAATAATAAACAATTTTCATCTGCCAATGAACTGGAAGTAGCCTTTGTAAAAGAATGGTACAATATTTCTATAACTGAACTTAACCACCTGGTTACTTCAATGAAAAAGAGAGTGTTTGAAGTCATCAGGAGAAATGGAGGACCAATATCATATTAATTTTTTATACAATTTTGTTTTTTGACAAGTGGTCTTATATTTTATTAACAGATTATTTTTCACTTATTTCTAATATATATTTTAATTAAACATTTATTGCATTATACCAAGTTATTGCAAACTAATTATAAAAAAAAAAAAAAAAAAAAAAAAAATGTAGATCAATATGTTATTTTATGTATTTAAATTATGATTAGAATTTTCATTTTTCTTATAATTTACAATATTAAAGTGGTCTTATAATTTCTTAACGGACTGTATATATATATATATATATATATATATATATATATAATATATATTACAATAAAATATATTTATTTATGTTGCCACAAAAGATAAAAGAACGTTAGAATAAAAAAGAAAATTGGATACCTGAAATTTTTCCGATGATTTTGCAGGTTTCTAAACATGAATCAACCAATTTTAGACCATGTATGCCTGCGTGAGTGTTAGCAAAATATTGTGGATGCTGTATTTACCGAAGCAATGGAAAGAATTTTTCAAAAATTTAATATTTGCTAATATAACCATGTAACTAACATTTGTGTTGATTAACTTTAGAGATATGTCGTCCTACAGATGGTGCTGTCATAGTGCGATATTTTCCATTTAAAGGAAGGCTGTATCTCTGCTTCTATTATGTAAAAATGCATCAAAACTTAGTATGGGAGATGCAGATTTGATTTAACTGAATATCAGTCGACAGGTGAAATTTAATCCATTTACGGAAACGCTATATCACAGATTCTATGTTATAGAAAAACAAATTCTAAAAATTGTGCTGATCGAAAAATTGAAATTGTATATATATGACGCTGCTATTATTTTTCTTACTATGAACAATTTCTATATATAGGGTAAGTGCACCAGTGATTGACACTTTTAGAGCAATCTCTGATGTTTTTAACGTTCTAGTCATCAGAAAATATTTTTAGAAATCTTAAGTTAGTACATATGGTATGAAAGACATTCAGAACCACATATATGTTAAAATATATACATTTGATAGCAATTATTTTTTTTTTTATGAATTTTAATTTGACACCCACTCAATGCTCCAGTAATTGACACTGCCAGTTTTTCATTTTATCAGTAATTGGCCCCCTATGTTCCAGTGTTTGACACTGCTAGTCATTCATTTTACCAGTTATTGGCCCCCTATGTTCCAGTGCTTGACAATGCTAGTTATTCATTTTACCAGTTATTAGCACCCTATGCTTCAGTGTTTGACATAAAATGTTAAAATTCTTATATGTAAAATATATGATTTTATTATTTTTCTTATTTATTAATTATTTCAGGATAGATGTCAATTACTGGAGCATGCCAATCACTGGAGCACCTACCCTACATGAAATTTCATGTGATTTTAACCAAGAGATGCTCAGAAATCGTAGAAAGTAATAGCAGCCGATATAATTCCAAGTTTTATCAGCATAACTTTTCATAATATATATATATTAAATAGCGAGTTTGTTACACATATATAATATAAAAGCTGAGATATAGTCCTTCCGTAAATGGAGTTTAATTGCAGCATAGCAGTGTCAACATTCGTCTGATATGTACCCAGATTAAATCAACATAGTTTTACATATTATCTAACATATCAAGTTTGTTGCATTTATATATAACAGAAGCTGAGATATTGTCTTCTTGTAAAAATCAGTACCAATTTAAATCAAGGTCTAACCAATTATCAATCGTGCTTAATTCTGTTCTTCGGTTTTTAAGTTTCAAAATTTTACCAACAGATTATACATACTCACAGACAAATATTCATGTTTTAAAAAATGAGCGAATTTAAGACATCTCAAAACATGGAAATTCAACGAAAACTAGATGTCGAAAAATTTCAACAATACAATACTTTCTTCTACATCATTTTATATAACACCGCCGTCTACCGGTTAACATGAACAAAAATTAATCAATATATTTTCTCACAATTATATTGTTCAAACGCAATTCGGTACAATTTTCAGCAATGATGCTGAGATAAGGCTATCTGAGAAACCGCATAATGTACTACAGTCAGCAGCAAAATTATTCGAGCGCAAGCAATAATTCCTACATGTTATGCTAATTAGAGCATAAGATTGCTTTAATTAGCATAATACTATGTTAAAAAAATGTACACTTAATACTGTTTTGTTAAATAAATCCCTGTCGAATCATGTTCTTAAACTGACTATGAACATGATTCGACAAGGACTTATTTAACAAAACAGTATTAAGTGTACATTTTTTACATAGGATTTATAGCTATCGCTCGAATAATTTTGCTGCCGACTGCTGCCAGCTTTCAGCCTATATATACAT
Source organism: Salticus scenicus (assembly GCA_963930645.1). Classification (NCBI taxonomy): domain Eukaryota; kingdom Metazoa; phylum Arthropoda; class Arachnida; order Araneae; family Salticidae; genus Salticus; species Salticus scenicus. Next base: position 9,213,466 of record OZ005657.1, read on the forward strand.
ACCAAAAATCTACAAGAATATTTTATGATAATATATATCTCATACATCAAGTTTGTACATTTATATGGAATAGAATCTAAGATATAGTTTTCCCGTAAACAGAAAATATTGCAGAACAGCAGCGTTATCAGTCGCCCGATATGCATCCAAAGTGAATCAGCATAGTTTTACCCTCTGCCAAGTTTTGTACATTTATACAATAGAAAATTTGATATTTGGAGAATTTAATCCATTTTATAATCTTCCCCATAATGGGATTAAATTATAACATAAGAGATAGGCATAGGCACTTAAATTGAATCAATAGAGTTTTACATAATATATATCTCATACTACTTCCTGAAATGAGAAGAAATCGCAGCATCGGTGATATAGCCCAAATGCTAATCATTCAATCCAAAGTCCAGTAAATATCATGTTTAGTTAAATTAAATCCATTGCTTCATGAGGTACAATATTCGCAAACTCAAAAAAATAGGCATTTTATAAAAATGGTCGATCATGTTCAGGAAATTTCAAAACGTGTAAATTCAACGAAAACCGGAAAATTTTGCACTTATGTATGCAGAATATAGTAACAAAAGCACTTTTTAAAAAATGAGTAGTCAATTTTAGTTAACATTGTGTTTTACCTAAAAAATTCTGGAAGCACACAACCACATTTTTCATATTTTTTTTTTTTTTTTTTTTTTTTTTAGTTTGATCGCTAATTTTTATCCTCAACTTACTTTTTTCTAAACAACATTACTCGACAAATATTTACAAAATAGTATTGAGTGTTTATCTTTTCGATGAGAATTCAATAATTTTGCTGTATTCATTAGAGTTGGAATAAAACACAAAACAAAGAAATTAGATCAGAAAAAGATGTACAACTTTCATAAATACTTCTTTTTAATAAGGTTCAAAAGTGTTAATGACTTCAGTTTGTCTGTCTGTCCGGCTCTAACTCATATAAATATTCATGGAATTTCTTGAAACTGATATATGTTATTCAAGTTTAACAAGTTATTAGTAATTCATCTGAACATTTCCAATCAGATGTTCCCTATTGAAAATGGAATGAATATCTCTATTGGATTACGTACAGGGGCACTTGAAAGTATTCCAAAGTAGAGGTCTGCACAGGCCGGGCGGGGTTCGGGCCGAATTTTTCAATTTGCTCTCGGCCCAGGTCGGGATCGGGCTTAAAAAATTTTTGCAGGCTCGGGCCGGACCGGGCTCGAGTTAGTTTTTTTGTGTATACTCGGGCCGTGAATCTTTTTCTAGTTTCCTCGTTAATCAACGAAAACGGAAAATGATAAATTATTTCTTCTGTTATTTATTTTATATAATTTTATAGACTGGTATGTGACATGCAATTTTATTCTGTTAAAAAATGTCTGTAACTTCAATTTAATTGCCTATCAGTCAGTCTGTTCGCGATTTGATATTCCGCAAATATGTCTCGAAATTAATATATTTTATTCAAAGTAATATTAGACGGTTTCCTATTCAAAATAGTATGCATGTCATTACTAGTTTGCGCACATGTACAAAAAAAAAAAAAATAATAATAAATAAATAAATAAAATAGATGTTACTATGTATAAGGCTTTGTGTCCTATGATCTGTAGAGTTTAGGTGGTATCTGGTATCGTTCCGCTGTAACTTTATCTCTAAGACTCTCCTTTGTCTTTTCTCCAGTGCTCTGGATAAAAGTAGCATCATTTTTAGCATGTGCAAAAGCATCTTTTCTACTGAATATAGTTGGATTCCCATTAAAGTTTTGTTCACCGGATCACATAAAAGATTGTATACATTACGGTATATAAGAAGAAATGTTTAAAAATGCATTTTTAGTAGTAATAACCATTTTAAATACCTTCCGATATTGTTTGATGAGTGCTAATATTTTCGATTTGACTTTCTGTCTGTCTTTGTGACTTCTGTACGTCTTTAATAATGGACTTCTGTGTATAATGAACTTCTATGTATAATGAACTTCTTGTAAAAGTTCAGTAGTTTTGCTAAAGAACATTCTATCGCTTCGCTATGTAAAACCTCTGCAAAACACATACTAAAAATCTTATTCGTAAAAAGGCATGCATTTTTTTTTTTTTCTTTTGATATTTTACATATTTTTAAACCGGGCCTCCTTTTATCGTTTTTTGGCCGGGCCGTACACTGGTAAAAAATAAACAGGCCGGGCCGGGCCCGGGTCGAATTTTTCGATTGCATACCAGGCCGGGCCGGGTAAGCAAAGCTTTCGTACAGGCCGGGCCGGGCACGGGCCTCAAAAATTCGGCCCGTGCCCTCTATTCAAAAGCATTGTGTTCTATGAGAGGTATTTATATAAACCATATTTTTACTATAAATTTTTCCTTTGGTCCTTTTATTTTTCAAAGTTCTATAATGAATTAATGATAGTTTATCATTTTATTAAATGACATATTTTAGTTGCATTAATTGATGTATTATTATTAAATTTATTTAAAAAGTTGTAATATTTGTTCATATTTAAAGAAAATAAATGAATAAACATTTTTTCTCCATTCCAATTTAATATTTTAATTTTCAAATTAATTATTTAATTAATTAGTTTATGTATTTAATTTTTATAAAATTGTAAAATATAATTATGGAGAAAACAAAATTTACATTTTTAAATGCGTTAGAAATTCTGTTCTTTTTTTATCTTTCAATAAATAAGCAAAAATAAATCTATTAAAAATCAAATATTATTATTAAAATATTGACTATTACACTGTATTGAATAATGAGACGCGATAGAGTCTCAGTGACGCAAGCGGAAAAACAAACGAACGCCGTGACACTAAGCGGAAAATACGAACGACTGCGACACTTATATATATAGCTAGTTTGAGATCAAAGAAAACGCTGGAAGCCGACACTTAATATCTCAGGAAATATGGGAGGTTATGTTCTGATATTTTCAAAATAGTCTTTTACCTTCTGTCTGATCCTACCCTGAAATCATTACATTTCTGCGTGAAATATATTTTGAGATATGAATTGGCTTATTTAAGTTGTGAATGGGCGGTCTATGTGTAGCACAAATTTTTCTCGAATATAGCTCGGGCGAATGTCGTTTAATTGATATATGAAATTAATCGCTTTTATCTGATGTGCCTGACATCTCCCTTTTCCCTCGGAAAACTCTTTCTCTTTTTTTTTTCTAACTCAGTTTGAAAATCGAACTTTTTTTACTCCGCCATACATGCGTTTGTTCTACATTTCTCAGAATTCAAAATAGGTGTTATTTGGTTTTGCAGGACTGGTGGTTGGTTGGTTCAATCTGAATGCTGTCAATAAAATATTTAGCTTTTTTTAATTAAATGCAAAAAAGAAACTCCATTGTTTGTTTAAAATATCTATTATATATATACTAAATCAAATTTCACTTAAATATTTTTTTCTGTTCTGTTATGAAGAAAATATTTTAGATTTTAAAATTTCGCATTTCGTCAAAAAACTATTTCGATAATATTTTAAATAGGGAACTATTTTATAATTAGTGCTTCTATTTCCTAATTGTTGATAATAAAGTTAAAATTTTTTAAGGAGAAAATATTTCAATGTATTCATCCGCCAGTAAAATGTAAAAAGCAAATTTCTGATTGGCAACACTGCAAACAACGCTACGCTAATTAGCTTGTTTTGTTATCTTTGCGCTTTGCTTACTTCGCGTTCGCTTACCCTTGATTACTTGAAGTCTTTTTTTTTTTTTTGTCTGGATACAATCTTGGATTACATTTACATAAATTATATTTCAGGTAAGAATTAGTATTTTAATAGTTTTATTTTACTTTTTATATGCATTGTCCATTGTGAAGCTTGTGTAAACTTTGTACATTTAGCTTCTCAGTTTTTTTTTTTTTTTTTTCCAGCTTTTTTATGTTTCTGATGTATATTTGTTCTTTTTTCATACACTGAAGATTAAAATAAATATTTATTACTCTAATGTAATAGATTTTGTCATCAAAATTCTCGTATTTCATTTCGATATCTTGCCTTTGCGTACAGTTTCAGCTTTTTTGTATTTTTGCTAATTTCGTCCCTGAATTTAAAATTTTTCCCAAAATTCCTCTTTTATTAAAATATGTGTACCATGAATCATAAAATAATTCATGATAATAATAATAATAATAAAACATTAGCAGAATTTTCTGAATCTATCCGCAGAAAAATAAAGTCAATCGGCCTTAATCCCAAACACAAACACACTCAAACCATGAAGGCCGAGCCACGTCTGGTATCACTAGGAATGATAGCAATTCATAAAATTAATTTGTAGTTGCAAATTTTACATAAATTAAGACTATACAATATAGTAATCTAGGGATACAATAAAAGTGTATTTTTAAGCATAAACATTTGTTTCTTTTGTTGTTAAATTGATCTGCAAAGTTTTAAACAATCTTATAACTTTTTATATTCACTGTATGTTTTTCATATTCACTGCAATGTATGTATGTAAACTGTATGTTTTTTGCTTTTCTGTTTTTCTTTTTAAAAAAGTTCATGAAATTATTATTATTCCTAGTAGTAGAATTTTCTTTGCAGCAAAGTAAAACTTGTCCATAATCCAGAAATGCCAGACCAAGTTTGGTATCGCAAAAAGTATTAACAATTCATAAAACATGTAAAATTTGCATCTTCATACAAAGAAAAAAAATTACGAATTTACGACAAATACAGTAATCTAGAGACAAAATGTAATATGGCCGTTGCTATTCGGACCATCGGTGCGATTCAGACCGCTTCCTTGTTGCGCTGGACATATTAATGATTTTGCTTGTTTGATCTTGAATTTTCTCTGTAATATACAGGGTTCCCACGGGTCAGGGAGAACAGGGAAAACCTGGAAAAGTCAGGAAATTTGAAAATACTGAGAAAGGTCAGGGAAATATCAGGGAAAATTGTAAATATTGCTCAAAATCCTGGAAAAATGATGGAAAATGCATTTTAAACATTCAATTTATATCACAAGTCACGTTACTATGTTGTCTTTTATGTTGCGAGATATGTTTTGTTTTATACCGTGAGCTATCTTTTATGTCACGAACCAAATTTTGTGACTGGAATTTTCAGAAAATAGACTTGGAAAAGTCAGGGAATTTTATTTTTGAAATTTAGTGGGAACCCTATACTAATTATTTTGCTTGTTTCAACTGCAAATTCAAACTTTTAACATTTTAAAAGTGTATAATGCGATTGATCTACAATCCATGTTTATTTCAACTTTGCGGTCAACATTACAAATAAATAAGTACAAAAGTCATTTTCAGAAAAATCATACATATATTTGTATAGAAAATTGAGTTTAGTTTGCATTGAATTATATTGGAACGGTTTAATTGTTAAAAAAAAAAAAAAAAAAAAGGAAAGACGGAAAAGAAATAAAAAAAAAAAACAAATAACATCAATGCAGTTGAATATGAAGATTTATTTACAATTTAGATTTATTATTCATAAACAAACATATTGCGAAGATTTTTTCAAAGATTGAAAATACTCATTTACTAAGATCTGTTTTCATGTTGCATTTTTTTGTTTTTATAATTCAATTTTCGAAGTCTTTATTATTTTCATTTTTGCTTTATAAAAATTAATTTTGAGTTATTGTCCTTTTATGAAGAATTTTAGCCTCATTTAGAGTACAAAATCTCTGTGAAAATAATTAATCTCTACCCCACTCCCGCACTCAAAAAAAAAGTAAACAAGATAATTTTTCATGCACGGGGACGAGACACATTATATAATTTCTAAATTTTACTCTTTTATCAGTGCTAATTTATTCTCCTTGGAAAAGATGGTCCAAATAGCCTGTACACTAATCGCACCGACGGTCCGATTAGCCACTTCGGTAAAATATATGAAGTATTTAGATGGATAATATTCCATTACATAATCTTACGGTATTTTTTCTTAAATCTCTTCCTATAAATTTTGAATTGGAAAGTCATTTTCTTAAAACTAAATTAAGAATTTTATTATTACTATGGTGGCTAATTTTTGATTTATTCATTGATTGTACTGATCAATGAGCATACTGAGTATCGACACTTTTTAATAGTAACCTTTTTGTATCAGAACTTCGTTTAACTATCTCCGAAATTTGTTTTTCTTCATGCGTCAGCCACTCATATATGTTTATTGTAATGCAACCGAGGTGAATGATTTTTTTAAATGCATTTTTGAAATTTAAAAATTAATTTTTGAGTGTATTTTATTATTATTAAATTAATGGAATTATTTAGGGGGGGGAAATTGTTCATGGTAGTGATGCAGTACAGATTTTCATGCATTTTTCGATCCTTGTCCGATGAATTTAGGGGTGTCCAGTGATGTTTTTTTTTGGTTTTAATATCGGGATACTAACCGCTCCGGTACAGATTTTTATGCATTTTCTGATTTGTGCACTATGAATTAGGGGTATCCAGTGATGTTATTTTTTAGTTTTTATATTAGAATACTGACCGCTGCAGCACAGATTTTCATCAGGGCTTGAAATTAGTGGTAGTTAGTTGTATTTTGTAAATAAATATTTCATTTTGATGACCATAATTTTATACTTAATCATCACTTTGACGCCTAACATGCTTTTTCCCTCTTCAGTGTACATCTATAATGTGTGATGAAAATAAAGGCACTAGCAACGAAGTAGTAGAATTAAATTCCTAGCTTTCTTGTAAAAATATTTGCACTAACACATTTTTAAAATGGAAAAAACTAACTAGATAAGGTATCAGCATTTTAATCAATTCTGTTTATGTATAACGTTTATGCACATGTTTCTATGTGTAAATGACAATTTCGAAATGGCACCTTAGTACAACATAATTGCAACTAAGAAAATAATAATAGTTGCCTTTTGGCTCCCAACTTACTGATTATAATTTCGACCACTGATTTTCATGCATTTTCAGATTCATGTACGACGAATAAGCTGCATCCAGTGATTTTATTTATTTTTTATTTTGTGATTGCTTCTGTACATATCTTCATGCATTTTCAAATTCATGCAAGGATGTAATTTTGAAAATTTGTGGAGAATCTTCATGTTTATATATCATTTATAACACTGAATTTTATGTGCTAAAGCTTGAAAGCCCTCTGATTTTTTTTTTTTTTTTTTTTTTTTTTTTTTTAAGTGAAGTAGCTCAAATTTCTATTACTGTTTTGAATGTTTGCTTTATTAATTTTAAAAATATGCTTAATTTATTTCAGTGAATTTCAAAACAAACACCAGAGGGAAACAATTTATTTTCTTAAAATGTATTTTTGATGTTTTGTAATGATTCTGAGTATCAGTTTGCACTATCGACTCATCTGGTGAGCTGTACATTGGCAACAGCAATGGGTGGCTTATTTTATAGTATAGCTGTTCCTCATTCTGATTTTGAAAATATAAACATAACAAATTGCTTTATGCTAAAGCTGCATGTTTGTTTACATTTGCATTAGCAAATAAAGTACGATGAATACTTTGATTTAAAATATATATTATTATAAAAGGTGATTTTTTTTTTTTTTTTTTTTTTTTTTTTTCACAAATATTTTTATGTTTCTGACATGTTTTTAAATTATGGTTTTATATACACAATTTAGATTAATTTGAATTTTGTAGTTATAAAAAAAAAGTAGGAAATTGCTTTTAATGTTTTATATTAAACAATGAACAGGGAATATAAAAACACGCCAATGGTTGTACATACATACTGATTGTAATTTACTCTTGTAATAAGAAATCAATTTATAAATTATATTAACATACACATGTTCTATAAAAACATGTAATTTTCAGTAATGCTGGGATTGAAAAAATATTTTCCAAATTTTCTTTCACTCAGAAGAAATTAAGAAATATTTTGGTTTAGATAGATTAACATATTAGCAAAGTTAGTTATATGCCATAGAATACTTCGGGAGAAAAATAACATGTGAATGATAAATTTATTCTGTAAATAACATAAAATAAGGATTGTATAATATAGTATTTCATTAAAATTTATTTCTTTATGTAATTTTTTTTGCTTGAATTATTTACTTATGTATTTTTTACAGGAATCATTTTTATTTGTATGAGTGGATAGTTTTAATTTCTTGCATAAGTTTATATCGTCTAATGTGTCAAAATATTATAAATTTTTTGTAAATTTAACTTTTAAAAAGTACTTTTAAATAGAAATTAGACAACATTGAATAACATTAGTGAATTAAAAATGTTTAGTAAAGGATAACCATATAAAAATAACTGGTTAAGAAAGTTATTCTTTAGCCTTGAAACAACTACATATACATATATATATATATTAATCAAACATAGTTCTTGGTATGTTCATTTTAAAAATTTCTGATTAATTACTTACATACTGAATACTTATGTAAATTTTATGGATTATTATAGTTTAAAATTCTTATTTGTATCATTTCTTAAGTTTCTGCCACTTATTGCCACTTACTGGCAGAAACTAGTTCTGCGATGCCAGTTTTAACTAGTTATAACCAGTGGTTTTAACTGCCCTGGCAGAAACTCTCCAGCCCTGTTTCATTCACACAACGTTGCCTAGTGTTGGGTGGAAAGTGGGAGTGGATCAAGGGAAATTGTTGTATATTTGTTGAAATAATGGTGGCTGAATGTTTAACCACTTCACCGGCCATCCCGAGATAACTCGGGAGAAACGTAGCCTTCCACATACTACAGTGGCCGGTGAAGTGGTTAATATGTTCTGTTTTGAAGTGAAGAGTTGAAATGATTATTTCCATCTAATAGCAGGCATGTAAAAATATGTTGGTGATTTATCATTGTAATAAAAAACAAAATATATATATATTTACATTTAGTGGTGATTCACACGTTTCCAGTTTAAAGTTTAATTACAACCACTTTGATTACATTTTTACAAATCCCCCCTAATGATCGGCAAACAAACGCAAAAGCCTTGGGATTTCTAGTCATTTTCCGTCTGCAACAAAAATGTGATTGAATGTAATTGAAATGTGATTGAATGCAAATTTTACATGTTTTATGAATTGTTAATACTTTGTGCAATACCAAACTTGGTCTGGCATTTCAGGATCATAGACAAGTTTTACTTTGCTGCAAAGAAAATTCTACTACTAGAAATAATTATAATTTCATGAACTTTTTTTTTTTTTTTTTTTTTTTTTTTTTAGAAAAACAGAAAAGCAAAAAACATACAGTTTACATACATACAGTGAATATGAAAAACATACAGTAAATATAAAAACATACAGTGGATATGAAAAGTTGCAAGATTGTTTAAAATTTTGCGGATCAATTTAACAACAAAAGAAACAAATGTTTATGCTTAAAAATACACTTTTATTGTATCTCTAGATCAGGGCCCGAAATTTCAACTCAGATTACACTCGTCAAAAAAAAAAAAAAAAAAAAAAAAAAATTACTCGCCGTAAATTAGGGTTGTCAATTTTTTTTTTTCTTTTTTACGCATTTTGTGTTTTTTATTTTTGCCAACTATTTGAAATGCTTTTACAAATACTCCTAAGATTATATATATTAAAAGTGTGTCGTATATCACCATGTCTCATAATCATCTATAATTAAAAATCATTATAGTGTATTGTATTTGAGATTTGAAAAAGATGTAAATATCTAATAACATAAAATGCAAAGATTCATTAAAGAAAAAAAGAAGAAAAAAAAAACTCTTTGTCAAACAATATCCCGTGAAAATCTTTTTATTTGAAACGTTAAGCTTCCTTATTTACCTATTTACCGTATATTTCCGAATATAAGCCGAGAGTACGTTTTTCCCTGCAGAAATTTGCCCAAAGTTGCCAACCCGTGTACAAGCCGAATTGAAAAAATACTCTTTTAAAGTTCGAGTATATTGCCAAAACGGTGAAAATATTGCCAATCTGTACAACTTTCAGGATAATCTGTCCAATGAAATTGCACGAAATGCATGCTTATCCAATAGAATTTCTTACCTTGCTTAGCTATGACGTAAAACGATCGCAGTGTGTTCGCCAATGACGATAATTTTAACTCTGGCAACCCTATCAGAAGGAAGGCTAGCACAGACGCACTCGCACACACAAGTCCCGGCAGTTGAAAACGATGGTTGCCTTGCCGTAATACCGTGAGGCCTAACCCTAACGTCGATGATGCAGCCGCTGGATGTTTACATAAATAAGCCGTTTAAAGACCGATTGCATCGATTTTTTTTAATGACGTATCTAAATTATTTAGTATATTTCTACTTTTGAGTATTTTTATCAGTGCCTCAAGGCAATCTTAAAAATAAATAAATAAATAAATAATACTTCTATATAAAAAAACGAAGATTTGCCACTTTTTTGCTAGTGTAAGCCTAGAAACATTTTAAACAAATATGATTTAATTGTATAAATTAAAAATATGATCAGGAGTCCTGTTTTTTTTTTTCAAGTTTTTCTTATACTATTTCTGAATCAGACAGAGTTCGTGCAATCTGCCGATGATGTCAGCTACCGGCAGGTCAAAAAAAAGAAATGTAACACACGTGACTACATCGAGCGTTTCGTGAAATAAATTTAAAATTGCTAATTTAAAAGTTTTATATGTGATAATTATTTAAAAATAAGGTTTAATATCACTATTTTACTTTATATATAGTTTTTAAGCTTAAAACATATATATTCAATCATTGTTTCTAATGTACGTTTTTTCCTAAAAATGTGTACCCGTATATAAGCCGACCCCCGACTTCAGCTTCCGAAAAATTTCCAAAAATTATCGGCTTATACACGGAAATATACGGTATTTATTTAATTTTTTACATCAGAAATGTCTTTTTTGTCCGTTTTATTTTTGTAATCAGACGAAATGTCAATGTGTATAGTTTGTTCATTATTGTCATTTGAAATAATCATTTCAGAATAACTTTTTGATATAATCGTTGCTTACAAATCATTACAAGCGCAAATCCTTGGCGTTTCAGTGAAAAATTGGAGAATGGGAACTGTTTTTTGGTAATTATTCAACAAAATAAAAATAAGCAGTATCTTTAAAAGGGCTCGAGCTCATTTTCATGGGCAAACTTTCGTGTTTCTCTTCTCTCGGATAAAGGGCGACAGGCAAAGAGGCTCCCTGCTCTGCTCGTCTGTTCTCACTCAGCTTGGAGAAATCAAAGTGAGAGAAACGAAACTGACGAAGAGATTAAAACTTTTATGCATGTACTAAGCATTTTTCCTTTCCTAGGCTGGGGCGATTGTCAGACAGCCCACACACAGACTCAACACTCCGAGAAGAGAGAAAGGAGAGGTTATATGATCACACGATTTTGTCATATTTAAATCTATAAAAAGAATGTTTTCTGTCACCGTATCGTGCAAGAATTTTGTCTATAACTTGACCAAATTTTCACTCGCCACGGTAAAAATTCCACTCGCCAATGACGGGTTGGTGAGCGGAAATTTCGCGCCCTGCTCTAGATTACTATATTGTATAGTCTTAATTTATGTAAAATTTGCATCTACAAATTAATTTTATGAATTGCAATTATTCCTAGTGATACCAGACTTGGTTCGGCTTTCATGGTTTGAGTGTGTTTGTGTTTGGGATTAAGGCTGATTGACTACACGGTGCTAGGCCTGAGAGGGAGTGCCTTCCTCCTTCACTGTTTGAAGATAAATTTTATTTTTTTGCGGATAGATTCAGAAAATTCTGCTAATGTTTTTATTATTATTATTATTATTTATCCTGAATTATTTTATGATTCATGGCATACATATTTTAATAAAAGTAATAAATATTTATTTTAATTTTCAGTGCTTAAAAAAAGAACAAATATGCATCAGAAACATAAAAAAGCTGAAAAAAAAAAAAAAAAACTGAAAAGCTAAATGTACAAAGTTTACACGTGCTTCACAATGGACAATGTGTATAAAAAGTAAAATAAAACTATTAAAATACTAATTTCTACCTGAAATATAATGTATGTAAATTTAGATTAATCCAAGATTTTACCAGACAGAAAAAAAAAGGATAATTTTAAAAATAATGCAATATAATTTCGTAAGCAAGGGTAACAAAACAAACTGTTGTTGTTTGCAGTGTTGCCAACAGAAATTTGCTTTTTACATTTTACTGCTTGTGGTCCAGTGGATGAATACATTGAAATATTTTCTCCTTATAAAATTGTAACTTTATTATCAACAATTATGAAATAGAATCACAATAATTATAAAACAATTCCCTATTTAAAATATTATCGAAATAGTTTTTTGACGAAATGCAAAGTTTTAAAATCTAAATTATTTTCTTCATCTATGTATGTATTTTTGTCTAAAGTGACGATAAAGATTCAAAAGTCGCCAAGGGGAGCTACATTAAGGCTGGCCTGTACCATGATCAGGTTTACATATTTCATTATGTGTGAAATTGTTGTCATTTTATGGTTGATCGAATAAATAAAATAAATATAGAAAATAACTTGAAAGAAAATATTATATGTACCACATATAGTGTTGTTCATATGTAATTGGTATTCAAATATAAAATGGCTACTTCAATCTTTTTGAAACTGTCATCTGATAAGCACTCAAATGGAAGCCCACTGGTAAACGATCGTCACAGGCAATAGGAACAATCACCCGAGAGTCTGCGAATGAGTGGGTCGCTGTCGAAGGCAGCGGGGAACCAAAGCGGGCTTAAAAGTGCTTCATGATTTCTTTAAATTTTATTTTTGTTTGTAAAGCGATATAGAAAAGAGTTTCCTTTAAATATAGTGACCAGCGAAGCGAGAAAAGCTTTCGTTGGTTCACTACCTACATTGATTTCATGAATTAAAAAATGGTTGTATAAATGTAAACATGTATAAATTGAGTTTTTCTGTATATATAATGGAAATTTTGTGATTACGATAATTTTTGACATAATACTCAAAGTTGAACCAAAGATATACAGCAAATTTATCTTACAAATATCTTAGATGAGTTTGTTAACTACGTTGTTTTGCAGTTTGTTTTCAAGTGGTGACTACATGAAAATTTCAAATCCACATTGAAAAAAGGTTAGTTAAGACTGTATTTGCTTGAATTTTGATGCTTACATTGATCACATAAGGGTCTCGACCAAGTATTTATTAATGAATTTTATCTGCCATTTTTAACAAAATGACCGATATCTTAAGTACGGCCATTTCAAATCGGGCTACCACTTTTAAATTTATCATCAGAATAACTTTTCAAATACTGAATAAGTTGAAGTTGGACATTGAACTTATCACACAAATATCTTGGATGAATTTTGTTCTAGCATTTTGTTTCCAAGTTGCAGCCACTTGAAATCTGGCTGCCACTTGAAAATGTGCCACCATGATAACTTTTAGAATACTAAACTGGTTCAAATCAAATTTGGGGAGTGAACTTACAATTCAAATATCTTGGATAAGTTTGCTAGGCAACTTGCTCCACCATTTTGTTTCCAAGTGGCAGCCACTTAATTTTTTTCATTTCAATAACTTTTGTAATACTGAATCAGTTCAAATCAAATTTGCGCAGTTGACATATCATTCAAATATCTTTGATAAGTTCACTGGGCATCTCAGTCACTCTGTCCTTTTGTTTCTAAATGGTGGCCACTTGAAAATTATCACAATAACTTTTGAAATGATTTGCTTAAAACTGAATATATACATAGCCCTCATTAATAAATCCACCAAATGCATTAATAAATTGTAGCTGCCATTTTGAAAACAATGGTGGCAACTTCATAAGAAAAGATAAATCAACCTAAACTTCCTATGAGTCGGAAGGACTTAATTTAATTTTTTGATCAATAACCTATAAAAAGTAATGATATCAGTACAAAAACCTTTAACGGGTTAAAAGTTTGTGACGCAGCCACTTTATCGCTATAAGAATTTGAAATATGGGTCTTAAAAATAATGATTTCAAATTTTAAGTGACGCTTTGCTATTAGTTAAAATATACATAGATTTTCTTATTTGATCATTTTCTTTTTTCTTTTATTTATATTTACAATGCAAACATATTTTTAACTTCAAGATAAGACAAATATATAAAATATACTCACTGATGCTTTTTCATTTGCATTTCAATTTCAAAATAACAGTTTTAAAAGGAATGATATCAAAATTCCAGTGACGCCTCAATGTCACTTTAAAAGATTTGTTTTTAGATTCCACTAAAATTACCTTTGTTTTGTCTAATAAAGTATATTTACACATTGAAACAGTGCTTTTAATTTTCAAATATACTGTCAAATAATCACACTTTCACTCAGTTTGCATTATAAATTGAAATTATTTATTTCAATAAATCGATTTGTCTTTTGCGTCACGCTATCCAAAACTGTGAGTAAAATTTATGTAAATGTTACTTTGTATCATAGTATCCAACTAAGTGAAAATTTGTGCAAAGAGATAGTGTGATGCAAAAGACAAATCGATTTATTGAAATAAATAATTTCAATTTATAATGCAAACTCAGTGAAAGTGTGATTATTTGACAGTATATTTGAAAATTAAAAGCACTGTTTCAATGTGTAAATATACTTTATTAGACAAAACAAAGGTAATTTTAGTGGAATCTAAAAACAAATCTTTTAAAGTGACATTGAGGCGTCACTGGAATTTTGATATCATTCCTTTTAAAACTGTTATTTTGAAATCGAAATGCAAATGAAAAAGCATCAGTGAGTATATTTTATATATTTGTCTTATCTTGAAGTTAAAAATATGTTTGTATTGTAAATATAAATAAAAGAAAAAAGAAAATGATTAAATAAGAAAATCTATGTATATTTTAACTAATAGCAAAGCGTCACTTAAAATTTGATATCATTATTTTTAAGACCCATATTTCAAATTCTTATAGCGAAAAAGTAGCTGCGTCACAAACTTTTAACCCGTTAAGGGTTTTTGTACTGATAAATACTTCATGAATATAAAACCTTATGTAAGGATTGTAAAAATATTTCTTTTCTTTCAATTTCACCCTGTAGTACAAATAATTGCCCGATAACAGTTTATCTTGAATCTTGAACGAAAGAGGGAACATGCTCGAATAAAAATGAGGAGTGCAGACTGCCATAGCTAGGCTTTATCGCTCTTTTCCCTGACAGCTTCTAACAAAAGCAGTCACAACCCTTGAGAGGGGTCGGAACACTTTGGGTGCTCTCTGGGAAGATACCGTTTAGATAGTTTAGATTTCTGACGCAGTTATTGAGTTCAAATGTTGTTTAAATTAGTTAATACTTTAGCGTACTTTTAACTTGTTAAGTCAAGTGGAACAGAGAAATAACAAAAATTTTTAATGCAAAATTAAAAAAAAAAAAAAAAAAAAAAAGCGCTTAATTATTTCTTGCAACCTGCTCGGACATTTGTTTTTTGAGTTCTCTTTAGATTTCAAATTTAATATTGACTTTTTTTTTTTTTTTTAAGTTAACCAATGACAGTAGATGAGTAGGTTTACCAATTGTCGTTTTTTATAAAACACAGAAAACACAATTTTCTCTCTCTCTCTCTCTCACTATATACAAACACATACAGGGCTTAATTCCTAATAAAAAAAATTATGAGAACGTTAATCTTCAGAATTTATGTGTCTCTCATTTTCATGTCTATCGAAGAATTTTAAGCTCCAGTTTTCCAAATCGTAAATCAAATCTTACAAAAAATCAGCAGGGCATTTTCTGATTTTTCGTTTGATATTTCCAGTAAAACAGATTGTTTTCTTCTCGGAAACAATTTGCTATTTATTTTTCTGTTTTTGATTAAATTATGGTGTGAATTTGTTGTTCAGTGAAAGAAAAAACACAAACTGGTTAATTCGAGTATCTAGTTCCTGTTTATTGAATATGTCACTAGTCTTTGGCTCAAAGAACTTTTTTTTTTTTTTCCCCGCGTCCAACTTATTTATTTATCTTTTAATTGTAAAAAGCAAGTATCGAATCAATTAACTCATCGCTGTACCCCAAAATGATTTTAATTACTATAAAAATTAGGGGGGGGAGGGGGGAGAATGATGAGCTATTATTTTCCATTTATTTATTTATTGATTTTAAATAACAAGCGATACTATCAAATAAGCACGCGATATGTCACACGCTAAGGGAAGATCTAGTAAAAATATCTTTCACTAAATCATTTCAAATTTTCAGATTGTATTTCTCGAGAAAGTGTCGTAATAGGCTAAATACGAAAGGAAATTCGAAGCGTGAAAAAATGTTCTCTGGAAAAGCGTAAAGTTATTAGGTCATGGCTTCGCGGTCAAGGCACAAATAGTGAGATTCAATGTCCCCGGGTTAGAGAGTAAAAACAAGACACGACTATCGATTACTGAATGAGTAGCTCCCATTAAACGACTAACCCACGATAGCCGTCGACGGATTTCGAAACAGTTGTTGACAGATGATTTCACGGAAAGAACTTTTACAATACTGACCTACTAATAGATGCTGACAAAGATAAGAATAAAAAATTAAATAGAATATATGGATATTATAGTGCTATGTTTTTAATAGACATGCAAATTTATTGTCTTTTCTTTTCTTTTCTTTATCCCCCCCCCCACTTTTATTATTATTTTCAACTGCAAAAATAATAATTAAGCATTTCTCAGCGAATTTTTTTTTTTTTTTTTTCCTTTCTTCCTTTTTTTTAAAGGTATGCAAACAAAATAAATTATAAATTATATATATACATATGAACTTCGCCATTAGGCCGTTGTTTAGGAAATATACAATTTATAAGAAAAGGGATAATTTTTTTTTCTATTTTCTAAGGAAATCACTTGGAGAAATAGTTTTGAATTTGAGAAATGCAAAGAACAGTTTTAGACACATTTTCCAGTAACTATTTAGTCACGAGTAGAATTAGGGGACAAACTAAATTGAAGAAATACGAGAATATTTTGAAAAAAATGACTTGTAACTTTAATACGAGCTTTCATTTGCTATTTACAATACGCTTTTTAGTGGGAATCGCACGAATATTTAGACCGATCTAAAAAAATGATGTGTTTCAACAAAATTATCTGTACCCCAAAGGTAAAGAAGGGCACCTTGTCACAAAAATTTATTTTTTTAATTAATTAATGAATAAAGTAAATGGACATTATAAATGGACTTTATAATAATTGGCCATAATGCAAAAAATACACATCAAGAACATGGTGCTAACTCTTTTCGGTACAGAAAGATTAATAAAATAAATTTTAAGAAAAAAATCATTTTTTAAAGTTAGAAGCTTTTTATTGTGAAGCCCTAAAAAGCATAGAAAAAAAATTATTTTAGCAAAGACATGCTACAAAGAAATGAAAGTTAAGAAAATTTCAGAGAAAAATATAGGTACTTTCCTTTTGCAAAAGATGAAAATTTTTTAATGTTCAAAATATTTTTAAAAGCTTTCGAGACCAATATACTTAGTTATTAGTTTTTGTATAATATTCGTTAGGCCAGAAATTTCAAATGTCTATGGAAAGTACCTATATTTTTCTCTGAAATTTTTTAGTGTTGAAACTTTCATTTCTTTGTAGTATGTCTTTGCCAGAATAAATTTTAAATATATTTAAATATATTTATATGTATTTTAAATATATTTATATAAATTTTAAATATATTTTATTTTGCTTACAATTTTTTTTTTTTCCTTAAGTGAAAGTGTGTCAGAAAACGAGATGACAAAGTCCTTAATATAATAATTTATAATTTATATATAAAACTTCTAAAAATATTTATTTATGTATTTTGTACTTGAAACTTTTTATTTTGAGCTTTTTATTTAATATCTAAAATATTTAATATTTTCTAATATATATATAAAAAAAAAAAAATCTTAAAAAAAACTTTTCGAAAATTCTTAAGATATTGTATAGTCAACGAAAAAGGTTCTTTTATCAATTGACACCTTTTCTACTAATTATCCTCAAAAATTAACATACCGGACCTTCAGGGGACCGAACTCTCGACCACCACTTTATTAACGTCACGTTCTTACCAACTGAGCCACGGAGCCACCATCGGAACTGCTTATATTTACTTTAATTGTTTACTGGCGTGACACGACGACAAAGTCAACTTCATATAAAAAGCTCCTAATTAGAGAAACGTTATCCTCAAACAAATAAAATTGATAGATTCGAATTTTCGCTGAGATAGGAGTAGTTGAAGAAAACAATATTATACTGTGCTTGAGCTAAAGCTTTTTTTTTTCTTTAATTATATAGATTGACATGTCAGAAGTTTATTTGAATACAATAAAAAATGAAAAAATTATCGATGAAAGAATGAGGAAACAAAAGTCCAAAGGGACCACATGTCACATATGTATTTAATTGGGAAATATTTCTCTCAGATTTCCAGTCATTTGCAAAAGTTTAAGACCAGTAGCCAATTTTCAGTATTTTAATACATTGCATCATTTACGCAGATTATTGCGTCATCTCATGTGATGATTGTCTCAGACGCATTTTACTGCTCTAAATAAATGTGTTTATCGTCAGTTGTTTATTGGATTTTGTCCTAGAAAGTGCTGTTGTGTAATTATTGTAATGGGTAAAAACCTTCACTTACTGTTACAAAAGGGTCAGAAATACTAACCCCGCATAAAAGTGGATTCTCTGAACGTCAAATAAGTTCGAGGGTAAAGGTGAGCAAGACAGCTGTGCATCAAACTATTAGTAATTTTAAAATTTCGGGAAAATTTGTGGACCTTAAAAGAAGCGGTCGCCTTAGAAAAACGAGTGCACGTGGTGATCATGTGATAAGAAGGATGGTCGTACGAGATTCATGAACCTCCTGCAATACGATTAGACATTCTCTGACTGCAAAAGGCACCAAAGTCAGTTTGAGTACTATTTCAAGACGTTTGGCCAAATATTTTGGTTTATTATCCCATAATCCTGCAAGGAAATATCGACTTACTCCAAGTATGAAAAAGAAACGACTGACAATATCAGAACTGGACAGTACAGCAGTGGAGTTGGGTTTTATTTTCGGATTAGTCAAGTGTGCAGCAATTTTCTGCACGTGCTACAAGTGTTCGCCGCCCAAAGGAAAAAAGACAAGATGAGAGATACAGTCGGCAGCAAAAGTATCCGAGCACTAGTAAAAATTCCTATATAAAAAAGTACCCTTAATACTGTTTTGTTAACTAAATCCTTGTCGAATCATGTTCTTAGACTGACTAAAAACAGGATTCGACAAGGATTTATTTAACAAAGCTGTATTAAGTGTACTTTTTTAACACAGGAATTTTTGCTAGTGCTCGGATACTTTTGCTGCTTACTGTATACGATTCAAACTGTGAAACATCCTCTAAGCCAATGATATGGGGTGCAATGTCTGTGTCCGGTACTGCTGTCTGTATTTTTTGCCGCTTAAAACCACTATGAACGAAAAACGGTACCTTAATATGTTACGTGGGAAGTTGAAGCTTCACATGCGTGTTCATAAATGTTCAATTTTCGTGTCACAGGGCGAAGACTATCAAGAAATACCTAACAGCACAGAAAATCAAAATGCTAGACTTGCCAGGTAACAGCCCAGATTTGAATGCAATTGAGAATCTGTGGTGTATTGTGAAAAATAAAGTCGCCGAAAAGCAACCATCCACTGCTACGGCACTTGTCGAAGAAATAAAGCACGTGTAGTGCACAGACATTTCTAAAGTTTACTGCAAGTCTCTTATTTATAGCATGCCTTACACAAGTTATTAAAAACAAAGGAGGTCTTACAAAATACTGACTTTAATTACGGTAAATAACCATGTACAGTCTATTTTGTTCTTTTATATGTAAAATATGCATGCTATTTTTGCGGAATTCCATTAGAGATGATTTTTCTATGGGTGTCATTCATTTTTATGAAAAAGCTTTTATAAGGTTACAACTGTTATATAAAAAAAATCACATCATTATTTTGACAATAACTTTATTAATTTTTATTTAATTCAAATAAGGTTTTGACAGAAGTAGCCTAATATATATCTATATATTTTTACATGTGTACTATAAATGCTCATATCTCAGCGAAAATTAAATGTGTGCATTTTATGTTTCAGACTAATGTTTGTCTGTAAGTTTTGTAAAATTTTATTTAATCCCATTCTTGTTATAAGCAAAAAACTTGTCAAAATAATTAATAAGTTTAGAAATATAATATACAGGGTGTTCGGGGTAAATTTCCTAGTTGGTTTTATTGCATGTATAAATGAGTTGCCTGAAGATATTGCCAGCGTTCTCACATATTACTTCTCTTTGCCAAAAATAAATTCAAAAACTGGCGTACAGACAATAGCAAGAAATAACTTCTTCACACACCATAAATTTTAAATCAGCACAACCGGTTTCGAAAGGACGTAGCCTTTCTTCATCAGGTGCAAACACGTGCAACTGCCTTGGAGGCAAAAGCAAGACTGAAAGCAGGACGAAATCCAGAGGGGGAGGAGCAACACAAACAACCAATAGGAAGCAACATGCAGGGCAGGACCAATCAGAGAGGAACACACGTACACACACACCACAAAAAGAGGAGGGAGGAAAAGAGGAAACAATTTTTTTTTTTTTTTTTTTTTTTTGGTTTTTGTTTCTATAATATTAAACTAATAAGTAAATTTAATAAAATTTATCCATTAATTATTATTTTTATTTTAACTAATATGATGAAGAAAATTATTTAATTGAATTAAACAAATTTTTCCAGGCTGATCGCAAAGTGGAATCAGATTTTTCATTGACAATTTTATCACGATTAAGTTAAATAGCTAAATTTTCCAAAAAATCCAGTTCGGAAACGCGTTTGGCATGAAAGATAATTTTGGCATTCTTAAAATTAAAACTATGATCAAATTCCCAACTGTGCTTCACAATAGAAGATTTAGAAATTTCTTGATTAACAACATACCGAGAATGTTCACGTAAACGACATTCAAGATTTCTTTTAGTTTGACCAATATAAGATAAATCACAGTTATTACAAGGGACATTATAGATACCCCATTTTTGAAGCTCAGGAACAGGGGATTTGGTTGAAGGGAATTGGAATTTATTGACAGGTTTAAAAATAACGTGAAAATTGAAACGCTTCAAAACTTTGGCTAATTTAAAACATAAGGGGGGATAAAAAGGTAAGACAACAAGATTATCACGTTTAATTTTATCATCAATGGAAAGAGTTGAATTATAAGTTGGCCTACTGAACTTTTTGAGAGCTTTATCAATTATAGAGGGTCTAAAACCTCTTTTAATAGCAACAGACTTTAAATATTTCAGTTCTTCTTTAAGAGAAGAAGTATCAGAACAAATTTTAAGGGCACGATACACGTAAGTGTAAAAGGTGCCAATTTTTTGTTTAGCCGGATGATTAGAGAGAGCATGGGAAGGTTAGAAACAGAGAAAGATTTCCTGTACACAGAAGTTTTAAAAGAAGAATCGTACCTAGTAACTAAAACATCAAGAAAAGGAAGTTGATTACAATTTTCTAACTCGAAGGTAAACTGAATATGAGGATCAATAGCATTAGCAATATTAAGAATGGCAGAAACATCAAACGGATTTTCAACAAGAATGAAAGTGTCATCTACGTAACGTAACCAGCATTTTAAATTTAACAGCTTTAATAATTTTTCTTCAAAATAATGCATATAGATATCGGCAAGAATAGGATATAAAGGATTACCCATACTTAAACCACCACACTGTTTATAAAATTTGTTATTAAATGCAAAAGTAGATTGGGAAACACAGAGTTTAGTTAGATTGACAAATTTTTTGATTTCAATGTCAGAATAATGAAATTCACGTAACCTTCTTTCTAAACAATTAAGCGCACCTTCAGTGGGGACGTTAGTAAATAAAGACTTCACATCAAGAGATAACATTAAGCAATTTACAGGATTCAAATTATTTAACTCCATAACAAAATCATAGGAATTTTTTATAGTATGACTATTAGTGCTGCATAAAGGAGAAAAAATAGAAGCTAAAAATTTAGAGAGGGGATAAGTAGCAGTACCAATATTCGAAACAATAGGTCTGAGGGGAACATTATTTTTATGAACTTTAGGTAAAGCATAAAAACGAGCACAAATTGCAGAAGAAGGGGAAACCGAAAATTTGGTATTGTCATGAAGAACGGTGGAATTTTTAACAGCTTTTTGAACAGAGCTTAGAAAAGATTTAGTTTGGTCTTTTTTAATTTCAGTATAAGGTCCTTCAGATAAAAGAGAATTAACTTTATCAACATAATCAGTTTTGTCCATGAGAACAATCTGGCCTCCTTTATCTGCTTTAGTAATGACAAGATTTTGATTAGATTTAAGTTCCTGAAGAGCAACACTTTCAGATTTAGAAAGATTAGATTTATAATTGGAATTATTGGAAGAAATGCAATCAGCAAGAATATGGCGCAGAGATCTGCGCCATCTGCGCTTACCTTTTCTAAGCTCTGTTCAAAAAGCTGTTAAAAATTCCACCGTTCTTCATGACAATACCAAATTCTCGGTTTCCCCTTCTTCTGCAATTTGTTCTCGTTTTTATGCTTTACCTAAAGTTCATAAAAATAATGTTCCCCTCAGACCTATTGTTTCGAATATTGGTACTGCTACTTATCCCCTATCTAAATTTTTGGCTTCTATTTTTTCTCCTTTATGCAGCACTAATAGTCATACTATAAAAAATTCCTATGATTTTGTTATGAAGTTAAATAATTTGAATCCTGTAAATTGCTCAATGTTATCTCTTGATGTGAAGTTTTTATTTACTAACGTCCCCACTGAAGGTGCGCTTAATTGTTTAGAAAGAAGGTTACGCGAATTTCATTATTCTGACATTGAAATCAAAGAATTTGTCAATCTAACTAAACTCTGTGTTTCCCAAACTACTTTTGAATTTAATAACAAATTTTATAAACAGTGTGATGGTTTAAGTATGGGTAATCCTTTATCTCCTATTCTTGCCGATATCTATATGCATTATTTTGGAGAAAAATTATTAAAGCTGTTAAATTTAAAATGCTGGTTACGTTACGTAGATGACACTTTCATTCTTGTTGAAAATCTGTTTGATGTTTCAGCTATTCTTAATATTGCTAATGCTATTGATCCTCATATTCAGTTTACCTTCGAGTTAGAAAATTGTAATCAACTTCCTTTTCTTGATGTTTTAGTTAGTAGGTACGGTTCCTCTTTTAAAACCTCTGTGTACAGGAAACCTTTCTCTGTTTCTAACCCTCCCCATGCTCTCTCTAATCATCCGGCTAAACAAAAAATTGGCACCTTTTACACTTACGTGTATCGTGCCCTTAAAATTTGTTCTGATACTTCTTCTCTTAAAGAAGAACTGAAATATTTCAAGTCTGTTGCTATTAAAAGAGGTTTTAGACCCTCTATAATTGATAAAGCTCTCAAAAAGTTCAGTAGGTCAACTTATAATTCAACTCTTTCCATTGATGATAAAATTAAACGTGATAATCTTGTTGTCTTACCTTTTTATCCCCCCTTATGTTTTAAATTAGCCAAAGTTTTGTAGCGTTTCAATTTTCACGTTATTTTTAAACCTGTCAATAAATTCCAATTCCCTTCAACCAAATCCCCTGTTCCTGAGCTTCAAAAATGGGGTATCTATAATGTCCCTTGTAATAACTGTGATTTATCTTATATTGGTCAAACTAAAAGAAATCTTGAATGTCGTTTACGTGAACATTCTCGGTATGTTGTTAATCAAGAAATTTCTAAATCTTCTATTGTGAAGCACAGTTGGGAATTTGATCATAGTTTTAATTTTAAGAATGCCAAAATTATCTTTCATGCCAAACGCGTTTCCGAACTGGATTTTTTGGAAAATTTAGCTATTTACCTTAATCGTGATAAAATTGTCAATGAAAAATCTGATTCCACTTTGCGATCTACAGCCTGGAAAAATTTGTTTAATTCAATTAAATAATTTTCTTCTTCATATTAGTTAAAATAAAAATAATAATTAATGGATAAATTTTATTAAATTTACTTATTAGTTTAATATTATAGAAACAAAAACAAAAACAAAACAAAAAATTGTTTCCTCTTTTCCTCCCTCCTCTTTTTGTGGTGTGTGTGTACGTGTGTTCCTCTCTGATTGGTCCTGCCCTGCATGTTGCTTCCTATTGGTTGTTTGTGTTGCTCCTTCCCCTCTGGATTTCGTCCTGCTTTCAGTCTTGCTTTTGCCTCCAAGGCAGTTGCACGTGTTTGCACCTGATGAAGAAAGGCTACGTCCTTTCGAAACCGGTTGTGCTGATTTAAAATTTATGGTGTGTGAAGAATTCTCTTTGGTTCCAGATACAGCTGTGAAGTGAAACATACACTCATGTTTGTGAAAATTGCAATACCATGAAGGGATTATGCAAATTGAACCAAACTTACACGAAATGTAAAGTGAGGTAAGGCATGCAAATGATTAGATTGCACATGCTCGGAACGAGAGCCGACTCCTTATCAGTTGCTTGTTCTAGGTATAGAAAGAACTGTAAAGGCGCGTTGAAATCTGTTTATCATCCTCTGTCTGCGGTAAACGTTTCATTGGTGGATAATATGCCTTGTCAAAAGCGGAGGGCGCCACACCAACAACTAACGGAGTTCGTACGAGACCGCATTGTTGGCATGCGAGGGCGTGGATTTTCGTATCGAGAAATCGCAGCTCGCACACAGTGTAATGCTACAACAGTGATGCGTGTTTGGAAGAAATGGACAGAGGAGAATCAAACAAGCCGAAAACCTGGCAGTGGGGCACGCAATAGAATAACGGAACGAGACGACAGACACCTCATCTGCATGGCTCTGACAGACCGTACAGCGTCATCTCGTGTGTTTGCACAACGTTGGAGCATGGCTACAGATGTTTTGGTGTCTAGCTCTACGGTTCGTCACCGTTTGCTGCAGCATGAACTGCGTGCAAGGGTTCCACTACGCAGGATATCTGTCGTCGGAGACTCAAAAAACACCGTTGATTTGAATGACAAACTCAAAAAAAGAAAGAGATGCGATCCAAAAAAAGACAGGAAAACCATAAATTGTTGCGTGAGATGTAAGTCGCCAATTTGCGATGAACACACATTTTCCTGCTGTGAAGCTTGCTTATGGTAACAAGATGTTATAATTTAAAGCATGGACATATTTTTTATCTTTTGTAACGTTTTTGATATTTTTGTAATAAATAGAAAACACAAAAATATACTGATTTCTTGAACCTTCAATTTTTCTCTTTCGAAAAATGCACTACTTGGCACCACAAGCTTAAGCATTTCTTTTTTTTTTTTCTATAGAGTCCATGATTTGTTCTGTAAAAATACCATTCTTAAACATTTTTATCCAATTTGAATTTTTCAAATATATCAATTTGTTCATGAGTTATGAACCTTTTAGTGAAGGCGTGCATTTTGGGGGAATGGGTACGTTTATGACGAAAAATAAAATATTTGTTTAAATTTTTTTGCAATATTTATGGTCTACCCGTAAAGTAAAAGTAATTAAGAGTGTTCAAGAATTTTATCAGATTTTTTCATTACAAATTACGTGTTCTAACATGCTTCGGGTCTTCAGCGACCCAAAATAACCTGACAAGGTGCCGAAAAAAGTGATAAACTGATCGGGTTAAGAAAAGTGCCCTTTTTTCTGCGCACTTGCAAAATACACGTGTGCTTGCAAACATTTTTGCAGCAGAGAAAAATAAAATGTTTTTTATACCCTAAAATAATTTTCTTTTTCTCTCCTTTTAATTTCGAAGACACGTGTCTTTTACAAGCAGCTATTGAACAGGGAAATTGAACAGGGGAACAGCCCCCGGCTCACCGCTCGAAGAGCGGTGTTGAGCTGCACGCAGACCGAAGTCCACGTAGGGCTGTCCCGAGAAAGTCCCCCTGCACTCAGGAGGAACATCTGGCCAGTCCAGCCCTGCCAGACGTTTATTGAAAACAAAAAAGAACTTTTACATTGATTCATCGCCAGGCTCTTTATAATGCCTTCACGCGACAGAGGGCGATGATTTTAGACAAATAGAAAAATTTACAGAACACAGGTTATCAGCTTGCCGGACCCAGCCAGTCCCTCGCGACACATGGCAAGCTGATTAGAGTTGAAGTATTAGGTGAGTGTCCAATACTCCTTTTTTAAGGAGACAGATTCCTTGGAGAAAGCTGACACTTCTGCGTGGAACAGTTCTTGAACATTATTATGAAGTAATTACAATAAATCTTGTTTTTAGGAATCTGTAATAACAAAAACTAGAGGGGGAACTTGATGAATCTTTGAAAATTTTGGATTGATTAAAACGTTAATGAGGGTTAATAGGAAGGCTTGAGATGCGACAACGACAACCTTCTAGTTTGAGAATTATTAAACTTGAATGATCAGCAGCACTTCTGCCAACCACGGAAAGGATAACATCATTTTAAATTTAAATTTTATAATTAAATATTTGTATAATGATTAATTGAGAAAAGCTATAATAGTTAATTTGAAGTCAATCAGTTAAGTTGCAGAGGTTCATAAGAAAATTAAAAATATTATTAAGTTTGTTAATCAACGGTTTCCTTGTGATAATTTCTTTAAGCCAGTTAGGGGGGCGGGGGGAAGGATTAACAAGCAGCTATTGTGAAGAGTGCCGTTTTTTTTCCTTAATTATTGTTACTTATAAAATACTTGCTAAACATGAACGATAGCAAAAATTTTTTATTTCCGCGAAAGGAGGGGGGAGGATAAACAAAAAATACTGTTTTAGAATAATCTTTTACCAATGTTTGATATTATTTTTTAATTAATGTCTGATATTAATAATGCAGTGAATTTTTGCATACTACCTTAGAAACGGAAAGATCTCTCTGGAAAATTTCAAAAACAATAAATGATATTTATACAAAATTTCCTATAAATATGAAGCAGTGGGATCAACAATCAGCAAGGAGTGTGAGAACAATCATATTTTTTCTCTCTGTCCCCCCTCCCCAGGTATAGGTAACACTCACCGTAGTTTTTTATGTAGGTAACAGTTGTTGAAATTTTAATTAAAATAGGTAACATTGTGATATTTATAGAATCATTTTTCTTTTCTGCCTCCCATATTCCCCCCCCCCAAGATATTAACGTAAATTTTCCTAAAAATTAAGTGATATTTATAATAAATTTTATGAAAGTGCAAAGCATGATGACACAAAACATCATTTTCCATCTTTCTATCTCCAGCTCCCCCTCAACCCAGACATATGTAACTTCCAAGGTAATTTGTTATTAACAATAAATGAAATTTGCTCAAAATGTAATAATATGCGTTGTTTAAAAAGATTATTTTATTTTTCATCTCCCCCCCCCCCCCCCACCACACACACACTTGCCCCTTTTTTAACCATAGGTAACTTTCCTTATAATTTTAATAAAAAGTAAGTGATAGTCCTACATGTTTCATATAAACAGCTAGCATGATGATATAAAAACAACCACCTTTTTTTACTCTGCCCCCTCCCCCTCTTACCAACTCCCCTTCCCCCGAGATATGTGTAACACTCACTGTAATTTTTTTAAACAGTAGGTGATATATACACAAAGATTTATTTAAATCGATACTAAGGTAGTTAAAAAAATATATTTTTTATTTTCATCTGCAACCCCCCCCTCCCCCCCATATATATATATATTTATAACCTTTATTGTGATCTTGATAAAAAAAAAAAAAAAAAAAGTAAGAGATAATTATAGAATATTTCATTAAAACTGGTAAAATGATGATATAAAAAATCACGTTACTTTCCTCTGCCCCTTTCCCTTTAGCCCCCCCCCCCTCCCCCTACCCATCCCCAATTATATCAGACACTGTAATTTTTTCACAAATTGTACGCGATTATACAAAGTTTCATTCAAATCGGTAAGAAGGTGTTATAAAAATATTTCTTTTCTTTCGATCTGGTGCTTCCCTCCCCCCCCCCCCTTCTCCCAGGTATATACTAAATGAATGACATATCAAATTAAGTAAAATTTCTAAAACATAATTTGAAAGTCCTCTAAATTCATTATTTCATATTTATTATTTTACGATTTGCGTATTGGAAAAGTACCCTTTTTTCCGGGTGCCCCTTTTTCCGGGTGCTTTTTTTTACGGAATCCGAAATAATCACCCCTGGAAAAAGCACCACGGAAAAAAGCACCCTTACATGAACTATCCACAAAAGGAGACCAAATATTAGTGTAGTAAGAATTCTATTATGGTATTGCGGGTACATCAAAAATAAAAATTACGAAATGGAGGTATTTGTAAAAAACTCTTTTGAATCGAATATTTTTAATAATATGATTGATAATTCATTCTAATAATTCTGGTAATTCATTACTAAATAATTCGACATTTTATTCTGGAATTAAAATCATTGTTGAAATACTTTAACAGGTCTATGGTGTTCATGCTGAATGAGTGATTCTTTTTTCTTTTTTTAATTCATTTCTTCGTATACAATAGTCATATATATCTCCCTGTACCGTCTACCCACCTGCAAACAATAAATGGACAACTGAAGCTGTTAGACATTTCAAAACTGACAAACATGCCAATTGCCAAATCCTCTTTTGAAAAATTATCTTTTACTGCATGACAGTTACACATTCAGAAGCAAACATCAGTGTACTATAACACAGAATTTTTGGAAAAATAATTTTATAATTTTGAAAATAATCTATACTTTACATTTGAACCCATCTTATATAGAATTTTTAAAATTAAGTTTTTATTAAATAAATTTAAATAGACTAAGATACTAATATTTGAATAATAATAATAATAATAATAATAATAGCAATAACTATTAATAGTTATTATGAGTTATACATCATATATATATATTATGTAAGAACTATTTTTATTATTATTTATATATAACTATTAATTATTATTAATAATAACTATTAATAGTTATGGTGTTTCTAAGTAAAAAATATCTTTAACATTGATTTTCTAAGGAAAATAATATAAAGCAAATGTTATCACAAATTAAAAAATAAATAAATAAATAAAATGAAATAACGAAAATCCAACACTTCAATTGCAAGGAATATTTCATCTAATTTGACTGGCAATGTAACTCTGTTAATTAATGGAGAAAATGTTTTTTTAAATTACTCATTTTCTAATATATATATATATTTAATTCTGTTTTCACATTTAAAAAATATGCAACCGTTAACATTTTTATCGTTTTCCAAATATTCAATTTTTAGTATTTCATTTTGAAGCCAAAAAGTGATATTTCATTTTTCGCATATCACACCTTTAAAGGAAAATGTTAAATTTATTTTTTAAACTTTTAAAAAACAAGAAGCATTTTAGTGGCAGTAAGTGGTATTTACACAAAGTTTTATTTAAATCGGTAACAGAGTGGGGAAAAAAAAAAAAAAAAAAAAAAAAATTCTACGTGCACCTCTTGGTCTCCTCAGCTATATATAACACTCAATGGGATTCATATATATATATATATATATATAGAAATGTTTGAAAAAGTTTTCAATATAAATACCTCTGACTTCCCCCCTTTCCGTATATGGAACACTGTAATTTTTTCATAAATAGTAAGTGATTATTATACAAAGCTTCATTAAAATCAGTAAGATGGTGCTATAAGAATTATTGGTTTTTTTTTTTTTTTTTTCAGTCGCCTCCGACATTTCAACATATATATATATACCAACTGAATGTTATACCAATTTAATTGAAATTTCTAATTTCTAATTTTTCTTCTAAAATTTGACTTAAAATCAATACTTTCTATAAAATATATCTATAATATTTCTATCAAATGTAAAAAAATTCAATATTTTTTAATGATAATATAGATAATTATATGTGATGGCCTAATATATCACGGCGACCAAACAAAGCTCAAAAAATGCGATAATTTTTCATTTTAGTATATGTTTCGCAAATCGCAGGTGCCATTTTTTTTTCCGCCTCCCTTTTTATACTTTTTATAGATACTGTAATATGATTTTTGTACCCTCTGCGGTAAAAGAGGGGAAGTTTTTATTTTTCTGTGCGATTTTTTCCGAGCGCGATTTTTTCCGAGTGTGATTTTTTTCCGTTCCCACAAAATTCGTGACCGCAGCTCCCATACATTTTTTAGGCCAAATTTAAGGCAAAAATTCTCGATTTTGTCCCTCTAAAATCAAACATCGCAAAATACCCAAAATGGGTTTCTGGAGATATCCTCAAGAAGGCGACTGTCATTCCCAACCTTTTAACATTTTTGATAGAGTTCAACTCAAAAATTCGAATTTTACAAAATTTTCCCTTAAAAATCGCAATTTAAAAAATTGCCTAATTTTTTTTTTTTTTTTTTTTTTTTTTTTTTTCTTTGTCTCCCTATGTGCAATTTTGTCATCGTGCGGTCATTTGAAACCGAGTTATGCTCGTTTTTTGCCTCTTTAGGGAAGAAAGGGAAAATTTCGTAAATAACATTTTAATTGTATCGAAATTCATGACCGGCCATCTCCCATAGAATCGTCAGAACCATATTGAGTCAGTCAGTGAGTGGATGTAGTAGATAAATAAATTATTGGATCTTTTAAATAAGATTGTTAATCGGGCTTGGTACTTTTGATAAGAGCATACTTCTTAATAATTAAATTCAATTAGTTAAGATAAAAATTAACTATTGTAATTTGAACTTGAATAATTTCATTATATATATATATATATATATATATATATGTCATAATAGTGATTCATCATTCTAATGATTAAACACCAGAAAAGAAGATTTGACTTATTCTTAAATAGTTTGATTTGCCATTATTAGATATATTTTTTTTTATATATAAAATTCAATTTTTACTAGACAGTGTATGGAGAGACACTCACCCCAAATAGATTTCCTTTTAAAGGAAATATGCTTTTCTCTGAGCTTCATTAGTACCAATTTTCTATTTTCTAAATAATGACTATGCAGCGCTTCTAATTTCTCTTTGCAAGGGAATCAATAAGAAGGCTAAAAATAAAATCAAGTATTTTTAGAGGTGATCTTTAATCAATTTGATTTGGCTTCTTGATCGCTGCTCGACAGAGAAAAACGGGACTTTGACAGATTATCTAAAGCCTTAAATAATTATTTTCATTTATTTTTTCATTAAAAGTTTTCCTCTTGTCTTGTTAAATGAGTTTAGCTTATAAATAATGAAAAAGGAAGTGCTAACAAAATATAATAAACTTTTGTGTGTGTGATGAAAGACGAGGAGCCAAAAACATTTTAATGAAATTTATTCGAAAATTTTATAAAAAAATAAAACAGGAAATTTGAAACAAGTGTTATTCTACCTACTTCTTTTCCACATACTTTCAAAACAAATTACACTGCTCTGCAAAAAAAAAAAAAAAAAAAAAAAAATCGAGATCTGATACCATTCTTGTAAATTCTTTTGTAAAATGACCTCCTGACTCCGAATATGACCACCATTTTGCCCAATCCTCTACCGTTTTCTAGATACACCCCCCTCCCACATTTTTATCATTGTTTGGTAATTTTATACACATCAGTTTCATTTGGAGAAGAACGATGATTATTTTAACCGTTAAATGTCTTCTGACCTGAGGAGCTACAGAAGTAGAAAGTTCTAAAACACGAACATTTATAGTAAGGAGGAAACCTGAGGGGATTTGTGCCCAGAAAACAAAAGAAAATCAATAAAAACAATCAGTTTCTGTTTCTTTACTGTTTCACAATATTTTTCTTATTTTTTACATATTCCAGCTTCCAGTTTGCCATTTTCTTACCAAAACACCCCAAATAATAAAAGTTATACTGTGAATTTTTTTTTTTTTAAATGTTGGTAAAGTCTCAAAACCCTCGCAAGAAAGTTTGACTGTATCACTGTACGACGTTTGCTTTCAATAACTCCCACGTTAAATGTTTTGCGCAGTAAAACATAAACAATAAAATCTCTTGCTTTAATATGTGTTAAGGCTACATTATCACCTGAAAAAGAAACTATTCGTCCCCATGTTAATCTATAGGGAATAAATTTCACCTTCTAGCAAGTACAGTTATTTATATTTTGGCTTCGTTTTTTTTTTTTTTTTTTTTTTTTTTTTTTTTTTTTTGCATTGTATGGGTAAACTCAAGGCTTAGATGTTTCTCTTACTAAAATTTTTATATAGTTAATTGTAATTTTTTAATTATTAATCAATGGTCAAAAAAAGCCTATCTGATAACATATGCCATTTTAATCGTATAGTAAATATTGTTTAAATTATCATAGAGAAATTTTTAGAAAAGGGACCTTTTCTCTGATGCATGTAGTTTTGATTAAAATAAATAGTAAATTTTTTTAATAGAAATTAAATTGATTATCGGTACAATTTAAAATGATATCAAAACTGGCAAAGAAATATTCACAGCAAAACGAAGCTCCTAATCTGACAGTTTGATGAATCGCTTCACACTACGGGAGGAGTGAGATAATGGTCTCCCTTCACGCTGCGGAAGTCGTTTGGTAGGGGGACTTAGAGGTCTGCACGGGCCGGAATTTCGAGGCCCGCCCCGGCCCGGCCCTTACGAAAAATTTGCTTACCCGGCCCGGCCCGTTTATTTTTTAACGATTTATGGCCCGGCCCGGCCCGGACAAAAAACTATAAAATCAGGCCCGACTCAAAAATATGTAAAATAACAAAAAAAAAAAAAAAAAAAAAAAAAAAAGCCTTTTTATGAAAAAGGTTTTTCGTATGTGTTTTGCAGAGGTTTTATATAACCAAACAATAGTGCGTTCTTTTAAAAAACTGCTGAAATTTTAACTGGCAAAAAAATATTCACAGCAAAACGAAGCTCCTAATCTGACAGTTTGATGAATCGCCTCACACTACGGGAGGAGTGAGATAATGGTCTCCCTTCACGCTGCGGAAGTCGTTTGGTAGGGGGACTTAGAGGTCTGCACGGGCCGGAATTTCGAGGCCCGGGCCCGGCCCGGCCCTTACGAAAAATTTGCTTACCCGGCCCGGCCCGTTTATTTTTTAACGATTTATGGCCCGGCCCGGCCCGGACAAAAAACTATAAAATCAGGCCCGACCCGGCCCGGCCCGATTCAAAAAAGCTCCTAATCTGACAGTTTGATGAATCGCCTCACACTACGGGAGGAGTGAGATAATGGTCTCCCTTCACGCTGCGGAAGTCGTTTGGTAGGGGGACTTAGAGGTCTGCACGGGCCGGAATTTCGAGGCCCGGGCCCGGCCCGGCCCTTACGAAAAATTTGCTTACCCGGCCCGGCCCGTTTATTTTTTAACGATTTATGGCCCGGCCCGGCCCGGACAAAAAACTATAAAATCAGGCCCGACCCGGCCCGGCCCGATTCAAAAATATGTAAAATAACAAAAAAAAAAAAAAAAAAAAAAAAAGCCTTTTTATGAAAAAGGTTTTTCGTATGTGTTTTGCAGAGGTTTTATATAACCAAACAATAGTACGTTCTTTTAAAAAACTGCTGAAATTTTACAAGACAATTATATAGAAACAGAAATTCATTATTATAGACAAGGCACAAAGACAAACAGAAAGTCAAATCGAAAATATTAGCATTCATCAAACAATATAGGAAGGTATTTTAAATGGTTAATACTTCTGAAAATGCACTTTCAACCATTTCCGCTTATATACCATAATGTATTCGAATCTTTCATGTGCTCCGGTAAACAAAACTTTAATGTTAATCCAACCATATTCAATAGAAAAGTTGCTTTGCCCATGATAAAAATGATGCTGCTTTCGTCCACTGGAGAAATAAAAAAGGAGCCTTAGAAAAAAAGTTACAGCGGAAAGATTTTTATAGCCTTTATACCACCTAAACTCAACAGATCATAAGAAACAAACCCTTATACGCAGTAATGTATCTAATTTCTTTTGTTATGTACATGTACGCAAACTGGTAGTGACATGCATACTATTTTGAATAGGAAACCATCTAATATTACTTTAAATAAAATATATTAATTTCGAGGCATGCTAAAAATATTTGCGAAAAATTAGATTTCGGACAGACAGACTGATAGACAATTAAATTGACGCTACGGACACTTTTTTAACAAAAAAGAACTTTATGTGACATACAAGCCTGTAAAATTACGTAAAATAAATGACTGAAGAAATATTTTATCATTTTCCTTTTTCGTTGATTAACGAGGAAACCAGAAAAAGATTCGAGCCGACACGGCCCGGAGAAAATTTCATTCAGGCCCGGCCTGGCCCGGAACAAATTTCATTCAGGCCCGGCCCGGCCCGAATATACACACACACACAAAAAAAAAAAAAAAAAAAAAAAAAACTGAGCCCGAGCCCGGCCCGTGCAGACCTCTAGGGGGACTATGCTCAAATTAGTAATTTGAAAACATACAGATGTCGTAGAGAAAAAGAGCAATATTTTTTGTGTTCAACTAAAATATTTTTGAAAATAACTCTCTGAAGGTATTGAAGTAAGATATTAAAAATTTATTTTTATTTTATATAAATATTATTTTATATTTTACACCAGGGAAACATATTTTATAGTAACAGATTTATAACTATATAATTTTGCATTTTTTTTTTTTTTTTTGGCCTTGCAGTTCTATAAAATAAAATAAAAATAAAATAGTA
Source organism: Salticus scenicus (assembly GCA_963930645.1). Lineage (NCBI taxonomy): Eukaryota > Metazoa > Arthropoda > Arachnida > Araneae > Salticidae > Salticus > Salticus scenicus. Next base: position 9,248,084 of record OZ005657.1, read on the forward strand.
ATTTGTTAACATATTTACTTACAATAAAATATTTTTTAAAAATGGTGATAAAACAATAGAAAAAACAAGAAAGAAAAAGCATGCAGTACGCATTGATTGATAACACTTTCCAACTGTACGTATCGAATAACTTTTAATATTCTTTGCTTAGGTTATCACCCAACAGACAGAAGGAGTGAAAATATACAGATAGACTAATTGATTTAAAAATTACTCTTAGGCATTTTGGAAAGTGTTAAAAAGACTTAATGCAAAAGAAAATGCAACCGTTAGGTAATAATTACAGCTTTTAATCTCTCTGAATATTTTAGTGTGTCCCTGTAAATCTGAAAGTTAATCACATCATATTCTATTCAAAACATTATTTTAGAATATTAACAATACATATCAATGTTTTTATGGTTCTTTAAATATAACTTTAAAAAGATTCTGTCCTAAAACTTAATGCATTGGCTTTTTTCCTTTTTTGTTATTGTTGTCCCTGTAAACAATGTAATCGTATTTAGGGAACATTCCATAGTGAACTTGATTGTATCATGTTTTAAAAATTCCCAAAATATTTACGGACGCTAGCAGCCGGAGACAAACAGATAGAAAAATAAACAATCGGACAGACAGATACACAAATTGAAATCATATTCCCACTAAAATTATAAGAAAGTGTTAAAACGATTAATGTAAATGAAAGTGCAATTTCAGCAAATTTTTATTAATAGCTCTTAATATAACAGAATATTTTTGTGTGACCCTGTAAATCTACTGCTAATCATACTATATTGTTTAGAAGGCACTCTTTTATGTATGCGAATGATATATTTCAATTGCATTAAGCTTTGTGAAAAGTAAAATTATTAAAATTTGGTTTATAAAAATAACTCTCATAGAACGCAATGCTTTAGAGTACTTTAAAGTGCCCCTGTATACAGACAAGATAGAAATGTACTCTATTTTACATAGGAAACATCCGATAACGAACCTGAATAACATACTAAAATTTCATTAAAGTTTCTATACAGTAAAGGCATTAAAATACGATTTATAGAAACTCCTCTCATAGAACACAATGCTTTCGAATACTTTTGGGTGTTCCTGTACACAAACCAGTAGAAGTATACATTCCATTTTCAATAGGGAACATTCGATAGTGAACTTGAATAATACATACTAGTTTCAAAAAATTCCATAGATATTTACGGGAATAAGAGCGCAGAAAAACAGACAGAGATACAGACAGACGGACAGATACACAAATGGAAATCATATTCACACTTAAAAAATGTTAGAAACTGTTAAAAACACTTAATGTAAACGAAAGTACAATTCTACCAAATTTTTATTAATAACTCTTAATATAACTTAATATTTTTCTGTGACTTTCTAAATCTAATGCTAATCATGCTATATTCTATGCGAAGCATTCTTTTGTGCATATGAATAACATATTTCAATTTCCTCAAATTTCGTGGGAAATAAAGCTATTAAAATTTGATTTTTAGAAATATGTCTCATAGAGCGCAATGCTTTGGAATACTTTTAAGTGTTCCTGTACATAAACCAATGGTGGTATTTACTCCATTTTAAACAGGAAACATCCAATAGAGCTACAAAACTTGACAGAGAAGTAGTTGGGAACCTGTAGATGCGCACTTCATCAAAATATTGCCGAATTTGAAATTTGATTCTTTATATGCTATTTTATTTCCTAATACTTTTATGTTTCATTTTTCTAAAATTTGTTCTTTAATTTCAATCATCTGCGTATCTTAGAAACGGGTAATACGCTATTTATTTTTTACTTCCATTATCTGACGAATTACGGTACTCGGCCCAAAAATTCTATGTCGAGTTTTCACCTGATTTACATGTTTTAAGGTCTCCTGAGTCCAAAAAAGTAGCTTTTGGCAATTGGTCAGCGAGTGTGTGTGTGGGGGGGGGGGGGGAATCTTCTGACTACCATATCTCTGAAACTAATAAAGATAGAGCTATTAAACTTCAGAATTAAGACAGAACAGATGAATTCTCGAAATTTTGGTGAAAATTGGAAAACCAGAATTGGGACAATAGATACCGTAAGTCCGTATCTCAAAAACGGCTCTAACAATTTTCTTCAAATTTGTCACATAAACACTCTATTCGATGTCTTTTCTAATGATATAGTTGGTTAGTTCAAGAAAACTGATAGGCGCTCTGTATAAATAACTCAATTTCAGATCTTGGAAGTGCAATTTTTTTTTAACGGCTGTACGGATTTTTTTTTCAAATTCAACCATATTAACTCTCTTTTAAATATCCTTTTGTTTGTAATTATTGTTTTCCAGCCAATAATTGAGTATGCCAAGTTTTGGTAAAAGTTGGTATCTCAAAAACGGCTCTAACGACTTTAAAAATTTAAAATTTAGGAGCAGTTTTATTTGAGATGAAATTCTGTAGAGAGTTACTCAACCCATATAATTGTAAATTTTTTTTAATTCGTCTCTCTACTGTAAATGATGACTGATTTTCATACCATATTCTACACCAAATATGCTTTTATGCGTATAAAAATTAATACCTTAGTTTCATTTTATTTATTGCAGCCCTTTAGATGTTAAACTGCACCTAACAAAAATTTCGACTATAGACGTAATGTATTTGAACTCTTTTTCATGTCTTTGTACATGAGCCATTTCCTTGATCACAACGAAAATTTTAGTGTAGAATACCGAGATTGCACTTCCTGCTACTACTTGTTCTAGAGATATGCTGACAATAGACACACTGACACTAGAGAAAGTATCTGAGTGTCTGTCTGCGCTCTGATTCTCAGATTATTAATCGCAGAGCTACAAAATTTGGCAGAGAAGTAGTTGGGAACCTGCAGATGCGCACTTCATCAAAATATTTTCAAATTTCAAATTTGATTTTTTTTTATTTGATTTTTTTAATTTAATTTAATTTTCAATTTTAAATATTACCTTTTATGTTTCATTTTTCTAAAATTTATTCTTTTATTTCAATCATTTGCTTATCTTAGAAACGCGTAATACGCTATTTATTTTTTACTTCCATTACCTGACTACAGTAGGTAAAGGAAGTACTGTACTCGGTCCAAAACCTCGAAGTCGAGTTTTCACCTGATTTGCATGTTTTAAGGTCTCCTGAGTCCAAAAAAGCAGTTTTCGGCAATTGGTTAGTGTGTGTATGGGGAATCTTCTGACTATCATTTCTCCGAAACGAATAAGGATAGAACTATGAAACTTCAGAATTAAGATAGAACTGGTGTACAGATGATTTTTCCAAATTTCAAAGAAAATTGGAAAAGCGGAAGTGGAACAATGGAAGAGGGAAGTGGGACCGTAAGTCCGTATCTCAAAAACGGCTCTAACGATTTTCTTCAAATTTTTTACATAAACATTCTATTAGATGTCTTTTCGAATGATGTAGTTGGTTAGCTTACGAAAATTGATAGGCGCTTTATATAAATAGCTCAATTTCAGGTCTTGCAAGTGCGTTTTATTAAAAACGGCTGTACGGATTTTTTTCCCAATTCACCGCATTAACTCTCTTTTAAATATCCTTTTGTATTTAATTATTTTTTTTCTGTCAATAATTGAGTATGCTAAGTTTTGGTAAAAGTTGGTATCTCAAAAAACGGCTCTAACGACTTTCTTGAAAATTGTTACATAAATCCATTTTAGATATCCTTTCTCGTATAATGCGTGGTTATTACAGGAAAATTAAGCTATTCTGCTTAGGTATGTCACCTTTAGATCTCGGAAATTGGCGTTTCAAAAAATAACTCTACCTTTTTTTTTTTTTAATTTTCCAGTCAGAGAAACTTGATACACGTATAAAGACAAATAAAAAAATGAGAAAGGGTATCTAAAATGGATTAATGAAACAATTTTCAAGAAAATCTTTAGAGCCGTTTTTGAGATACCAACTTTTACTAAAACTTGGTATACTCAATTAGTGACCTCAAGACAATAATTACATACAAAAGGATATTTAAAAGAGAGTTAATATGGCGAATTTGAAAAAAATCCGTACAGCCGTTTTTAAAGGAACACACTTGTGAGACCTGAAATTGAGCTATTTATACAGGACGCCTATCAATTTTCCTGAAATAACCAACTGTATCATTCGGAAGGGCATCTAATAGAGTGCATGTTTATGTAGCAACTTTGAAGAAAATTCTTAGAGCCGTTTTTGAGATACGGACTTACGGTCCCATTTCAGGTTTCTAGTGACCCACTTCCGCTTTTCCAATTTTCACCAAAATTTGGAAAATTCATTTGTACACCAGACCTGTATCAGGTGTGAAGTTTCGTAGTTCTATTTTTATTAGTTTCGGAGATATGATAGTCAGAAGATTCCATACATACACACATACATACACACTGGCCAATTGCTGAAAACTACTTTTTTGGACTCAGGAGGTTTTAAAACGTGTAAATCAGGTGAAAACTCGACATCGAATTTTTGGACCGAATATAATACTTCCATTACCTACGGTAGTTGGATAATGGAAGTAAAAATTGCATATAATACGTGAAATAGCGGGTAATGAAAGTCGTGTGGTTGCTTCACACCAGATTTTTATTTATTTAATTCATTCATTTTAAAGGAAAATTTTCTTCGTATTTTTATTATTATTATTATTATTTATTTATTTATTTTAATTGAAAATAAAATGGTAATGCGGTAGGAGAAATTAAGTATATTAAATTGACCTGAGTCAATATTTAGTATTTTTACGGTGATGCATGTGTGTGTGTATGCATGTGAGTAGAAACTAGTATGTTAAGCCCATCACAAGACTTTCTTTTATATTTCTTTACAAATTCCCTAAATGCAAATAACTCTGCTCTGCAAAAAAAAAAAAAAAAAAAAAACAATCGCGACCTGACACTATTTTTGCTGATTCTCATGTAAAATGACCTCCTGAATTCAAATAGGACTCCCATTTTTCCCAATCACCTACCGTTTTCTAGATACGCCCCCCCCCCCCCCCCCGTCCCCCGCAATTTCATTCCCTGTTCGATAATTTTATGACCATGAATTTGATTTGAAGAAATTAAAAATAATTAATTCAACACCTAAAAATAAAAATATATAAAGTTTAAAAAATAACATTAATAACAGATTGAAAATGTATAAGATACGCAATGCATAATTTCAGTGGCAAATTAACCCCCCCCCCCCCCCAAAAAAAAAAAAAAAAAAAAAAAAAAAAACATGCCGCAAATGTCCATATTTTAGAATTCTCCAACTCTGTAGTCCCTCAGAGGATTTTTAAATGTTAAAATAATCCTCTCCCTCCTAAAAATAAAATTTATAGCCGTAAAATCACCGAAAAATGATAAAAATAGGGGCCATTCCTAAAAAATCAGTGAGTGATATGACAAAATGGGCGTCATATTCGTATTCAGGAGGTAATTTTGCACAAGAATAGACTTAAGTGGTGTCAGAGGCAATTTTCCTGCCGAGCAGTGTAATTAATCATGATAATGGCCTCTTCATATATCAAGTTTTATTTGATTATACGCTAAAAAATCTGAGTCATAGCCTTCCCTTAAATTGTAGAAATCTCTGTATATCAGAACTACCTGTTGAGATATTCATACCAAAAGTTAATAGGCACTAGTTTATATCAAAGTTCATCTGCATATAAATTTATATGCAATTCAGTGCTGTACTTCTTGAGACACAGTCGTCACAAATTTTTTTATCCCACCCACATAAACGGACATTTTCTAAAAATGGTCAAATCGTGTTCTGGATCTCTCAGAAAGTATAAGTCCATTAAAGCTAGAAGTCGAAAATTTTTACGAATTCAATAATTTCTTCTGTGGAATGTATAAGAAAGTTTTATTTATTTATATATTAAAAAATAAATAAATTACATGTAATGCATTTTTTTTTTTTCTTCTGCTGATTTGGTTTTAGTGGGTAAAAATCTATTTAAAAAAAAAAAAAATCCTTAAAAATTTTTTGGTTGCAGACCTGTATTTCTCATTATGGTGAATATAAGAGGGTAATCAATCAATTTATATATATATATGTATAATCCTTCAACCTCAAATAAATTATGTATTACACGCTATGTTTTCAAATCAAAGTATAATTTTAAATGGATCTGATTAATTTAACAGTATTAATAAAATCGCAAAAGAAGTAATAATAAATAAATAAATAAAAAAAATAAACTAATTTTAAAAAATCAGGAGAAGAACTTAAAAAAGTGAAACATTCATTTTATTGTTATTTTATAATTATTACTTTGGAAGCGATTTTTACAAAAAATATTCGTGTTTTTTTTTTTTTTTTTTTTTTTTTTTTTTTAACTCTGTTTATTAAATGTAGGAAATTGTGCATTTTTCCCGTAAAACTGAACTCACAGACTTTCTTGAATTTCTACACATCTGCAATTTTATCTTTTACTTGTACATATCGTAGCGTGGCTGACATTAAATTGTTAATGAGTCAGTCCCCTAATGTGTTTTTCTTTCCCTGACATGACACCCCTAGGGGAACAACAATTTGTCACTATAACATCCCCGCCCACAGCAGAAAGAATCCAGAGGGCGCTCTCGGATAAGTTAACTTAGCGACCCTTTACACCAGGGCAGTGATGGTAACTTGAGGGAAATTTCCCTCATTCGAGGGAAAAATAGAGCTTTGTGGGAAAAAGGGAAATTTTTTAGAAAACTAGGGATTTTGTGGGAAATTTTCACTTTTCTCTCGTCTGATTTCAAGTCTCTCCATCTCTCTCTTTTTTTCCCTTTTTGGTCTTGTTTTTTCTTCTCTCAATTGTGAATAAATGGAGTGGCCGTGACGCTGTTTCCCATAAAACTGTTATCTTCTGCAGGTGGTCATCTTTCTTTTTAGCCGAAAGGGAATTAGGAATCGGACAACTACCATTGTAATATCACAATGCTGTTATCAGCTACCCTCCCCCAACGATGCCATGTTCGGAAAAGCTTCCATACTTTGTATCTGCAAATTGATGTTGAGTGATGGGTTATATTCTTATAAATGCAAGAACATAATGCCGTTGCTGGATCTTTGCTAATGTAAATAAGTGTTAGGAGAGGCATGTGGGGGCAGGAGGTTGGGCTACTTTTTTTACAAAATTTCTCTCAGATTATGTCATTCAGAATAATAAGCGAAATTGTACTTTAATAGAACACTCTCTTATTAATAAAAGTAAGAATATCATGGGAAAGTCATTTGGTCTATTATTTGTAATTTAAAATAATCTAAGATAGAGAATAATGTAAAAATATGAAGCATATATATACATATATATATATGGTTTAAAGTACTGCTGCTTAACTTTCTAAGTGCCTTGCCTTGAGAAAATATCTAAAACGAAATTCTTGCTATGCGTGCATTATATTCAAGCATAAAATAATAATAAAAGGAGTAAATTTTTTTTTTTAATAATATGTACTTTAGTTTTTTTTTTTTTTTTTTCTTTTCTTCCAATACATAAGTAAAATGGCAATGAATAAAATTTTGATCATTGACTTAAAAACTTTTAAGGTAAAATCTCTTTAGGCTGAAAAAATATAGGTATTTATAAAAGGCAGGAAATATATAGGTTTAGATTGTTGCACTGTATTGATCTCTCTCTCTGTCTCTCCCTTTTTTTTCTTTCGTTGATTATTTTTACACTATGATTTGATTTTCTGAGAAATATGTTTAGCTGTATATCATTTGCTACATAAGCTCAAACTAGTTTCCAACTAAATATATCTAAGTATATATATATGTATAAGTCTATATCTCTCTCTTACCCTTCTCTCTATATACATATACATACACACACACATATATATAAATATTTGTTTCTGGTGAATGTATAGTTTATGTTAATACGATATGTTAATTTTTTATAATTTAAAATATTTTCAATGACAATTTTGATGTTCGTAAGAAACGTCTTTCAGAATTAGATTTTCTTTTAATATTTTAATGCCCTTTAAAAATATTAAACATACTTTTTGTTCTCTAAACTTAAAAAGAAGTTAGATGGGAATAGATAAAATATGTTATAAATAACACATTCATCGTTATAACTTATTAAAAGGGAGCAGAATCATGCATTTTCAAAGTGAGGGAAAAATTATCCTGAAAAGGGAAATTTTGACTGATTTTGAGGGAAAATTCTGCTGAAGAGGTTACCTAAATAAATAAAAAAAATAAACTAATTTTAAAAAATCAGGAGAAGAACTTAAAAAAGTGAAACATTCATTTTATTGTTATTTTATAATTATTACTTTGGAAGCGATTTTTACAAAAAATATTCGTGTTTTTTTTTTTTTTTTTTTTTTTTTTTAACTCTGTTTATTAAATGTAGGAAATTGTGCATTTTTCCCGTAAAACTGAACTCACAGACTTTCTTGAATTTCTACACATCTGCAATTTTATCTTTTACTTGTACATATCGTAGCGTGGCTGACATTAAATTGTTAATGAGTCAGTCCCCTAATGTGTTTTTCTTTCCCTGACATGACACCCCTAGGGGAACAACAATTTGTCACTATAACATCCCCGCCCACAGCAGAAAGAATCCAGAGGGCGCTCTCGGATAAGTTAACTTAGCGACCCTTTACACCAGGGTTTCTAAGTTAACTTCATTGAGCTCCATTAGTTACGATGGAGCTCAGTGGTTAACTTAGAAACCCTGGATCATGAAGATAGAGGATCATTCTAGCTTCATGCCCTGGATAATCTCAGAGATACGACAGGTACTTAGTACGCATGCTCAGTGGACAAACGCTTGTCCAGATTCCCTCTTGCTACAGTAACCTTTTGCAATGCTTGGCGCTGATCGCGCATTTTGGTGATTTATCGGTGTAAGTTTTTTAAGATATTCTCTAAAGTAGAGCAAAAAAAAAAAAAAAAAAAATTCTTTGCAATCAAACTAAGATACATTATGCACTACGTTACATTCGTTTTATTATTATTATAATTATTATTTAAATTTAGATTACATTTCTATATTCATAGAAATAATTTACACCATCTTATCTATCATACTGTATATCAAAAATTCTGAATTTTAATACCCTTTAGTTTTTAATAATATACTATGCAACTGTAGTCTAAAAATATATATTTATACAAACTGATAATAAAAAAAAATAATAATAATAAAATCATTTTTATTTATTTATTTAATAAATGATTTATTTTATCAAATTTGTCCTTGTAGTTAATGTTAAGAAAGTTCACCGATATTAAGATTAATTAGTAAAAATTTGATGATTTAACAGTTAACTTGATTTGATATATTCATTTGAGAGATGACCGTTTAGCTTTATGATTAATTTTATTTATTGCAATAACTTACAAATATATACATTCTCAGCACATTAAATGTTTAAAAATTGTTTTAGTTGGTTTATAAAAGGTTTTTCAGGGGGTCAAATGTTTTTGAGACTGTAACATTAACTTTGCTCTCAAAGCTGGTAGACGGGAGATATCAGGTTCGATACCAGGTAGCGCTCATCGGGCTAACTTTTCGAAATTATCTGCAGTTTTCTCCGAAACAAGCGTAAATATGGGCTAGAACACCTTAAAAAGACCACCCCTTACTTACCCATACCTCGTCCTTTCTTTTGTAGGCAACTGGCACATTAACACCAACATATTTTTCTTAAAATAATTCAGTTTAGGAAAATTGAATTAGTTTAATACTTAAAAACATACCAATATTTTATAGTTAAATGCATAATCATTGATAATATTAATATTTGTAAAAATATTTATTAACTTTAAAAGTTTTATACATCCTTATTGTTCATGTCAAAAGTTTATTTTTCTTCAAATGTAATACATATATCTATATATATAAAAGAACACTTCCTGAGTGAGTTAGTGAGTGAGGGGGTGATCTATCAACGCCCAGACCAAACCCCTGGACCTAGAAGCATGAAACTTTGTGACAATGTTCTTTCTATGACGTAGGCATCCACTAAGAAGCGATTTTACAAAATTCGCCCCCCAAGGGGGGGAGGGGGGGGGGCAAAACGTGATTTCATAAAATCCTTCATATCTCAAACAAAAAAACAGATATCCGTAAAATTTTTGCTTTAAAATATAGCTAATACAAATGTCAAAAAACCAATTTCTGGAATTTTCAAAATTCGGTCCCCAAGGGGGGCGGGGGGGGGCAAAACGTGATTTCACATGCGTAAAAACGTGATTTCGCATAATCCTATATATCTCAAACAAAAAAATAGATATGCGTGAAGTTTTTGCTCTAAAATATAGCTAATGCAAATATCTAAAAACCAATTTCTGGAATTTTAGAAATTCAGCCCCCAGGTGGGGCAGCAGGGGGGGAAGAGGGGGGGGGCAAAAAATAAAAAGAGAGTTAGATCGTTCAAAATTGGTATGTAGAGGTTTTCGATACCTACAAATCGATTTCGGATATTTTCGAATTTGTAAAATTATTAGGAGGGGCGGGAAGGGGGGGGGGCGGCAAGGGAGGGCTATGGGGCAAAAACAAATAGAAATACAGTTAGGCCGTTCAAAATCGGTACAGATAGATTTTAGAGGCCTGCAAGTCGAATGGGGATTTTTTCGAAAGTGTAAAGTTATTAGGAGGGCCGGGAAGGGGGGGCAGAGTGGCAAAAAAAAAAAAAAAAAAATAGAGTTAGATCATTCAAAATTGGTACATAGAGGTTTCCAATACCTACAAATCGATTGCGGATATTTTCGAATTTTTAAAATTATTGGGAGGGCGGGAAGGGGGGGGAGTAGAGCGGTAAAAAAATAAAAATAGAGATATATCGTTCAAAACTGGTGCATAGAGATTTTTGATACTTACAAATCGATTGCGGATATTTTCAAATTTGTAAAATTATTAGGATAGACAGGAGGGGGGGGGGGGCGAAGTGGGAAAATAATAGAAATAAGAGTTAGAGCATTTTGGGAATTTTTTCCGAAGGCAGTGAGAACCCGGTGCGACATTTTTCCTACTCAGATTTTGTTTCTCTTTTTTTTCATGTGATAAAAATTAATGCAATTTTGAGAATTCATTATAGTGATTCATTTAAAAATAGGGACCAGCGAAGCGGGCGTTGCCTGCTAGTATATATATATTCGTATTATGTACCTTTGAATAAAACATGATAAAAAAAAAAAAAAAAAAAAAAAAAAAAAGATAAAAAATAACGTATATGATAAAAAGAAATATGACACTTAATAAATAAATAAAGAAATTAATTAATAAAGAAATAAAGAAAATAAAGAAATAAGCACTTATAATTTTAGAACATAAAATTCTAACATATGTTAATCTCATAAAGAATGGTTGATTGGTTGTATGGCTTAAGACTGATTGACTACTCTAGGGGGCCTAGGCCTACAGGAGAAATGCCCTCCGTCGGGGGGTGGGGAGTGGGGGGTTCTAAGTGAATCTGATTCGTATTTACGCGAGTTTTAGAGAGAACTACGGAAAACTCCGAACGGCTAGATCGATAGCGCGTTTTTTTTTATCAAACCCGGCACTTCCCATCTACCAACTTTGACCTCAGTTCCGCTTGGCCACCATAGAGGTATTTACTTCTATTAATGCCTGGAGTATTGAGTTTAAGCTTTATGCATTAAATTAATGTACTAGCCTTTATTTATATACTCCTGAAGAAATTAAAAAAAAAAAAAAAAACTAAATAATTAAAAGGCCTTTTTATTTATTAGTTATGTATTTTTAACACTAAAATTTCCAAAAATATGCATTACTCTATCAATGGTATTTATATCTAAATGTTTGTTATATTAATCAAAATAATTTTTAATAAGATCAGGTAAAACAAAAATAAATAGATAAATAAATAAAATAAGTATATATTAGTTAATGTTAACTTACATAATTTATTTTCAAAATTGTTCTAAAAAGAAGGGGAAAAAAACCAAACGCCGCACGTTAAAAGTGCGATTTTTTCCGAAAGATGTTGGCTGTGTAATTATTGAAGTTATCGCCAAATACGAAACTGTTTTAAGAAAAGTACTTATTTAGAAAAGAATTGACGAAAATCAATGAAAATTTTTATTTCTATTCATAGAAAAAACATTCAGGAACATGAAAATTTGCTTCAAAATTTTTTAATTATATTTAATTAATAGGAATTATAAGCATTTTTGAAAGTCACAATTTCTCCCTGCCTTATGTCTATGGTAGCGATGCGCGAAATCGCCTCGGGCGGTCAAAGGGAGCTTTCCACCAATCAAAAAGTATGAACACCTTGTCGTATCTCTCAGTGAAGGGTCGCTAAGTTAACTTACTAACATGTGAATATTTCCCCTTAAAGGTCATTGCTCTTATCATTGTAGTCGTCAGTCGTTATCTACCTTTAGTACACGCTTTGCGATATGAAAGTGAACTTTATGGTGTTCTCGACTGTGGTGATCTTGTGTGGTAATCTTTAACACGTAACAGAGGAGGATATTTTACTGTTCATGTTTTACTGCCCAAAACATTTAACGTGGAAGTTACTGAAAGCAAATGTCGTACAGCGAATCAGTCAAACTTTCTTGCGAAGGCTTTGAGACTTTACTCCACTCACCAACATTAAAAAAAAAATTTCACTGTATAATTTTTATTATTTGGGGTGTTTTGGTAAGAAAATGGCAAAATGGAAGCTGGAATATGTAAAAAATAAGAGAAATATTGCGGGAAAAAAAAAAAAAAAAAACTGAAACTGATTGTTTTTATTGATTTTCTTTTGTTTTCTGGGCACAAATCCCCTCAAATTTCCTCCTTACTACAAATGTTTATGTTTTAGGACTTTCTACCTCTGTAGCTCCTCAGATCAGAAGACATTTAACGGTTAAAATAATCATCGTTCCTCTCCAAATCAAACTGATGGGTATAAAATTACCAAACAATTATAAAAATGAGGGAGGGGGTGTATCTAGAAAACGGTGGGTGATTGGGCAAAATGGTGGTGATATTCAGGAGGTCATTTTACATAAGGATATGCTGAAATGGTGTCAGAGGCAATTTTCATGCCGTGCAGTATTATTTTAGATAGTTTTTCCTCTGTTTGCTTCATCAACAATTAAGCTTTTAAAAATTTCTTTTTAGCTTCCCTTATGACAAATTCATAATGTCCTTCTTATTATATTAATTTTAGAGAATTTATAAATAAGAAATAGATGTTAATACTCCAGACTATTTACTAACAATGATGTCACAAAACAAAAAATATTTGTCAAATAGTTTCAATAGAATGCAAATAATACTTCTCTAGTGTTAGTTTAAAAAAACAAATATTTGCAAGAAAAAACTAACAATTCTTCTATAATATAAGTTTGTATTGTAGCAAATGTTTTCAAACCAATTACACTTCAAATATTATTGTCAACAATGCACTAGATACAGTTTAAGCCCTCTCTTTTTCAAAGGCACATATTTATTCACATCAAAAGTTAGAAAAAAATATCTGTCAATAACGTAGTTTTTTTTTTTTTTTTTTTTTTTTTTTTTTTTTTTTATAAGCTTTTTATTGAAATTGGATTTTGTTATTGCGTCTTTGTGTCACGCTAAAAAACAAGGCGCCTCCAATTTAAAGCAAATGTAAGCAATTCCTTTCGTCGCTTGTTGGCTTAGTTGGTTAGAGCGCCATGTTGATAACGCGATGGTCTCCTCGAAGGGCCGATGTGTTAATTTTTGCAGATAATTAATAAAAAAGGTGTCAATTGATAAAAGAAAATTTTTCATTGTCTACGCATTTTCCTAAGAGTTTTTCTCGAGTATTTTTAAGAAGCTTTCTTTTAGTTACAAAAAAAAAATCATAAAATAAAACTTTAAGTTAAAACACACACAAACACACACACACACACACACACACACACACACACACACACACACACACACACACATATATATATATATATATATATATTTTTAGAAGCTTTTTATTAAAATTGGATTTTTGTCATCGTGTCTTAGCATAACGCTAAAAAACAATGCGCATTCAATGTAATATAAATGTAAGCAAATTTGCTAATGCCGATTGTTAGCTCAGTTGGTAAGAGAGTCATTTTGATAACGCGGTGATCATGGGTTAGGTCCTCGAATTGGTGATGCGCTCCTTTTTTGCAGATAATTAATAGAAAAGGAAACCTTTCACTGTCTACACAGTATCCTAAGAAATTTTTATATTTTTTAAGAAGCTTTTTAATAGTTACTAATACGCACAAAATAAAAATTTAAGTAAAACAAAATTAACACTAGAAACCTTTTATTGTTGAGCCCTAAAAAGCATAAAATAAAAATTTATTCTGGCAAAAACAGGCTATTAAAAAAAGTTTCAGCAATAAGAAAATTAAAATATATTTTTTTAAATATTCAAAATGTTTTAAAAAACATTCGAAAACAATATTCTTAGTTATTAATTTTTGTATAAGTATTTGTTAGAATTTTCTAGCATGTTCTGTGACTTTTCTTGACTGTTATTTGACGTTTAGTTAGAGTGTCATGCTGATAACGCGATAATCGTGGATTCTATCCTCCAAGGGCGGATGTGTTAAATTTTGCAGATAATTAACAGAAAAAATGTCAACTGATAAAAGAAAATCTTTCGAACTTTACACAATACCCTAAGAATTTTTGATTAGTTCTTTTATAAACTTTTTTTTTTTTTTTTTCCCCTTAGTAAAATGCATACAATAAAAATTTAAGTAATAAAGCATTTTTTTTTTAACATTAGAAGCTTTTGATTGCGGAGTCCTAAAAAGGAAATAAAATAAAAGTGTATTCTTGAAAAGACATCTATAAAAAAATGTAAGTTTCAATAATTAAAATTATAGAGAAAAATATAAATTTTCACTTTTTCTAGAGATGAAAATTTTTAAATATTCAAAATATTTTAAAAAGCTTTCGAGAAATTTTAAATTTATGGCTTAAACTAAGAATATTGGTCTCGAATGCTTTTTAAATATTTTGAATATTTAAAAATTTTCATCTCTTGAAAAAGCGAAATATATATATATATATATATATTTCTCTTTTTTTCTATAGTTTTATTGTTGTTGAAACTTTTTTTTTTTTTTTTTTTTTTATCATGTCTTATCAAGAATACACTTTTATTTTATGCTTTTTAGGAATCCGCAATAAAAAGCTTCTAATGTTAAAAAAAAAAATAATAATAATAATTTTTTACTTAAATTTTTATTGAAATTGGATTTTGTCGTCGTGTCTTCGTGTCACGCTGAAATATATGGCGCCTCCACTTTGTAAATGTAAGCAACTCTTTACGTCGTCAGTCAATCTCAATACCATAGCATACCGTCACTATTAGCTCAGTTGGTTAGAGCGTCATATTGATAACGCAATGGTTGTGGGTTCGATCCTCGTAGGCAGATGTGTTATTTTTTTGCAGATAATTAAAAGAAAAGATATCAATTAATAAAAGAAAACCTTTTGTTGTCTACACGGTATCCTAAGAAATTTTAATTAGTTATTTTAAGAAGCTTTTTTTTTTTTTTTTTTTCCCCTTGGTAACTAAAAAGCAGAAAATAAAATTTTAAGTAAAAAAAAAAAAAAAAAATTAACGTTAGAAGCTTTTTATTGTGGAGCCCTAAAAAGCATAAAATAAAAATTTATTCTGGTAACCACATGCTATAAAGAAATGAAACTTTCAATATTAAGGAAATTTTAGAAAACTATAGATATTTCACTTTCACATGTCATCAGAAATTTTAAATATTCAAAATATTTTAAAAAGTTTTTAAGACCTTTAGGCTTAACAAATAATTATATAAAAATTAATAACTAAGAATATTGGTCTCGAATGCTTTTTAAAATATTTTGAATATTAAAAATTTTTCATCCCTTGCAAAAGTGAAATATCTATACTTTTCTAAAATTTTCTTAGTGTGGTTTCGTTTCTTTATAGCATGATTTTACCAGAATAAATTTTTATTTTATGTTTCTTAGGGCTTCACAATAAAGAGTTTGTAATGTTAAAAAATATTTTTTATAGGGATGGACCGGATATGGATTTTACCGGATAACCGGATACTGATATCCGGCATTCCGGATATTATTTTTCTTTGCCGGATCCGGATATCCGGTAGTCCCCATTCCCAGTATACTCATGAAATTTTCAATTTTTTAAGGGCACATAATTATTGATTCATTTTTGAGAATCATTCACATAAGACCATAGAGCATTGTTGCAAAACGAGTGCAAAATGGAAGAAATATTTAATTTAATTTTTGTAATATGTTATTTTGACTTTTTCACCTTAAAAAGGAATTTTTTATTGTGTTACAAAGCCGAAAATTTGATAGAAAAAAAATAATCATTCAATTCTTTTAAAAATTCCTTTAAATTTAGTGACCAGCGAAGCGGACGTAACCTGCTAGTAAATAAAATAAAAAATGTGAGTATTTCAGCTGACGGGATTATAAGAGATATAAATAAATAGACAATGCTTTATAAATCTCTCGTATTATTAAACCAACCAATCTTGTATAATATATGTATACGTATGTATTATCATGTATTTATTGCTAAATTTTATAAAGTTTTTAAATTCTTCACTTTATATATATATATATATATATATATATATATATATATATATATATATAGTTTAATACTTTGAATTAGTATATATATATATATATATATATATATATATATATACGTATACACATATATATACACTCAAATATAGTCTCAGAAATGGATCTAATAATGGATAAAATTTCAGGGTTAAGAACAGTTTGAGATGGGAAATCGATCTGACAAGTAGCCATTATCATGAAAATTAATTTTCACCTGTGAAAAACATTACAATGATTACATTTCTTGGGAGAGCCCTAAAATTTTTTTCAAAAACCAAGGAAAAATGATACTTTGAAAAAAATGACCAATATTACAGATCATGGAAAATTGTCTTTAATTTTTATTTTCCGAACGCTATAGTGAGGAAAGTATTGTAATCATGTCAAAAATCCAAGTATGGGATTTCGGTGTTTCTACAGGTTTTGAGGTCTCCTGAATTTCTATTTACGATTTTTACAACTATGTATGTGTGTATGTATGTGATTGAATACGATAGCGTCTATACGCTTCGTTCAAATGAGCTGATATTTGGCACGTATGTTATATGTCTCCATAGCACGAAACCTATTGATTTTGGCTATGGAGTTTAGTTTTATAGTTTTTTTACAGGAACACAAAAGAAAAATTCTTTATCGGTCTATGGGCCCAAATTTTGTAAAGTGCGATAGTGTTATTCGTTTGAGATGAAAATTTATACATATGTTTTTAGTTATCATCACACGAGATGTATAAATTTTGGGGAATCGCGTTTGCAGTTTTATGATTATAGTCTATATAGATAGGCCATTTTTTTTTTTTTTAACGTCTGAACGCTTTTTTCATTTGAGTTGAAAATTTACCCACATGCTATAACATCATTGTTGCACAAAGTGCATAACCTTTGGTGGATCTAGCACATAGTTTTTTTTTACAGGAACACAATGAAAAATTCTTTATCATTGTGGCCTATGGGCTGAAACTATTCGAAGTGCGATAGCGTCTAAATGCCTTATCAGAATGAGCTGAAAATTTATGTGTGTGTTAAAGGTCAAAATTGCTCAAACTATGAAGCTATTGGTGAATCTAGTACTTACAGCTTTTTTTTTTTTACAACAAAATAATCTTTATCATTATAGCCTATGGGCTTAAATTATTAGCGTCTAAATAAATGCCTTATCCGATTAAGTTGGAAATTTTTATACGTACAGTAGGTCACCATCGCATGAAGCATAAAGATTTTGGTGAATCTAGCACTTACAGGTTTTTACAGGGACACAAAGAAAAATTCTTAATCATTATGCCCTATAGTCTCAAATTATTTAAATTGTGACTACTTATTTAAATGAACTGAAAATTCATACACGTGTTACAGGTCGTAAATGCAGACACCATATAGATTTTGGTGAATCTAATTCTTACAGATTCACCGATGTAATTCCTATAGATAGTTTTTTTTTTTTTTTTTTTTTTTTACAGGGACACACACACGCAAAAAAAAAAAAAAAAAAAAAAAAAAAAACTTTATAATTATGGTTTATGGGCTCAATATTTAAAATGCAATAGCGTCTATATGCCTCATCTGATTGATCTGAAAATTTATATGCATGTTATGGGTAACCGACGTACGAACGTCGTAGATTTTGGTGAGTCTAGAAGTCATGGATTTTTACAGGGACACAACGAAATTTGATCATTATGATCTATTGGCTCAAATTATTTAAAACGCAGTAGTGTTCAACTAAACAACATACTATATGAAGAAAAGTACTCATACACCCTATTATAATTTTCTCTTTTGCGTAATTAATAATTTCTCTTACTTTAATTTATTTATACAACTGTTAATTACTTAAAGTTCGGAAAGTCGTGTGCAGTCACTCAAGATTTTCTTTAAGAAACTAGAAATAAATTATTTGCATAAAAATATATACTAAAATTTTCGTGTCTCATAAATGCGATTTGAAAATAAAAATTTATCAACTGAATTTCGGTCTTCCACCTTTTGACAAATAAAGTACATGGTATTTAGATTGTAAAAACATTTAATTTTTGAAATATATCCAAGGAAACATTCTTCATTTAGTGATTTTATTTTCAACTGAAACTACACAAAAACAGATAAGAGAAATAATTATAGATACGTGGAATTTTATGAGTTTACTAGCAGGCGACGCCCGCTTCGCTGGTCCCTATTTTTAAATGAATCACTATAATTACTGAATTCTCAGAATTGCATTAATTTTTATCACGTGGAAAAAAAAAAGAGAAACAAAATCTGATTAGGAAAAATGTCGCACCGGGTTCTCACTGTCTTCGGAAAAAATTCCCAAAATGCTCTAACTCTTATTTCTATTATTTCCCCCCTTCGCCCCCCCCTCCCGTCTAGCCTAATAATTTTACAAATTCGAAAATATCCGCAATTGATTTGTAAGTATCAAAAACCTCTATGCACCAGTTTTGAACGATCTATCTCTATTTTATATTTTTGCCCCTCCCAATAATTTTAAAAATTCAAAAATATCCGCAATCGATTTGTAGGTATCGAAAACCTCTATGTACCAATTTTGAATGATCTAACTCTATTTTATTTTTTTCCCCTCCGCCCCCCCCTTCCCGGCCCTTCTAATAACTTTACACTTTCGACAATATCCCCATTCGACTTGCAGGCCTCTAAAACCTATCTGTACCATTTTTGAACGACCTAACTGTAATTCTATTTGTTTTTGCCCATAGCCCTCCTTACCGCCCCACCACCTCCCCGCCCCTCCTAATAATTTTACAAATTCGAAAATATCCCCAATCGATTTGTAAGTATCGAAAACCTCTATATACCAATTTTGAACGATCTAACTCTATTTTTATTTTTTTGCTCCCCCTCTCCCCTCCCCCTTCTCGCCCCTCCTAATAACTTTACACTTTTGAAAATATCCCCATTCGACTTGCAGGCCTCTTAAACTTATCTGTACCAATTTTGTACCAATTTTGATCTGTACCAATACCTAACTGTATTTCTATTTGTTTTTGCCCATAGCCCCCCTTACCGCCCCACCCCTTTACCCGCCCCTTCTAATAATTTTACAAATTCAAAAATATCCGCAATCGACTTGTAAGTATCGAAAACCTCTATGTACCAATTTTGAACGATCTGACACTATTTTTATTTTTTTTGCCCCCTTCCCTCCCCCTTCTTGCCCCTCCTAATAACTTTACACAATCGAAAATATCCCCATTCGACTTGCAGGCCTTTAAAACCTCTCTGTACCAATTTTGAACGGCCTAACTGTATTTCTATTTGTTTTTGCTCCATACCCCCCCCCCCCTTGCTGCCCGACCTGGGGACTGAATTTCTAAAATTCCAGAAATTGGTTTTTAGATAGTTGCATTAGCTATATTTTAGAGCAAAAATTTCACGTATATCTATTTTTTTTTTTTTTTTTTTGTGAGATATATAGGATTATGCGAAATCACGTTTTACGCATGTGAAATCACGTTTTGCCCCCCCCCTTTGGGGACCGAATTTCAAAAATTCCAGAAACTGATTTTTAGACATTTGTATTAGCTATATCTTAAAGCAAAAATTTTACGGATATCTGTTTTTTTGTTTGAGATATGAAGGATTTTGTGAAATTACGTTTTGCCCCCCCCTCAACCCTTGGGGGCGAATTTTGTAAAATCGCTTGCGGCGTTGTGTTTCTCGGGTCGTAAACATTAACCGTGCCGAATTTTGTCCCGGTCGGTGAAAGGGCCTAGGTTTCTATAGTGGACAGACACACACACACACACACAGACTTTGCTCTTTTATATAGTATATAGATTTCTTTAGTGACGTGATTTAAGAAACTAAATTTTGAAGTTTCCCTCCTAAACCGTGGGGCAAAAGTTGTTTTTTGCATTTTCCACCACATCTTAATGAAAGAAAAGAAGGGAAAAAACAGATATTCAAAAGCCGGATATCCGGCATATTAACCGGATCGGTGGTTTTGATCCGGATATCCGACGGTATTTCGGATATTGAAAAATCAGCCGGATATGCCGGATATTCGGTCCATCCCTAGTTTTTTACTTAAATTTTTATTTATTTATTATTATTATTATTATTATTAGTTAATACCCGTCAAAATTTGACGGATGATGTGCAACTGAAATCTTTTCACGACATAAAGTTTAAAACAC
Organism: Salticus scenicus; assembly: GCA_963930645.1. Lineage (NCBI taxonomy): Eukaryota > Metazoa > Arthropoda > Arachnida > Araneae > Salticidae > Salticus > Salticus scenicus. Next base: position 9,268,810 of record OZ005657.1, read on the forward strand.
CCTTGCTTTAATTTATCGCATTGCTCTTAACCGGTTTAAAACCCCCTGCTTTAACCAATTATCTTTTGGTTGGAGGGAGGAGGGATAAATTTCTTGAAAATTCAATATACAAATTTAATCACACTCCACATAATAAAAATAAAATCCCAAGGTTTTCCCAATTTTTCTCTAAATATGACCAAAAGAATGTTAGGAGTAATTAAAAGAAAGGCAATATTTATATAAATTATCGAAAGAATCAACATTTCTTAATAAGATAGCATTAATAAATTAATCCCACAATAGAATTCCTCCCTGTCACACCAAATCGACTAATAATCTATAGATTTTATGTTTACTGTGAAATTTCTTCGTTGCTTTTCAGGCAAATTGTATGAATACAACGATTTACTTACCATCAACGATAATAGGTCACAGTTTTTTAATAAAAGACATACATGAAAGACAAAGATTTTAATCACTTGTAAAATATATCATTAATTCTAATTTGCCAGGACAATAATAAGTGCATTTTTAATAATAGTTTTGATTGTCATTTTTCCTTCCCATATTTGTAAAACCACTTGGATATAATCCAAAATATTAATTCATTGTATTCTAAAAATAAACTGCAAATCGGAATAAAGTTAAAATTTGTTTTTACTGGAATAGTATTATAACACTTTATTCTTTCAAAATAGTATATTTCAACAAAAGTATAGTGTTAAAAATAAATAAATAAATAAGAATGAATTTAATACTTTAGCAAATTAATTTGCTCATTAAATTTTTAATAACAAATTATACAATGTAAATTTTTACTCGCATAAAATATCAGTATTTTAATTTTATTCTTTTTAATTTATTTTTACTGTAATATAGTATCAAAATGAAGTACAGTCGGTAACAAAAGTGTCCGAACACTAGCAAAAATTTCTATGTAAAAAAGTACACTTCATACGATTTTGTTAAATAAATCATTTATCGAATCATGGCCTTACACTGACTAAGAACAGGATTCAACAAGGATTTATTTAACAAATCCGTATGAAATACACTTTTTTTACATAGGAATTTTTGCTAGTGTTCGGATACTTTTGTTACCGACTGTATCAGAGATTATAATAATTAGAGTAAATATATACAGTCGGTAACAAAAGTGTCCGAACACTAGCAAAAATTCCTATGTAAAAAAAAGTACCCTTCGTACGGTTTCATTAAATAAATCCTTGTCGAATCCTATTCTTAGCCAGTGTAAGAACATGATTCGATAAGGATTTATTTAACAAAACCGTATGAAGTGCACTTTTTTTGCATAGGAATTTTTGCTAGTGTTCGGACACTTTTGTTACCGACTGTATATATATATATAAATAAATAATTAAATAAAATAAAATAAAACCTCCTTTGATTTTAAGTATTTATCTCCATCTTTTCTAAACAAAGTTTTCAACTGATAAAAGTTAACTTTTAAAGAACAATTAACTCTGGCAATTTGTTAATTTTAAAAGATTTTTTTCTTTTAAAAAATGGAAAAAATAATTTTGGGAATATGGTATATTATAGTATTTACATGGCAACAGATGGCTCCACATCCTGTGTAAAGAAATTTTTGGCGAAAATGCAATACGACTAAGGTTTCTGAATATACTTCCTTGGAAAGTATGAATCAATGAATTAATTGTGTGAATTATTTTTATGATTGAGCTTTAATTAGGGGTCTGCCACAGACATATTGAAATATTAATGTCGTCTGCTCGATCTATCATAGGTATTTGTATTGCACTGCATAAAGAGAAAGGAATATTTCCGTTCTGAATTGGTTCAAAATTTTCTCGCGCACGCCCAGATCGTGCGATTTTGGTCTTGCTTACAGAAGATCTTACAGAAAATGCTTTGTTTTTTAATATTATAGATTATTATTATTATTATTATTTATTTATTTTTATTTATTTATTTATTTATTTATTTTTTTTTTGGGGGGGGGGTAAAGGAATAAGGGATAAAGTGTGCGAATGATTTATTATTCTAGAAGCAGAAATCTAAAATGAAGTTCATTCATACGTATATAAATTTGTAGGTGTGTGTTCGTACAGTTGGTAACAAAAGTGTCCTAACACTAGCAAAAATTCCTATGTAAAAAAAGTACACTTCATACGGTTCTGTTAAATAAATCCTTATCCAATCATGTGCTTAATCAGTCTAATAAGAGGATTCGACAAGGATTTATTTAAGAAAACCGTATGAAGTGTACTTTTTTTTTCGCTTTTGTACCTATACGCAAGCATATTGCATTTCAATCTATTTTTTTTTTTTTCATACGACAGTGGTATGCTGCTAGTAGAAGCAAATACTTAACGGCAAAACAATAATTAATCATGGAACAGGAACATTCGATTGAGCTGAAATTGACAATAATGCTCAGTTAGTAACGGAATGAGGAAAGGATGCATAGGACCTGGGCCTCTAACTGTAGCAAAAAATTTCCTTTCGAATTTTAAGCCACTTTTTACCATTCAATGGAACTGAAATCTTGCATATACTTCTTTTTGTTTATATATATAACCATACTCACCAACATCCTAATTAATATTCCGTAATGTTGTTAGCCCAGCCTTTTTTTTCACACCAGTAGAGTAATATTCTCCAAATTCAATTACGATTAAATAAGAAGAAAAATACTCTGAAAAAATACTGGTGTGAAAAAGAAGGCGGGGCTAACAATACTACGGAATATTAATTAGTATGTTGGAGAGTATGTATAGAACTCCGAAGACAATACATGTTCAAGCAGTAATGGCCAATTCAAAAATTCCCTTCCTGATATCTGATTGAGATACAATTTTGCATGCAGAATATCGATGTTAGTAACGAACATGGGATAGAGAGCAAAATTACATCTAAAAAGTGACCACTAATAAATTTGATAGAATAGCCATTTTCTGGCTGCCTGCTGCATTGTTTAAAAAGCGGGTATTTGTCAGTTTCCGACTGTTGACTAATTTGGGCTAAAACCTGTAGATTGAGGTTCTTTTAGGAGAAGACATTATCATATATATAAAATCGTTTGTCTTGAGTGAGTGATTCATTATCGCCCAGACCAAACCCCTCTAGAAGCATGAAATTTGGTGAAAACATACCTTCTTTGACGTAGACATTTACTGAGAAGCGATTTTACAGAATTCGCCCCCATAGGCCGGGGGGAAGGGGGCAAAACATGATATACATCTCAAACAAAAAAACAGATATCCGTAAAATTTTTGCTTTCAAATATAGTTAACACAAATACTTAAAAACCAATTTCTGAAATTTTAGAAATTCGTCCCAGGTGAGGCGGGAAAAGGGGGGGGGGGGGGGCTAAGGGGCAATAAAATAGAAAAACAGTTAGACCGTTCAAAATTGGTACATATCGGTTTTTGGGGACTTACAAATCAAATGAGGATATTTTCGAACGTTTAAAATTATTAGGAGGGGTGGGAAGGTAAGGTAGGGCGAATGGGCAAAAAATAGAAATAGAGTTAGACCGTTCAACACTTTTACATATAGGTTTTTGGAGCCTAGAAATCGAATGTAGAATTTTTCAAACTTGAAAAATTATTAGGAGAGACGGGAAGGGGAACGAAGGGGCAAAAATACAGAAATAGAGTTAGAGCGTTGGAAATTGGTATTAAGACCCGATAAATCTATTGCGGATGTTTTCAAAAGTGTAGAATTATTACGAGGGGCGGGTGTTGGTGTTGGTTTTTGAGAATAAGGCCGATTGACTGCTCTAGGTTCCTAGGTCTGAGGGGGAGTGTCTTTCGCAGAGGTCTTCCTAAGGATCCTAGCCCGTATTTACGCAAGTTTCGGAAAAATACCACGGAAAACTCCAAAAGGCTTGGCCGACGAGCGCGACATGCGATTGCGAGTAACTACGAGGGAGGGGGGGGGGTTGGAGCGCAGAGGCAAAAATAAATAAATTCAGATAGAATGTTGGAAATTAATATTACTAAGTTTAAAAGTCCGATAAAACGATTGCGGATATTTTTGAAAGCGTAAAATAATTAGAAGAGGCGGGAAGGTCGAATGAAAGACTACGCACTCTATGTATACGCTGCCGCAGGCACTGGGGACCCAGACCAATTATTCCACCGATGAGAGGAGAATTTTTTTGTATCTTATATTTATATTTTTTCCCTTACAATAATATAGCGATTCGTTAAGAGTGTCGAACATAAATGTGCGCGCGCAGCGCGCAATTGTTCTGTGCTGTCGAAGGCAATGGGGATCATGAATACATTCGCCAGTTTCATACAAATGAATCCAGATAACACTACTCTGCATCAAAATCGGTTCCAATATCATTTTTGCAGTCTTATGTAAAATCACCTCTTGAATCCATGACGCCCATTTTGCCCTATTACCCACCATTTTGGGGGGACGACCCCCTGTTTTTACCACTTTTCTGTAATTTTATGGCCATAAATTTGATTTATAGTGGAGAAAAGAAATATTTTAACTGTTAAATATCTTCTGAGGGCCTAAAGAGGAGCAAAATTCTGTAACATGAACACTTGCAGGAAGGGGAAAATTTAGAGGGGATTTGCCACTGAAATTATAAGTTACATTTATTATACTTTATTAATCAATTATTATTATCACTTATTATATATTATATATTATTATAGTTTTAAGAGTTAAAATAATTATTTTCCATTCTCCAAATCAAATTCATGGCCATAAAATTACCGAAGAGTGATAAAAATTGGGAGAGGAGGTGACATCCCGATAAAACGGTGGGTGATGGGGCAAAATGGGGGTCATATTCGGATTCAGGAGGTCATTTTACATAAGAATCAGCAGGAATGTTATCAGAGCTCGATTTTTTTTTTTTTTTTTTTTTTTTTCAGCGTAGTGTTATACATATATTTTTAAATATTTTTTTCACATAATAAAAATTAATGCAATTTTGAGAATTCATTAATGATAGTGATTCATTGAAAAATAGTGACCCGCTAGTGGGCAAGGTCGCTAGTTTATTTAATAAAAATTTGCACTTGCTACCAGAAATCTATTCTTTATGCTTAATTATTATTTTATTTTTTTCCAAGCCGCTTTGCTCTAATATTTTAAAATTTGCGAACTGTGAATATTCAAACTTCCAACTACAGCTGGATAGTTGGCAAATATACAGTCGCCAGCAAAAGTATCCGAGCACTAGCCAATAATTCCGATATCAAAAAGGTACACTTAAAACTGTTTTGTTAAATAAATCCTTGTCGAATCATGTTCTTAGACTGACTAAGAACATGGCTCGACAAGGATTTATTTAACACAGCAGTATTAAATGTACTTTCTTTAGACAGGGATTATTGCTAGTGCTCGGAAACTTTTGCATGGATTCTGGTTTGGAGTACAGAAGGTTTTTTTTTTTTTTTAATCTCTATTTTCATCCAATTTTTACGCACAAGAAAAGGCTATAAATAGTGATTATGACTTCACATTCCTAAAATCTATAAATTCGGTTGACAATTAGAATTTTCATAAAAAAGTTTATTTAATTAAATTCAATTAAGATCATATGTTGACATTTTATATAATTTGTGAGCTGCAAATCTTCCATCTGGATTAGAGTATATAAAAAAAAATTTATTTCTCGGAAATCGATCAAACGGTTTTCATAAAGCTTCATGTTAAGTGCTTTTTTTCAGATGATAAACTTATTACTTATCAGACTTATCTCCATGAAAATTGGCACTCGCTGTCATCTCCAACACCGTCCGTTGCAAATTAAGGCAGAAACTTGGTTTTCTCGAAAACGGATCTAACGATTTTGAAAAAATAACGTTAAGGAATTTTTGAGATGAGCAACCCACTTGACTTATTTTTATCTTTACGAAAATTAGCGTTCACTGTTAACCCTTACTTCGCCGGTGGCAAAATATGGCAGAAACTTGCTTTTCTTAGAAACTAGTTAAATTATTTTGATAAAAACTTAGATTTCGGGAAGTTTTGAGTTTAGAGTTCAAGCTAAATTGCACTTTTCTTTAAAACAATTAGCATTCATGCAAGGGACGCAACGGTCTTATATTTTTAGGTTTCTTTTATAATTTTATTACCACTATTTTTTGTATAAATTTTTTGTCAAGATTTTAAAGCTGAAACAACATATAAAAGTATAGTGATTGATTAAACTGATGGCAAAATAATAAAATGCACGTAAGCTTACGTGTAAAGTAAATAGTACTGCTGCGGTCACTGTTCATGTTTAACCCTAGAACACATATTTAACTAGAGAGCGCATCCTTCATCGAAGATTGTAAACGATATAAAAAATCACATGACGAAATTTTCACCAATGGAGTTCACTTGTCACTCCCCTCCCCCTCAACCAACTTTCGGACAATGGATTTCAAAGATATTTCGCTGTATCATCCAATTACAGGCGGATCTGGCCATTTCACTCGTCACGTGACCGATGAAAATCATCCTCGGCACTTTAACTCTCTAGCCATATATATGATTTAGGTGTGTGTGCAACCTTCGCTTCGCCCGAAAAAAGTTGGCAGAAATGTCGTTTCTTTCCAAATCTATATTAAGAAAACCTGATTTTTGTCTGAAAATTTCTCAGAATCAAAAAGTTTTGCGATATCTTCACATTTCACGCATCATGAAAGCCAAAAATGACTTTAGAAATTTTTCTCTGTGTGTCTATCTGTCTGTCTGAGTGTGCGCAGGGAGCTGTGTCTGTATGTGTGCAACGCTATTTTTGTCTGAATATTAAGTGAGAACGGTTGGATGGAATTCACTTGGCAGAAATTTAAGTCTGTACAGAACTTAAAATTATATTCATCAACTTTTGTGAAATTCCCTTCCCCTCGAGAGTCCCAGACCGTCGGCAATTTTCCAATAACGCAGCATTAGTGCAATGTTAAACCCACCATGCCTACCTCCCAGTATCTATGATGACGTCTATCTTACACCATTAATTTTATTTGCACCACGGATTACCTTCTAATTCGTAATTTGCCCTTTCTTCATTTTTGGGTCTTATTTCTTATTTCCGATAATTTTCCACACATCCTTTCATTAATGCCGGACTACCCCTATCGGCGAGTTCCTGACCGTTGCCACTGAACTAGAATACCAGGAGGAAAGATAACTGAGCGGTCTGTCATCTGCTTTAAAATTTAAAAGCGAGCAGGTCAAATGTGGCGCTGTCTGCTAAAATAGGTTAATGCGCAGCCTTTTTGACCTGTTCGATTCGAAAGTGATCTGTTTTGAGAAGACCGCTAACTTTCTATGTTATGCAGTAGAAAGTTATTACTCCTTACATTCTAGCTCAGTGACCGTCACCACTGCATAATTATAGTGGCACGTTAAATCAACTCAACTCCTTTCATAGATGGAATTCACATAAATCTATAAAATTCATAAAAGATTCATGTTACTTACATTTCTATGGTTGGTCGGCATGTTGGTTGGTTTTACCGTCGCACTAGTACTGCGCAATGAATAATCGTAGACTGACCAGATCGGAGTACCTTAGAGAAGTGTTAGAAATTGCAATAATTATCTAATAATGGATGTATTTTTTCATTTTTAATAAATAAGAACTAAAAATAAAATATTAGTGATAAGTAATTTACTTTCTACATTTTTTTAAACATTTAGAAAATGCCTTCAAAATAAAGGCTGTCCCCAGAAAATGGGAACATTTGGTACGCTTGAGCTTAGTAATTGGGGACGGTCCAACACCTCCTGTAATAATGCCTCCGGGCTGAGCTCTACGTCAAGGAAGATCGGCCGATTTTATCCAATCAACACTTTCTATGATACATGTTGGATCGTGGGGATTGGATGAAATCGGCCGACCTTCCGTGACGTAGAGCTCAGCTCGGAGGCATTATTACAGGTGGTGTTGGACGGTCTGGGACGCACCGCAAAGGATGGTCCGGAAACCATACATCACAATAGAGAAGTTTCATATGACGTCAGAGTGAGACGTAGATGGAGGACAATCAACTCCACGTGAAAATAAATAGAGGCCATTTTTGGGAGGCATACTATTGTAACAATCGTAGCTATCGTAATCGTAGATCACAAATCCTGGAATTTGCGATCGGCACACAAATTATGATACTATTGTAACATTTATGGCAGTCACAAATGACAACACCACGATCGCAAATTTGTGATTTCCGGTTACTGGCAATTCGATTATTTTAACGATAGGCTTCACTGATTGGCTAGATATGTAGGTGTACCGTGTGTAATGTTTATATTTTTTACCTTCTTAATCTGTAATCTGTACATTTTGTTTGTTATTTTTTCATAAATCACGTTCAACTGTTCGAGTTTTACAAATAAGCTCGTATATAGCATTTAAAAAATTCTTCTAATGACCTATACCAATCTACCACATACGAATAAAGTGAATGATTACATTGGAGTGATTCTAATTTCATTTTTCTATTAAAACTTGTGTGATGTATAAGTAGAGAAAAAAATATAAAATAAGATTATATTACTATTGTTAAACTTACATATATAGTACTTTTCCTATTTTCATAATAAAAATTTCATTTAACAGTGTTTTATTTATAAAATGTCTTCTTTTTAACACTTTCCAACAAGGTTGAAAAGTGTTTATGACTTCGGTTTGTCTGCCTCTCTGTCCGTCTGTCTGTCCGCGCTCTAACGTAAATATTTATGGAATTTCTTGAAACTGATATATGTAATTCAAGTTCACTATCGGACGTTCCCTATTCAAAATGGAGCTTATACCTTTATTGGTTTGTGTACAGGAACACGCGAAAGTATTTCAAAGCATTGTGTTCTATGAGAGGTATTTCTATAAACCATATTTTCATACCTTTACTGTAGGCATATCTTAATGAAATTGAAATATGATATTCAAGTTCACTATCGGACGTTCCATATCGAAAATGAAGTTTATACCTCTACTGGTTTGTGTACAGGGACACCCGAAAGTATTTCAAAGCATTGTGTTCTATGAGAGGTATTTCTATAAACCATATTTTCGTATCATTACTGTAGACATATCTTAATGAAATTTAAATATGTTATTTAAGTTCACTATTGGATGTTTCCTGTAAAAAATGGAGGAAATACCACCATCGGCTTATACACAGGGACACACAAAAGTATTCCAAAGCAATGCGTTCTATGAGAGATATTTCTATAAATCAAATTTTGATAACTTTACTTTCCACGAAGTTTTAGGAAATTGAAATATGTTATTTATATGCACAAAAGAATGCGCGGTAGCCTGGTCGGTAAGAGCAGCGAGTTCGTGATCGAAAGATTGAGGGTTCGGTTCTCGAGCCAGCCGAAGACCGTCGTGTACGCTAATGGCGACTGGTGCACGTTAAATTCCGTCGTGGTCGCAAAGTCCTCCAAGTTCCCGTTAAAAATTATACCTCTGGGGCACCGGAACATGGGTTTAACTCGCTCTGATCCGGATCAAAATTCGAATTCCGGTTGTTTGGCTGGTGCTGCCATCTTTCACCAGCTTCTGGAGCTAAAGTCGTACTTCCTCCCTATGAGGCGCTCCTAAATAACGGAAGACGCACCCCTCATGCCTTAAAATAATTTCTGTTAGTTCCACTACCGGGGCTCGGAATTTCCGAGTGCCATACGACGACAACAACAACAACAACAAAGAATGTTTTGGATAGAATATAGCATGATTGGCATTACATTTACAGAGCGGCACAAAAATATCCAGTTATATTAAGAGCTATTAATAAAAAATTGCTAGAATTGTACTATCGTTTACGTTAAGCGTTTTTAACACTTTCTAACATTTTTTAACACTTTCCAACAAGGTTGAAAAGTGTTTATGACTTGGGTTTGTCTGTCTGTCAGTCCGCGCACTAACTCCCGTAAATATTTATGGAATTTCTTGAAACTGATATATGTTATACAAGTTCACAATCGGATGTTCCCTATTGAAAATGGAGTTTATACCTCTATTGGTTTGTGTACAGGGACCCCCGAAAATATTCCAAAGCATTGTGTTCTATGAGAGGCATTGCTATAAACCATATTTTCATACCCTTACTGTACAAAAAACTTAATGAAATTGAAATATGTTATACAAGTTCACTATCGGATGTTCTCTGTTGAAAATGGAGTTTATACCTCTACTAGTTTGTGTACAGGGATCTCCTAAAATATTTCAAAGCATTGCGTTCTATGAGAGGCATTTCTATAAACCATATTTCCATACCCTTACTGTACACAAATCTTAATGAAATTGAAATATGTTATTCAAGTTCACTGTCGGATGTTTCCTGTATAAAATAGAGCAAATACTACCACTGATTTGTGTACAGGTACACACAAAAGTATTCCAAAGCATTGCGTTTTATGAGAAATATTTCTATAAACTAAATTTTAATAACTTTACTTTGCACGAAGATTTATGAAATTGAAATGCGTTATTTATAAGCACAAAAGAAAATGCTTTGCGTAGAATATAGCATGATTAGCATTAGATTTACAGGGTGACACAAAAATATTCAGTTATATAAAGGGCTATTAATAAATATTTGTTAAAAATGTACTTTCGTTTACATTAAGCGTTTTTAAATCATTGTAACATTTTTAACACTTCCCAACAAGGTTGAAAAGTGTTAATGACTTCGGTTTCTCTGTCTGTCTGCCCGTCTGTCTGCCTCTCCGCGCTCTAATTCACGTAAATATTTGTGGAATTTCTTGAAACTGATATATGTTATTCAAGTTCACTATCGGATGTTCCCTTTTGAAAATGGAGTTTGTACCTTTACTGGTTTGTATACAGGGACACCCGAAAGTAGTTCAAAGCATTGTGTTCTATGAGAGGTATTTCTATAAATCGTATTCCTTTACTGTGCATATATCTTAATGGAATTGAAAGATGTTATTCAAGTTCCCTATTGGATTTTTCCTGTATAAAATGGATTAAATACCAACTCTGTTTTATATACAAGGACACTCAAAAGTATTCTAGAGCATTGCGTTCTATAAGAGATATTTCTATAAATCAAATTTTAATAACTTTACTTTCCACGAATTTTTAGGAAATTGAAATATGTTATTTATATGCAGAAAAGAATGCTTTGCATAGAATATAGCATGGTCATCATTAGATTTACAGGGTGACACAAAAATATTCAGTTATATTAAGAGCTATTAATAAAAAATTGCTAGAATTGTACTTTCGTTTACATTAAGCGTTGACACTTTCTGTCATTTTATTAGTGTGAATATAATTTCAATTTGTGTATATGTCTGACTCTTCTTCTGTCCGTCTGTCTGTCTCTCTGTCTGCTTTTCCGCGCTCTAATTCCCGTAAATATTTATGGAATTTCTTTAAACCGATATATTTTTTTGAAGTTCACTATCGTATGTTCCCTATTGAAAATGGAATGTATACCTATTCTGGTTTGTGTACAGGGACATCCAAAAGTATTCGAAAGCATTGTGTTCTATGAGAGGAGTTTCTATAAATCATATATTAATACCTTTAATGTATAGAAACTTTAATGAAATTTTAATATGTTCAACAAGTCAACAAAGCTTTCAAATGATGTATTACTTATGAATTTATTTTAATTAGTAGCTGAGATACAAAAGAAAACCTAATCAGGACACCTCAAAACGTGCAAATCGGATGAAATCTCGAATTCCACTTTCGATAATACAAAAGTACTTTAAAATATGATTTGAATGATGTATTAAAAAAATTTAATCATGATTAGAATTTGAAATATTTAAATTTTAAAATATTACAGAGCCATTTGGCGGTGGAAGTTTCTCTAATCTACTGTTCAATTCCAAGTCAACAAAGCTTTCAAATGATGTATTACTTATGAATTTATTTTAATTAGTAGCTGACATACAAAAGAAAACCTTATCAGGACAACCTCAAAACGTGTAAATCAGGTGAAATTTCGAATTCCACTTTCGATAATATAAAAGTACTTTAAAATATGTTTCGAATGACGTATTAAAAAAATTTAATCATGATTAGAATTTGAAATATTTAAATTTTAAAATATTACAGCGCCATCTGGCGGTGGAAATTTCGATAATGTACTGTTCGATTCCAAATCAACAAAGCTTTCAAATGATGTATTACTTTTGAAATTATTTTAATTTTTAGCTGAGATACAAAAGAAAACCAAATCAAGAGACCTCAAAACGTGTAAATCAGGTGAAATCTCGAAGTCCACTTTCGATAATATAAAAGTACTTTAATATATATTGCGAATGACGCATTAAAAAAAATTTAATCATAATTAGAATCTGAAATATTTAAATTTTAAAATATTACAGCGCCATGACACCTCAAAACGTATAAGTTAGGTGAAATTTCGAATTCCATTACCTACGGTAGTTGGTTAATGGAATAGAATTTTTTTTTTTTTTTTTTTTTTTTTTTTTTTACACTAAGTGTATTTGTGTTGCTATAGAAACTGGCATCCTCTTTCGAGAGATCTGTCGGGCGTGTTAGGATAAAATTTAATTTGCAATTAAAAAAAAAATCTTTATTTTATTGACCGAAATCGATGAAATTTGAACTGCAAGTTTGTTTTGTGGTGTTAAATTGTATACTAAGTGTCGTGTGTGAAAGCGAAAAATTGAAGAAAATTGAAATTTGCAATTATTTATCCCAGTCCAAAAACATCTGCCTAAATCAGTGGCAGATTTTTTTTTTTCACTTCCGCTTTCGAGACATTCGTCTGCGAAGCTAAAATTCTTGTGATTTGTTGCCAACATTTTTTTATAATTTAGTTAATTTAAAAGAATGTAATTGTGCGATCGATAAGCCGTTTAAACCATCGGATTCAGAAGAAAAAGTCCTTTCAACTGGTACCTTGTTTGTAACAATATGACCGATATTTCTAATTTATTTTCCACTTTTTCCGTAAAAATTTCTCTTTTTAAACAATTAGCCATGAATTCTCTGTCATTTTTCGTTCGACATAGGTCGACGTGTTTTAATTAATATCTCCGCTAATTAGTGTCGCATCGCTTAGCGAACTATCGCGACGTCGAGATGAAGAAATTCTTTGTCTATCGACACCGGTTTCAAGGCGCTGCGACCATTAGCGCCGGAGCTTTAGCGCGCACAAGGCATTTCTCACTGACAGACAGAAAGAAAGACAGATGCGCAGAGATTTTAATAATATAAGGGACTAGCGAGCTTCGCCCGCTAGCGGGTCAGTATTTTTGAATGAATCACTAACAGTAAATATTAGTCTTAAAAAAAATTAAAAAAAAATAATAATAAAAATCATTTCTGATCGGGTAAAAAATCGCACCGGGTCCCCACTACCTTCAGCAGCGCAGTCCCGTGCGCGCTGCGTGCGCACAAGTTAAGTGATACACGCGCTGCACGCGCGTATTCCTCCCCTGACCCTTTGTGCCCCCTAAAAAAAATCATTTCTGATCGGGTAAAAGCTCACACCGGGTCTCCACTGCCTTCGTGCGCGCTGCGCGCACGTATTCCTTCTCAAATCAAATTTTTATTCTTAAGAAAACAAAATTAAAAAAAAATCATTTCTCAACGGGTAAAAAGTCGGACCGGATCCCCAATGCCTTAGGCAGCGCAGACTCATGCGCCCTGCGCGCGCACATGTGAAGGTATACGCGCGCTGCGCGGACATATTTCTTCTCAAATAAAATTTTTATTCTTAAGAAAAGAAAATCAAAAAAATCATTTCTCATCGGGTAAAAAGTGGGACCGGCTCCCCACTGCCTTCGGCCGCGCAGTCCCGTGCGCGCTGTGGGCGCACAAGTTAGGAGATACGCGCTCTCCACTAAAAATAATATCCACTAATATCTCCACTAATTATTGTCCCATCGCTTAGCGAATTATTGCGATATCGAGATGAAGAAATTCCGCGTGTTCTGGTACCGGTTCGAGCCTCTGCGACCATCAGCGCCGGAGCTTTAGCGCGCACAAGGCATTTCTCACAGACAGACAGATGCGCACAGATTTTAATAATATAAAGAGATTAATTAATTATTTGAACTATTTGTGTATTTTAGATTTTTTTTCGCGAGCTATTAAGTAGCACTGTGTTGTGTACTACCATTTAATACGATTTTCGGCCAATCTTATTAGTTATGATCCCAAATTTAAAAACCAAAATTCTATGCATCCATTTTTTATTAAGAATTATTATTACTTCATAACACTTGACATACTGTATTAATTGAACGCTGTGGTTAGAGAACCGGCAGCCGGGTCTCTATTATATTCCCGGCAGTTCCGACGATTGCGCAGTATGACTGCCGGGTGATTTATTATTCATCTGCCGGTAAAGTGAACGACTGTTATCAACACATGCTTTTGATAATTCATATTGCCACTTTAATTCGCATTTATTTGTATTGACCATGTTTTATATTTTAACTCTCTCTTTTGATTTTTCTCATTAAATATTTGTTTCATTATTCAGTTTTATTTTCTTTTATATTTTTTGCTTTATCTGCTACGTTGTCTTTCGTTAAATAAGTTAATATAATTAAGCTAAATAAATCTCTCAAATTGCTACAGATATTTCTGAGATTTTATATTACTGCACAATGCCAATTAAAAATAAAAATTTAAGAAAACTGATAATGTAGATGATTGAAATATACGTGTATAAAATTGGGGGGGGGAGGGGGATTTTACATTACACAAAAACTATCACATCTCTAACGTATTGTTATATTTGGATTTTAAAACCTAAATTTATTTTAAGAACTTACATGGTTTCTCGAAAGATAACTCTAATATATTATTATATTCTTATTTTTAAAAATTAAACATATTTTTAAAATTTTTCAGTTTAATCAGTATAGTATAAAAAATTTTCATTTTTCAACGTTTCGTGGTTTCTCCAAAGATCATTCTAATTTATTATTATATTTGGATTTTTAAAAACTAAATATATTTTATTAATCTTTAACGTAATGCATATAGTACAAGAAGTTTAATTTTTAAACTTTGCATGATTTCTCCAAAGATTTTTCTAATACATTATATTTAGATGATTAAAAACTAAATATATTTTTTAAAATTTTAGTTTGATCAGTATAGTACAAAAAATTTTATTTTTAACTTTGCATGATTTCTTGAAGGGTTATTTTAATATATTATTATATTTTGATTTTTAATAACTGAATATATTTTAAAAAAAATTATTATAATTAGTACAATAATAAATAAATAAATAAATAAATTTTCAATTTCCTGGTTTCTTCATAGATTATACAAATTTATCATTATATTTGGATTTTTTAGAAACTAAATATATTTTTTTTAACTTTAATTTAATGAATATAGTATAAGAAATATAATTTTTAAACTTTACATGATTTCTCGAAAGACTATTCTAATACTTTATTATGTTTTGATTTTTTAAAAATTTAATTTAATCAGTATAGTACTTTTTTTTTTTTTAACTTCGCATGATCTCTCCGATGATTATTCTGATATATTATATTTGAATTTTTAAAAATTAAATATAAATTTTTTTAAATAATTCAGTCCTAGAATTTTTCAACTTTGCATGTTTTCTCCAAAGTAGTTTCTATTATTATATTAGGATTTTTAAAAACTAAATTATTAAAAAAAAAAAAAAAATTAATTTAACCAGTACAGTATAAGAAATTTCATTTTTCAAATTTGCATGTTTTCTCCAAAGATTAAGTTCTTTGGTTTCAAATCATTTCGAAAGATGGCAGAACCAGCTAAATTGGTTACAAAGTTGACTGGTTGAAAAACAGCTACTGGCGCCATTGATTTGTTTGTTAATTGTTAAAATACACATCAGACTTATATGCTTGACTGACGCTATTTACTGTTTACTTTTATGCATTTATTTGTTAGGAATAAGAATCATTCAAAAAATATTTATTTTCTGTCTTCAGCTACAGATCAAGTGTTCTATACCCGGAAGTTCTAATACGCAAGCGCATAAGACTGCCGGGTCTATAATACTTACCTGGCTGCCGGTTCTCTAACCTCTAACCTCGGCCTTAATTAAAATATGGGGCAATCAGAATATAAAAATATTAAATATCTGAGGAGCATTTTTACTAAAGACTTTTTTTTTTAACTGAGCATGTGCGAGTTAATACTCATTAAAGATTTTGCTTCTTCTGCGAGTAACTCATTCTATAGTAGATATCTTTTTGAATTTGAAAATTATTTGAGGTTTTTTTTTTTTTTTTTTTAAGAATAACTTTATACATTTGGTTAATCTCTTACGTAAATAATTTTCTGTTAACATTTACTATGTGCTGTTTAAAATTTAGCAATAATGTTCCTATTTCATTAAATATTTAATAGTTTTGTATTCTTTTTGCACTATGTTGTGTCTAAAAATGCATTAAAACACATTTCTGCACATAAAACTTTATTAAAGAAATCTTTCTATCTCTCATCGAAATGTAAAGAAGTATTGTAATTGTATGTTGCACTTGAATCATTATTTTTTCAAGGTGAATTAAAGCTTCTTTTCTTTTAATTTATTCTCTTTCATCAAATTCTAAGAGATATTATTCCTGAACTAATCAATACTACGTGTCAAAGGAGAGATATTTAAATATTAATTTCTTTCTTTATCTGCAATTCGCTTTATCCTGTATCTGAGGTGAAAGTACTTTATCTTGACCTTTTGTTGATTCCACATAATCTCGTGTGGTTATTGTGAATGAATGTTTTCGTTCTCTTATCAATTTTATTGTTTCTTCCTATTTCCTGGACATCTCGTCTAAAAAGAAGATTCCAAACTACTTGTTTTGCAGGCTTCAAAGGTACGAGGAATTTTGATTTCTTTTAATGATTGGGCACTACGTATCAGCTGAAAAGGGTTCCTAATGAAATTATCGGGAAGAGATTTCTTAGTTAACTCTGAAAGACATAGTTTCTGAAATAATGTTCTACAAAACTAAGACATAGATGAATCTTCTATGTTTTTTCAACTTCTGAAATGTTTCAAAATTGAGTTACAAAACAATCATTTTTTCCCCAATAATAAATATTCGCGTATTCAACTTAAGTAATAATATATACTAGTATCGCCCAGTGGTCGAAACTCGACCATTTTTTTTGCAAAGCGAGGCAAAGCAAAGTTATTGCCTTGTCCTAAACGGAAACGGAATGCAATTGTAACACAGCTGCGGCAATTGTTTGCCGATATTCACTCCAACTGAATCAGCAGAGTTTTACTTAATATAACTATTTCTCTCTGTAGATGTTAGCCTTTCCTGAAATGAGAGAAAATCGCAACGTGAAAACGCCCCTTGTTCTATGATACAGCCCAGAAGCTAATAGGTACCATGTCAAACCAAGGCCCAACCAAGTATCAAATTCTGTTAAATTAATTCGATTGGTTCATAAAGTACAGTGTTTGAAAAAAAAAAAAAAAAAGATATTTTTCAAAAATGGTCGAATTGAGTTAGGGAAATTTCAAAACGTGTAACTTTATCGAAAACCGAAAATCTAAAACTTTTCTGAATCTTATATTTTCTACTTATATATGCAGAGGAAAGAATAATAAATCCACATTTAAAAAAATAAAAATAAGTAGTCAATTTCACTTAATTAAAATGCAAGGAAATCTCAAAACGTGTAAATTCATCGAAAACCGGAAATCAAAAGTTTTTATATATCTTCTACTTGCTTCTTCTACCCACAAAAGCTAGCAATAAAGACACTTTTTTTTAAAAAAAGTAGCCAATTTCAGTTAATTGAAACGTAAAGAAAGCTCAAAACATGTAAATTCAGCAAAGAACGGAAATCGGAATTTTTTCCGTATCGTCTACTTATACATGCAGCAGTTAGTAACAAATCCATTTTTCTTTTATTTAGTATATTAAATGAATATTTATTGTTTAAATATCACCCTTTGAAATGAAATGTTTATGTTTACATTCGAAACTGGAAGTTTGCCATTTTTTTTTCTGGATTTTGTGATTTTAAATTAAAATTTTATCAATTTTACAGAAAAAATAACTCGATTAACATAGAAAATCTTTTTCATGGCTCCATGGACAGACAGTGGCGTCATCACTTCGCTTGCGTATAGTGATGCTACATTATACAAATTACTGTGTCTATGGTTCTATTTGAGCTTTATGAAATTGCCAGATTTAACAACTTTCTACTTTTAGGTATTTTTTAATGTAAAGGAATACGTGTATAAAAGGGAAAAATGGGGGAAAATGCATAAAAAATAAACGTATTTTTAAATACTTTCTTGACATCGTAAGAAAATAATATTTGTATTCGCACCTTCCGGCTAACCATACCTTTCGAATGAAACCACTTTCAACCCTCTACTCCCATAATTAATATGTTAAAAAGGGACAACAAATTTTATGCTTGCATATTAATATATAGATATATATATATATATATATATTTTTTTTTCTACTTTCTCCTTATTTTTGAGCCTTTCGTTAAAAGAATTAAAATTACAGTAAATCTGCTAGACGCAATTATTGAAGAAATTTTCAGAACTTCTGATTCATTTAATTTGCACTTTGAGAATTGCAGTAAATTCTATTCACGTAATCTCTACTTGATAAATTTAAGTTGCATAAAACTATGATAAATAAATAAAAAAAAAAAAAAAAAAAAAAACATTTAAAGAATCGAATCTTTTGCAACATAAAATCTATTAATAAATTGTAATTATTTCTTACTAGAGCTTTCTAATGGATACGGTTGTATTGAAGTTCGAAACAAACAGAAAATGGAAACATTTTTTAATTTTGAAATTCAATCTTAAGAGGGGACAAAATTCTAATTAATATTCCATAAAAATTTTAGCACCGCTTTTTCTTTAGAGTATTTTTCTTCTTATTTAATTACAATCAGATTTGCAGAAAATTACTCTAAATATTAAATGGTGCGGAAAAAGAGGCGGCTCTCACAATTTTACGGAATATTAATTAGGATGTTGGCAGATGTAATACCAAATCAAGGCCCATGTTATTGTATGGGAAATTTTGTTTCCACAACTCCACATTATCTAATGTATATTTTTTAATTCCGCTTTCACACTAAAAAAATCCATAACCGTTAAATTAGTACTCCTTTTCAAAAAATTGATATTATTAAATTTTAATTTTGAGTTAAAAAATGCGAATATTCACAAAGTGCATTTTTCTTATTTTTTTAGCCGCAAAATGAAATATTAAAATTTAAAAAATCAATTTTTCGAAGATGAATTTTCTGAATGTGAAAAAAAAACTAGTATGTTGTGGCCACCACAAGAGTTTCTTCTATATTTTCCTATACAAATTCACAGGAAACTTGCGTAAATACGGGCTAGGACCCCTTAGAAAGACCTCCACGGAAGGCACTCCCCCTCAGGCCTAGGACCCCAGTGTTGTCAATCGGCCTTAATCCCTAACACCCACCTATACAAATTCACTCAGTAACAATATTAAAAATATATATATATACGATTTTTTTCCAAGTTTTTTTTTTTTTTTTTTCGTTAAAAGTAAAAAAAAAAAAAAAATCGATAACTTTGTTTTAAATTATCACATATTTATAGTTCAATCATTCGTTTTAAAAGTATTGACGAGACCTTTCGAAAGATACCCAACTTGAAAATTTACCCCCCCCCCCCTAGTGGGGGAAGCGATGCCCCCACATGCACAAAATTTTTTTCCTAATTAACTACTACTATTATCAATAATTCATATTAATTTTACAATCACAGGTTAAGAATAACTCTCATTATGTACATTTACACGAAATTTTGTCCTATACTGCCATGTTAAAAATTTAGGAAAAATACGATCACAGCGCCACCTGTTGAGCGATTGATCCCCAAATCTAATCAGCACCAGTTTATGTCAGGGGCCAACTAAATACCAAGTTCGGTTAAATTTCATTAATTTTTTTTTGTTGTTGTTGTTTTTTGTTTTGTTAAAAGTAAAAAAAAAATCGATAACTTTATTTTAAATTATCACAGATTTATAGTTCAACCATTCGTTTTAAAGGTATTGACGAGACCTTTCGAAAGATACCCATCTTGAAAATTTACTCCCCTCGAGGTGGGAGGGGGGTGGTAAGGCATATAAAAAATAACATATAAGCACATACAAAAAAAATTTCCCAGTTGACTATCTCTATTATAAATAATTCTTGTAAATTTCATAATGTTTACTAAAAAAAAATTCTCTTTATGCACATTTATACAAAGTTTTGTCCTATATCACCATGTTAAAAATTTAGAAAAAGCGGGATGGCAACGCAACCTGTAAGACAATTTTTACCAAAAGTTGATAGGCACTAATTTATGTCAAGGTGCAACTACATACCAATTTGTATGAAATTCTGTGCAGTAGTTCCTGAGATACAGTTGCCACAAAATTTTGTCTGTCGCACACAGACAGACAGACAGACATTTTCTAAAAATGGTCAAATCATGTTCTACAGCTCTCAAAACATCTAAATCCATCAAAAACCCGAGGTCGAAAATTTTTACGAATCCAATACTTTCTTCTACTGAATATAGAAGAAAGTAAAAAAAAAAAAAAAAAAAAAAAAAAATAATAATAATAATAACATTATACTCGGGGAATGTCTAACCAGATAGCGTTACAGATGCTACGAAGACCTTTTTACACACTTGGCGTTAATTAGGTTGCTAAATCGGGCGATTTAGCAATAATTTGGGGAACCTTTTTCCGATTGAAGTTACAAATATTTTTTCAGAGTATATATTTTTTTCTTTCTTTAGAAATGAATGTACTCTAAAAATTGGTTACCTACAATTTTTTGTAGATCTATATTACTACAAATTGAGTAATATGCTTAATTTTACCTTAAGAAGAAGGGGGGGGGGAGAAAAAAATGGAAAAAAGAAAATAGTAATAATAATAATGTTTTGAGAAAGAAAAAAAATCTAAATTAAATATTGCCTTCAAATATTTCTTTTTTTCTTTGCTTTCTTTAAAGATTCACATATGACTAAAGTATTCGGACCACTACTATCCATTTATTTATAAAATATTTTTATTGAAAAATAGGTTTTTTTTTCCCCCTATAAATGTAAAACAACTTTCATTAAAAATAGTTTTAATCTAGTATTTTTAATGTTACATAATGGTTGTTTAAGTCTAAATTGATTCATTTTTCACAAAAACACATAATTATATGTTTTGACTGTGGAAAAAAATATTTGAATAATTCTCGTAAGCATGAAAGAAAGTTCTAACGTATAGTATAATTTTGCAGAATAGAAATGTATTTGACTGAATGTGTTGCTATGGAAAACTGGTTTAGTATTTAAAAAAAAATAATAAATAAATAAATAATGATAATAATAATAATGTTTTGAAAAAGAAAAAGAAAAAAAAAATCTAAATTAAATATAGTCTTCATTTTTTTTTTTTTTTTCCTTCGCTTTCATTAAAGATTCACATAAATGGCTAAAGTGTTTGGACCACTACTGTCCATTTATTTATAAAATATTTTTATTCCGCGATTGTAATGAAATGCTCACCCTCTGGTGGGCTAAGGTGAAATTACAATTAACATGAATAGCTTTCGTCGAGACGCCATTGCTTGCCGATATTTAGTTTCACATATATTTATTGATGAATAAAAATGAATAAACCCGGTAAAAAAGAACACATACTGTTGTGTGCTACAGTATAACTCCAAAGGATCAAGAAATCCAGAATTAAGCTTCCATTTATTTCCAAATGACAAATTTAAAATTTCAGTTGCTTCGGCTAATGGAAGTAAAGAATTAATCAGATGATTTGAAACTAATATTTTTTCAGCTTCAGTTAAAAATCTACTTCCGATCGAACTTTGAATAAACTGAAATATTTTTTTCCAAAAGCAATCAATTTTCCATGATGTAATGGCGGAGAAATTATAGCACGAATATTAAGTAGTAACACAAATAGAACAATAATAAATACACGTGGCTATTATATTTACTAACAACAAAAGCTGAAAAAGTGCCATTTATCGATCATTACAAACGTGGATAAATGTAAAACAACTTTTATTAAAAATAATTATCTAGTATTTTTAATGTTACATGAATGGTTGTTAAAGTCTAAATTGATTCATTTTTCACAAAAACACGTGATAATTGTTTTGACAGTGGAAAAAAATATTTGAATAATTCTCGTAAGCATGAAAGAAAGTTCTAACGTATAGTATAATTTTGCAGAATAGAAATGCATTTGACTGAATGTGTTGTTATGGAAAACTGGTTTAGTATTTAAAAAAATAGAGTTGGTCCTAAAGGTGAAATGGTCTTTTAAAGGGCTCTACCACATATTTACACGAGTTTCGAAGAAAACCTCCAAACGGCTAGGTCGATGAGATCGAACCTCATCTATCAGCTTTGAGAGCAGAACTACTCGATTGTTGGTGGGCCATAAAATTCAGAGAAAATACCTGAAAACAAATTAATGCAACTTCATATTTTAAGATGTTTTTTATGTTTATTATAAATTTAAACTATAAAATAATTATTGTGTTAAATTGTATATAATAATCAGACCAAATGAGTGAAAATTACGTTATTTGACGCAATCTTATAGAATTTTAATGAGAGAATATCAATTTTATAGCCATGTAAGTTTAATTTAGATCTCTGCCAGCATAAGTTTTTTTTTTTTTTTTTTTTTTTATCTTTTGAAAAAAATTTCTGAGCGTTTTTATGAATATAGAGGGAATTTGACAAATTAAAACATAGTCACCATTTTGCAATATACTACCTCTTTGAATAAAGCAGAATGCGCGAGAACATTCAGGAAAAAAAAAAAATAATAATAATAATGTGGTACTGTGAAGACAGATTTCATATTAACACGTAAAACCAATGAGTTAAGATAATAAAGTTCAATCTACTATGAAAAATAATCTAAAATAGGTTTAGGGGCGGTTTTAATTCACATATATTTCTGTGTGAGGGGGCTACCACCCTCCTCAGCACCCGTTGAGTTATAGTGCTTACATTTATCAAATAAATAAACATAGTTCAAGGTTGTTTTTAATTTACACTTGAAACTTAAGTTCAAAGTTGTAATTAACCTTATAACTTGTCAATCTCGATGAAACTTTTCAAGCAGCAACCTCATGCGAACTTCAAAATACCAAATTTCAATTTCTTTAACAGATACATACAGATTAACCGCTAAAAATTTTTGACTTTCATATTCAGGAGACATTAAAACGTGATATTATACACAAAGAAAAAAAAAAATTAGAAAATTGAATGACAAAAAATACTTTGTTTACAGTGTGGATACGAGATAAGCTGAAATAGATGCACACACAGACCTACCGCTAAAAATATTATTTTCTGACTCAGGAGGTCTCAAAACGTAGAAATATGACAAAAACGCAATCTTGAAAATTTTATACAAAAACAATACTTTCTTTCTCTACCATATTCGTAATAAAAAAAAATAAGGAGGGAGGAAAAAACTTAAAAAAAAAAAAAAAATACTTGAGACATTATTTTTATTTTACTTTAATTTACTCACAGAATTACTTTAAAAATTATTTAAATATAACATTGTTTCATACATTCTTTAAGAAAAAAAGTTATTATTATTTACATTTTCTTCCCTGTGTGAAAGAAATAGCGATTGTTTCGCTAAAAGAAAAAATAAAATTAAAATTAATTAAAATTTTCGTACATAATGTAAAGTATAAAATAATATAGCAGTCATAAAAGAATTGAAGCGGGAATAAAAAATATTTATAAATTTTATTTACAGGTAAATGAAAATTACATCATGAGTTAAAAATATGAGTACAAAAATAAAACTTATTTGTTTAGAAATAATTTCTTTTATTTCTGTTATTTAAAAATATTTCGTTGACATTCCTGGTATGTATCTGAAGTGAAATTTTCTGAAAAATTCAAATCCATCAAAATTTTTTTCTCTATTTTTGATAGTTTTGAAAGTAAAAAAAAAAAAAAAAAAAAAAACGGACAGTGCTTTAAACATCTTTAATTATCGTAAGAAAGGAGGCAACTAATCCCATCAAACTGTTTCCGAACCCTCAGAGGGGATCCCAAGGTTGCTTCCGGATATTCTTTCGCCAATTCTTGCTTCTTTCGCCAATATTTCGCCATGAAACCTTACTCGCGAAACAATACATTTATATTAAATTTATGCCTCATTGTTACAAAAAATATCACGGTTGGTCATAAATAATACTAGTTTAAAAAGCCAGATTTTTTTCAGCTTAGTAGGAGGAAAAAAGTCAAGTAGGAAGAGTATTATACTCGAATTCATAAAGGAACTATTTCCGTACAATTTCTCCAGGCTTAACAACGCTATCAACTTAGGCTTGCCCCGAGGAGTAATTATGGAAAGAAATTTTCCCATTGGATAACATGGGCCCCGCTTCAACTGAAATTTAAAGAAGCTTAACGTTTTGATCGAACTAAATTTCTTAAGGATGGAGAAAACATCAATTCGAATATAAGTGGTATCAAACGTTTAATAAATAATCCTCCCAAAGAACCCTTAATATAGAAGATACCGAATAAAAACTTATTTTTAAAGTAGTATTATATTCTAAATATAGAGTCTTATATTAATATTTTGCAAATCATTCAAATTTGCATCGACTCAAAGCAATGACAGGGATGCAACCAAATTTCTATGGGTACATTTACAGGGAAAATAGCCTTTATGGAAAACGTGACCTTCCATTTCATCCGGAAAAAAGAGCTAAAAATCAAACAATGCATTTAAAGAACACCTTGGATGATAGAGAATTAAAAAATGACCTTTATATATTATGTATATTTTTTAACAATTTATTTCAGATACAACTTTCAATTATTATTGAAGAAAAACATGAGTCATATGTACTTTGGGAGGAGTTAGGGAAGGAAGGGTGACAGAGGGAAACAAAATGATTGTTTTTATACCTTCAACCCATATGTCCGAATTCCACTACCAACAATTCCCCCTCTCCGAAAACGATCCCTCATTTCTCATCTTCTAACACGATATTTCGCCGTCTTTCGTCTGGAAATCTCCAGCTGTATTAGAAAACTTATAAGACGAAGTTCCAGGTGATCTCATAAATAGGTTTTTCATGGGGGAAATACTACACTTTGATACTTTTGCCTCACGTATATTCTTCAATCACGCACTTTAGACTATTACGGTGGTTTTTAGCATGGAATCCTCCAATCAGAGAATCTATCCTTTCAAACCTCCGAGAGGGGAATTATCGCCAAATGTGGCGCTTCTTGTTTAAATTTGTGGATTTCGTTTCTGCTTAAAAATAATCTTTGATTGAGCTCAAGAAAGTCGTTCGGTAGTTTTGAGATGCAATCATAAAAAACGACAGTTTTTTGAGTGACGCAGCAAAGCTCAAACAAAGCTTAGCAGCGACACTCTATATATACAGCTAGTTTTACATCAAAGGAATTTGGAAACGCCGACATTTAATATCTCAGTAAATAGGAGATATTTTGATCTGATGTTTTCAGTATAATCTTTTATCTTCTGCCTGATGTTATCCTGAAAGTTTCACACTTCAACATTGTATATATTTTGAGATCTGGAGTTGCAATTTAAGACTTCAAAGGAAAAATGTGTTATCGTGTGAGTTTTTTTTTCTCGAAAACGGCTCGAAGAAATTTTATGAAATTGATATATGATATTAATTTATTTTGTTTGAGAAGCGTAACGTGGCCCGTTTTTCCCAAAAAACTCTTGTTTCTTAAATAATTTAGCTTAAAAATCGAACTGTTTTTTCCTCCGCCAATACATGTTTTTGTTCTGCATATTCTCAGAATTCAGAACAGGCGTCATTCGGTTTTCTGAGGCTGTGGTTGGTTGGTTCAATCTGAATGCAGTCAACAAAATATTTAGATTTTTTTTTATTAAATGCAAAAAAGAAACTTCATTGTTTGTTTTAAATATTTATTATATATTTAAAATAAAAGAAGTATTTTTTAACTATAGATATTTTATTTTATCGTTATTCATAATAATATTTAAAAAAAAAAAAAATTTAAAGCAAAAAAGTTTAAATCACTCATGCACACGAATTTATACTATGGTCCATAGTCTTTGGAGCGCATGCGTACTTTATCCAGATCCAAAACTCTTGGCGCTCGCTAAAGACTAGGGCTAGCTCGTTTGGTTTGTTTACAAACTGTATCCCTCCGCTTGTGGCTTGTTATGAAAATGATACGTGTTTTTTTTTTTTTTTTTTTTTTTTTTTTTTTTTCAAAATCAATACAATAGTTTATTGAGAAGCATTGTGGATTAAATTTTTAACGGTTTAACGGGTCTTTGATGATTAACTAGACTGAAAAATTATTGTTTCACGTATGTGTTTATTAAATATTTTGTCACATACTAAGACAATATTATTTCAGTCAATTATTATAAAATCCGACATTCGGGAGTCACACTGTAAGTTAAAATATATATATTTTGCACTACCCTTCTTTTTTTTCAGATAAGTGTTTGTTTATATATATATAATAAAATCTATAATAATAAAAGAAGATGTCTGTCTGTCTCTCTGTCTGTCTGAGCATCTATACATTCATCCCCTACAGAACGCAGAAGTATAAAATTTGACATACAGGTGCTCAGAAGCCTTCCCGAGGGGATAGTGAAAACAGAATTTAAAAATTTTAATTAGTTCCGGAGATATTAATTAAAATGTAGACCTATGTCTAATCAAAAAGCGGTCTCAATGACTGAGAATTCACCGCGATTGCATAAAAATAGATATTTTAACGGAGTTAAAATCAGAAAAAGTGGAAAATAAATTAGAAATATTAGTTCGATCGTTACGAATTTGGTACCAAATGAAAGGGGATTTTTTTCCGAAACTAAGAGTGCAAGTGGCTTATCTCTACAGCAATTAATTTTTTAAAAATTAACTAAAGTATGAAATTTAGTTGGCAACAGGCAGAACACTTAATTATTTTATTTATCAAAGATTCTTCAGTGCCAGGTGCTAGACATGCTGGCTGACTATTCTTCCGGCCGGGAAAAATTGCTTTTCATTTTTTGTCCACGTGACAAAGTACTGGAAATAAAAAAAGCAGTTTTTGAATTTTTTCAATTTAAAATCGATCAAAAGCAGAACTTCGAAATTGCCCGTCATTATGGCTCACCTGTATGCAGTTAAAAAATCTAAAGTATAGCTTTAAAAATAAAATAAATAGACATATTATATTTATTTAAATTCATTTTTATTTCATCTGTTAATGACACCAAAAGTTACTTATAACAGAATAATATTGATTTTTTTTTTCTTTTTTGTATGAATTCGGTTGTAAAAAAGCAGTTTTGGAATTCTTAAATTTTAGACGGATTTCAATAGAAATCGTTAATCGCCCTTGATAGATTAGCCATTTTGAGTCTAAAATATATCAAAGATGTTCATTATTGTAATACATAATACATCATTCAAAAGATATTTTAAAGTATTTTTATTGCAGGCTATTAAAATGATATAAGCCGTTCAAATTCTGCACGAAACATTCGGAGAAAACTACGGAAAAACCAGAAAATTTTTATTCTTTTATATTTTACAGAGTTTCAAATTCAGATTTTCGCTCACATTTCGTACTAATAATTTTTAACGGTATATAGCCCGCAATTAAGCAAGTTTTGGAGAAAACCACAGATAAGTCAGACACAAATCTCTATATATTAAAAAAAAGTAACTGTCCCGGGCGTAATTTTTCTTTGTCTACGACAGCATCTTCCCGCGGAGGGCAAAGTGCTCTGCATCATGAGAGGTATCAGTGTATTCCGACTGTTTCAAGGAAGGCATTTCAGCTGCTTGGAAATTTCTATCATTTTAATTACCGAAGTTATTAACAAAAACGTAGGATTTATAAAGGTACTCTATTTGCCACCGGAGAAAAAGTTTCTCTTATGACGTTTTTTTCTGTGTTGCTGACGTCACTTTCCTCAGGAAAATTAAAATGTGATCAATGGTGTAAATAAGAAAAATTGAAAAATTGGCATCTTTGAGATGCTCGAGAGAAGAAAAAAATTATTTCGAATAGCAAAATATTAAAATAACCGATATTTTAAAAATATTAAGAAAAAATCTAATAAAAATGAAATGAAAATTAGTTTGTATTTTTATTTTAGTTTACATTATTAGTTTATATTATTAGCTAAGTTTGTATTATTAGTTTTTATTTTAACGTTAGGCGAAAAAGATTTACTAATGAATATAATGATTATGTATACCAATGTAATGATTATGTAATGATTGCGTATACCAACGATTGGTATACGCAAGCGAAGTGATGACTTCACTGGCCGTTCGCGGATGCAAGAAAAATATTTCCTACGTTAAACGCCCATTGGATTTTTTGTAAAAAATTATTAAAAATCGAGGAAAATTTATTTCCCGATTTTAAGCCCCATATTTAGATATAGATATGTATTAGTTATCATGTGCATGCGTTAGATTAAGTTGTTTTTGTTGTAAAATTGATAAAATTTGAATTTTAAATTAAAAAACTGTAAAAAGAAAAAAAAAATGGTAAACATCCATTTTCGATTGAAAACACAAACATTTCATTTCAAAAGATGATATTTACACAATAAATATCCAACTAATGTACTAATTAAAAGGAAAATGATAAATACTCTATCATAATTTGAAGTCAAATTTGTTTTCAAATGTCTAAGTAAAGTATCGGATACTAAATATATCGGATACTAAAATACTAATATGTTGCAATAGATTTGATATCGGTCATCCTTGGCAGAAAAAATAAATATCGCCAAATTATCTGGCGAATATAATTTAATTCCTTTCAAAAGTCATGGTTATTTTAACAACTTATATTAAGAGAGTAATGAATAATATGAAACAATATTTCGTACAATACATATTACGAAAATATGCATCTGGCATGTATATTTTCGTATTACGTTTTTGATCACCAAAAACAAAAAACGCCAAGGACGACAGAGTTTTGAAATTTAAAATTAAAATTTTGTCAATTTGACAGCAAAATAACTGAATCTAACACATGCACATGATAACTAATACATATATACACCCAAATATGGGGATTAAAATCGGGAATCAATTTTCCTCGATTTTCAATAATTTTTTACAAAAAATCCAATGAGCGATTAACATAGGAAATCAGTTTCTTGCATCCACGGACGGTCAGTGACATTACACTTCGCTTGCGTATAGAATTAGAGGTTAAGCCCAGAAATTTTGAAAATGAAATTTACGAGACGACAACATAGATTAGTTTATATAAAAATTTAGCTTTTTTAACTCAAAACATATTTAAAATGATGGATGTTTACTATTACCAATTTAGCGATTTTTAAAATTTAGAAATGAAGAAGCTCGTACGTTTTTCGCCAAGGAATTCATTTACGCAACCACAATAGTCATTTTAACTCAAGCCATGCCTTAAATATAGAGAAAAAAATATAAAATAGTACAATAATAATAATAAAATTGGCGGTACAACTGTAGTATTTCCCCACAGCTGAATTTGGCGATTTTTCATTGGCGCCGATTTGAACGATAACGATGTCGTTCTGGACTATTTGCGATATAATATGGCAGCCTGCATGCTATTTATTTTGGATTTATGATTTTATGATTTATAATTTAGCTTCTGATTTTATCATTTATGATTTTTAGATTTATGATTTAACCATAATCGCCAAAAATAAATCGCCAAATTCAGCTGTGGGGAAATACTATAGTTGTTCCAAATTGGCAACCTATTTTTGTTTTTTAAGCATTGATGTAAAACTTTACAGAAAACAGAATTTAATTTAATGCAACAGGACTTTTTTTTTTTTGTCTATTTTTCCATGCAATGGAATGAAGTAACTGCATTGCTAAAATATTTTAGTTACACCTAATACAGGACCTCACTGGCAGATTTCAAATTTTTCATTTATTTGCGATGACTTAAATTATCTATCTCAGTTATGCATGTCAAGATTTTTTCGAGAAAAGTCTAAGCTACTTCGGTGCGAAATTTAAAATTTCGCCAAGAGGTTAAACTGTACCATTGCTTTAGCACAATTTTTTTCTTTTTTTCAATTTTATTTTAAATATTTTTTAACTTAATTCAAGAGGGGAAAAAAAGAAGAACATTTTTTATTTGGTCTAAATGTACAAAATGTCTCCAGGTAAAATATTATCCGTATTATTAGAAAGAAAATAACTAACGTAGTTTTTTCCCTGTATCATTGATGTCTCTATAAATTAAATTAAATTAAATTATCCAATATCATAATATTTCATTCTCCACACACATTTTTTATTCTCATATTGTGTTACATATTGTCCTAAATTAACTAAAAAAATTCAATAGAAATATATATATATATATATATATATATATATATATATATATATAGGCATTAGAAAAAATAAGTTAATAATTTCTTTAATCAAGCAATAACACCCAAAAAATTCATCGTCAAATAGTGACAAAAATTACAAGCGGATCGTATACTAAAGCTGCAACGCTAAATTGTTTAGATGTTAAGAATTTCTGTCTGTTCTAAACAGTTAGTGCTATCGTTCTTTATTTTGTGTGTCTAGCTTTCTAACATATGTTTTATCTCAAAATAATAGCAAATTGTTATTTAATTGTCGAACGTTAAAACAGATTTTTCACGTATTATAAACGATATAATATTAAATATTGTGTATTTCAATATGATACCAAATATAGCAATAATATTGTTCAACTTTTCTCTTGTGTTATCGTTATGTATTATTAATATTCCAATTCAATGAAAGGCAAAGTTGCGAATAGTCGGGTAGAATCCAGCATGGGTTAATGAGCGAAGCAAGTCGGGGTGAGGGAAAGCCTTCCTCGGGGGTTGGTGAGCGGAGCGAGCAGGGGGCAGAGCCCCCTAGTCTTTTAAAAAAATGTTTGTATTAACTTTGTATTTCAGCTTCTAATTAGTATAATTTAATTTTTATATTATCGAAAGTGGTATTCGAGATTTCACCTGATTTACACGTTTTAAGGTGTCCTGATTAGATTTTCTTTTGTATCTCAGCTACTAATTAAAATATTCATAAGTTGGATAGTGAACTTATGGTTCACATATCTAAGATAAGTTCACTTGGTGACTTGATCCGCAATTTTATTTCCAAGTAGCGGTCACTTGAAAATTTGTCATTATGGTAACTTTAGTAATACTGAATTAATTCGCATCAAATTTGCATAGTGGATTTATCATTCAAATATCTCAGATAAGTTCGCTGGGCATCTCACTCCGCTTTTTTTGCCAAGTGGCGCCACCTGAAAATTCCTTCTGGCGATAATTTTTGAAATACTGATTTAATTTAAACTAGAACTGGACAATGAACTTATCATACAAATATATTGGATGATTTCGCTGAGCAAGTTGTTTCGCCATTTTGTTTCCAAGTCGCAGCTACTTAGACTGCCACTTGAAAATTTATCATAATAATAACATTTGAAACACGGCACTGATTTGAACCACAGTTGGACAGTGAACCTATGCTTCAAATATCTTGGATGTGTTTGCTGGGCAACTTGTTCCCCTGTATTGTTTCCAAGTGGCGGCCACTTGAAAATTTGTTATCACGGTAACTTTTGAAATACTTAATCAATTCAAACCGAAGTTGAAAAATGGATTTATCATTCAAACAACAAAAATCTAGTAATTTCACGTAACTCATGAACCAATCACGTTATTACGTCTATCTTTGGTATATAGATAATAAGTATTTTTTCGCCAAAGTTGCTAAAAAAAGTCGCCATGGGGGATAAGTCGCCAAATTTGGCGCCAAATCCATTTCATGTCTTATTGAATATTTTTAATGCGTTTTTAAGGGAAAAATAGGCTATTTTAATGCTAAAACAAACTAGAAATGCAGAAAACTAACATTTTATCAACTTACTAAACCTCTTTGAAAGGATTTCTACAAAAAAAAAAAAAAAAAATCAGATTTACAACGATATCTTAGATGAGCAACTTTCTCTCTGCCATTTTGATCCAAGTGGCAGCCACTTAATTTTTCAACGCGATGACTTTTGAGATTTTGAATTTATTCGAACTATATGTGTACAGTAGACTTATCTCACAAATGCATTTGATATATTTGTCAACTTATCCTACATTTTGTTTCCAAGCGCCAGCCACTTGAAAATTTTAAATTCACATAAAAAGGTATTTATGAACCGATTTGCTTAAAACTCCATATGTGCATAGCCTACATCAATATTTCTACCAAGTCTATTAATAATTTGTAGCTGCCATTTTGAAACAAAATGACGGCAACTTGATAAGAAAAAAGAAATCAACCTACCTTTCTGAAGAAGCCGGAAGGACTTGTTTAAATTTTGGCGTTGAAATAAACCGAATGTTTTTCACCAAGATGTAAAATTTAGCAACAGCCAGTTTAATCAATTTTAATTTAGCAATAACCATTTTAAGAAATTAAACCGAAATAGTAGTCACATAAATGATCTATTTTTATCTGAATAGATAATTTTATAGGGGGGGGGGATGTAGTTTTAAAAATCAAAAATTTATTTCAAGTACTATTTTAAGCCTAAAAACCATTAAAGATATAAACATAATATGAAGAATTCTTACAGATTAACGAAAAGGTGTCCGATAAAAGTATCACCAAAATAGGATCCCCCCCCTTTTATACAAGAAATTATATTAAAGAAAAAAAAAAAAAAAAAAAAACATCACGAATATGGTGACAAAAATTCAAAAGCCGCCAAGGCAGAGATTTAATAAAGTTGAGTAGCACGGTAATGTTTACATATTTATTTATTTTTACCAATCACTACGCTAATTTATAATACAAATATACGAGCTGATGTGTGTGACTGTACCTGCACGCTGTCCGACAGAAATATTTGATTAATTTAAATTAATATTTAAATAAATAAATAAAAATAAGAATACGTTTAATAGGAAATATGTATAACCATAAAAATAGTAATTGTCTAAAATGCGGCAGAAATAGTGCTCATAGAATATTGTTATAAGGGATTAATTATTTGCCCCCGCATCATTAGCACTGTTGCAATGAAAGCAGTTTTACAGGCGAAGTGAAAATAAAAGGTCAGTTCATTCATTCACTTTCAGTAGGGTCAGCCTTGGCGACAAACTTGGTGAGTGGGCTACCAAAATTAGTGAAAGGGCAACCAAGTTTGATGAAAAATGGTACTTTGGAATTCCTCAAGTTTCGAAGATCTCCGATACAAGGGAGCACAGATCTCGAGTTTTCCATGGGATTCTCGATGGAATCATCGCAAAAAGTTATAAATAGGAGTGAGTTGATTTATGCGAGAGAGTAATAGAAGAACCTGTACCTTTTAACCCTTTAAGTGGAATATCATCCACTAAAATATCAACATATTCAAGCTCATTAACAATTAAGTTAATCGGGCTTGTTTCGGATTGAACTACTGAATTCGTTGGAAGATTTTCACGGAATTCTTTTTTTTTCTGCAACACAGACTCTAGCGAAATGAAATGTTTTCCTTTTTGCACCACAAATGTAACACATTCTTTCATGCTTTTCGTGAGTTTGATTAGGTACCGAATTTCTTATTATGGGATCTTTATTATTATACTGTGTCTTTCTAAAAGGAGTTTTGTTTACAAACCGCTTATTCTCTGAACTTTCGTTTCGCGTATTATTAGTTTCAATTAACGATTTATCTCTAGAA
Source organism: Salticus scenicus (assembly GCA_963930645.1). Lineage (NCBI taxonomy): Eukaryota > Metazoa > Arthropoda > Arachnida > Araneae > Salticidae > Salticus > Salticus scenicus. Next base: position 9,302,511 of record OZ005657.1, read on the forward strand.
GAGCAGAATAAATCCCACTCCCGACCTAATCCGTTGGGTTTAAACCAATTTTGACCTTCTCGAACACTGATATGTTCCTTAGTTCTAGAATCCAACGTTTCATATAACTTATCAGAAACTATAAGATCACACAATTGCTCCTCTCAATCTACAAGAGTAATCAAAAGAAGTGCTTAGACGGGAAGCAAACTGGACATGTGATTCTGACGGATTCCGCAGCGCACTTTTAAAATTACTTAAACATTCACGCGGCGTTGCTTGAAATTGTCTTAAAATTAATTCCTTAACTTTTTCATAATCGTTAATTTCTTCGGTGGTTACGTACGCAAGAACCTGATTACATTTATCTCCCAATAAGTTAATCAATATTTCCGATTTAAATTTAGACGGTACATTTTTAGAAATGAATGGTTTTTCAAGGGATTGAAAAAATAAGTGCAAAGCTTCCGGTTTCTCAGGTACTGAAATGGTTAAAGTTCTTATGCTTCTAATTAAATTCTCTAAGCACTGTGAGGTAGTTTCCGAATTTGGTTGCTCTGCATTATTACTAGAATTATTTGCTGCAGCTTGTAATTTTAAGTTTTGAAGTTCGATTTCTTTTTCTAACTGGGATAATTTAATTCTTTCTATCTCAATTTTGGTTTGTTCTTCTAAAGATTTCAACTTTTGCTCTTCTACTAACATTTTAATAACGCCTCTAACAAATTCTAAATCATTTTTATAAATGTCAGAACTCTCAATTAAAGTTTTGATTTCAAATACCTTAGCTTCTGCCGGAACAGTTAGGTCTAATTCTTCAGCAATTGTTTTTAAATCGGCCTTTCTAATACCTTGTACCACGTTTTGGGCCATTATAACTCTAAATAATTACTTATACCAAAAAATATTTCAATATTTCTACCAAATTAATATCATACTTAAATAGAAACAAAACAATATGAGAACATTTTTCTTAAAAGTGATTCTATATTTTTTGTTCTCAAATCAAAATTATCATGATTTTTAAATACGAACATTCAGAACAATTTATTTTACTCAACAGAATATTTAGAACAACTTATATATTTCGCAGATATTATTATACGCACATAATATCACCATTATTGTTATCACTTTCTTTTTAAAATAATATTGTTATAATATTGTTAAAATAATATTGCAAACAATAATAAGCAAAATTATAAAAGATTATTCAGAATCATATTTTTTAATCATAATTGTTACTTCTATTCATTCTTCTCAAGTGATACTTTTATTTCATCTTAAACATACAAAATGAAACCAAAACTGTCGTTCTTAAAACATTTTCATCAATTTCTAATTCAAAGTTGTACTACTAAATTCTTTATGCTTCATTTTATGCAATAATAAATATATAAAAGTTACCTTTTACAACTTGTTGGTTTTAATAACATCCCGGTCGAGCCCCCACTTGTAGGATCTTGGCTGGGCGTCTAGGGGTGGGGCAATGATGAGATGCGACTTAGATAACTAAACATTTATTACGTAACACGTACAACACAAAATACACAAAGAAAATATGATAATATCCATTATTGACCAACTGCTGGTTTGAGGCTTAACACATAAAACTAAGAAGTTCACTTCATCAGAATAACTATCACAAAGTAACATATGAGCACTTACTCGCTCTTATAATTCACAATAGTACCTACGTGCACTATTTTAAAAATGTGAGATTGAGGTATTGAGCCCTCCATGGCTCTACCCAACTATTAAGAGCACTTCAAGCTCTAATTAGAAGAAAATGACCATATCAGCCTTCGCGCTGACGGTCTCAACGACTTTCCATGGCAGACAGATCTCAACTGACTTCCGTTCGTCCTCTCGTCGAAAGATGAGCATCAGAGACAGCGCCATCTGTTGACTGTACAAGGAATGCGTCCCACAAAGCTTTCCACATAACTTCCCACATATATATATATATATATATATATATATATATATATATAGATATAGATATCATATTAAAAAAAATCCTTACTTTGTCAGTTTCAACATATATATTTAAAATAAAAAAATCCAGCAAGTACAGAAATACATAAATGCTGTTTGCAGAAAATTTTTCCAAATTATAAAAAATTTCAAATATTTAAAAAAAAAAAAAAAAAAAACTAATTAATTTGAACCAAATTTTTGCTTATGAAACCTGAAAATATATAAATAGTTTAAATGGATATTTTATAGTAGTTCTCATTTTGCTTGAAGATGAAATACTTATGAAATACTTATGAAGATGAAATACTTTGACTTATTTTAAAAATCAGTTGACCAGCAGATAATTAAAAATCTTCTACTACTGTTTGTTCTAAGTAAGTTTCTAATATTTCAATTCATGATAGTTCAGCATCATTAAGATGAAATATTTAATAATACTGGGATTTTCAAAGGAATTTCATAAAACATCACTTTGTTTTCAACGCCATTATCCTATAGCTTGCAAAAATTCATTTTTAGCCATTAGTGAGAAACCTTTCAGTTAAAAATAGATTTTCTTACTCATTTTTAAAATAAATAACACATAAAAATTTTATGAAGGACTGAAATTCAGTTTTATTGAAGAATTTTCCGTTTTTTGTGAAAAGAAAGTAAACAGGCATTTTACAATTTTTAAGTTTTAGAAAATTTTGAATGTGAGCAAATTTCTTGTAGAAATATATTAAAAATATTCATTTTACGTATAATTCATGATTGTTTAGCATCATTAAGATGAAATAATGCAATAATAGGTATAGTGATTTTCATAAGAATTTCAAAAATAATACTTTGTTTTCAAAGCCGATAATTCTGGATCAATAAAATTCTGTTAATTTTGAGCCATGTTATTATACTATTATAAAAAAAGTTTTTTTTTTCAAAGTTTTGTACTAATTACTTACAATGTTATTACTGTATGTATTATAACTGCAGTGAAAACTTTTTATTTTTAATTAACAAATCACAAAACAAAGACGTATGTAGGTTTAAATAAAATTAATATGTAGGAAAAAAAGTTGCCAATGCAAATTACGAATATTCCACGAAACTTTGAGTATCTATCAGCCAGGCCGGCCAAAGCTTTGACCTTACCAAGGCTTCATTCCATCTCTAATTTTTACTGTATATTTACCAAAAAATCTGCTCAACGTTCAAAAATTTTCAAAATGTAAAAATTGTTAAGTATCTGTTTACTTTTTTTTTTCCACAAAAAACTGAAAATTCATTAATAAAACTGTATTTTAATCCTTAATAATACTGTTATATGTTATTTGTTTAAAAAGTTAGTAATAAAATCTATTTTTAACTAAATTTTTTCATACTAATGGCTGAAATCAGATTTTGGAAGGGGTTGATCATTGGTGTTGAAAACGCCAAGTACTATTTTTTGAAATTCCTATAAAAATCCCTGTATTATTCCATATTTGATCTTAATGATATAGGGAAACGGCTACAGACCATCGTAACATAACAACATTTATTTAAAACAAAAAGGGGACATTACATAAACACTTAAATTGATGCATTTTACGAGCGGCAAACACCGTCTGTGTTTTACAGAACCGCTCCACGTCAACTCAATAATTATACTGAACTGGCGTGCGTAAGGTGCGTGCGCATACAATGAAAGGATGATACAAAACAGCGACGTAGTAATATCGTCATAACTACATAGCAGTGACGTCACACAGTGGAAGTAATGGTAATAACTGAGAAATATAACCTCCCATATCGGCCATCATGACCAAACAGGCGGCCTCGCCTGAAGGTTATTAAACAACAAGAAAAAAAATTAAATTATACAAAAACAAAAGAAATAAAAAAAAAATAAACAATATACAATACTACATAATAGAGTTATAAATACAGTAATAATATAGCTGCATTAACTAAATAAAAGAAAATTGTATACATTACCAAATGGAAAATTGTCAATTAATACAGGTAAAATCTGAATCATCAAAATACTAAAATAAAATAAGCTAAGATGTTAATAACATATAAGTAGAAAAAAAAATAGGTAGATAATTTTCATCAAAAGAGAAAAAAAAATATGGCAGGTATTTTTCATGGCTGGACTGTTCATGAAAAAATAAATAGTTCATAAAAATGACAGCAGTTCTTATTTTAGCAAGTTCAAGATCAACGTGTGATGTTTAAAAAAAAAGTAATTTTGCACAAAAAATGTCCAAGTAAGAGTTCTTAAAAAAATAATAAAAAGAAAGATTTGGAGAAATACTCTAAGTAAGCATCTTAAACGTGTCGGTCCAAGGTTTCAGGAATTCAGCGCAGGTGCTGGTCTTGAATGGGCCTTCCACGAAGTCACACTTGACGACGTCATATGTGTCGTTTGGTTTCAGTTTTGTTATCTTGTATGGGCCTAAAAATTTCTGTTTCAGTTTTAGGCCTGGCCCGAACTGGGTGCGTTTAACTGCGACTAAATCGTCGAGTTGGAATTTAGCAGCTGGTCGTCTTCGAAGGTTATACTGCTTGCGATTTTCTTCTTGCACCATTCGAATCTGTGTTTTGGCGTCGATACGTCTCTCTTCACGTTGCCTCTGGAATGTGTTTGTAGATGGAATGTGTTTCTGGAATGTGTTATGGGTTACAAAACTAGTGAAAGGGCGGCTCTGTTTGTTTACGGGTACATGAAAAAATCCATTACGTAGGTCTATCGTACTAAAAATTTTTGCATGTTGAAGTCGATCTAAAATATCATCAATTAGGGGGAGGGGGTAGTGATCTTTAACTAACTTACGATTGAGCTTCCTGTAATCGATGCAAACTCTGTGTTTACCATCTTTTTTTCGAACAACTACAACTTGGCTGGCATATGGGGAGGACACTGGTTCGATAATACCATCTTTAAGCCATTCAGAGACTTGTGCGTCTACAATGTCTCGTTCGGTAAAGGGTAGACGTCGGGGTGAGTGAAAAATAGGTGTATCGTCAGTTAAAGTGATGTTAAGCTCAATGTTCGCAGTTTTGATTTTATTAGGTTTATATGTCAACAACAGTTTGTTAATGTCGTTACGAATATGTCGTGAAACATTAGGACCAATATCAAATTTGGGATTATCGTCAGTGATCGTCATGATAAAATTTGGATCTGCGGTACACTCATTTTGTTGTGAAAAACTAGAAAAAGTAACACCGGTGGGTGAAATGCTAATGTTCGCTTGTTGGATGACGTCACATCCAATTATAAGATCATAAAATGTGGACACGTCGGATACAACTGAAATAGTTGCTGAAAACTCTTGATCGTCTATAGTAATAAAAGAATTAAAAGTACCGATAACATGTATACGCGCAAAGCCAAAACCAGTTAAGGATTTATTAATTTTTGACAACGGTGGGGAACCTATTTTTATCCATGCAGAATGTTTCAAAAGGGTTAACTGACTACCAGTATCAACCAAACCAGTTAATTCATTACCACTAATTTTAACTTGTTTACACATATGAGAAGCATGCGATTCATGTACAGTGTTAACTCTATCTCTAGAAGGAGGTCCTTCATTTGCAGCGGTTCGGCGGCAATCGGTAGACTTGTGTCCAAAAAGACCGCATGCAAGGCACCTAGGGCCACGAGAACGGTTAGGACAAAATTTAGATAAGTGACCGATATCGTTACAATTGAAACAACGTAATTTATTTTGAGATGCCGGACCAATATTAAATTTGGATTCGCGAGTGAAAGCTGGTTGTGTGTGACTAGTACTACGTTTTCGACTGTCATATGTTTGTTTATAATTAGCTGAATTTCGTTGATTTAAGTTTATTGTATTAAGAGCAGTTTCATAAATACGCAATTTTTCTTTAAATTCTGAAAAAGATTTTGCTCCACAGAGAAGAATTTTTTCAGAGGGGTTACCCTGTATACCTTGAATGGTGTACTGAATTACTGAGGAATCGTCAATAATGGAGTTACCGCGGTTAGCAATTTCGCGCATCGCTAAAAAATATTGCGTAGCAGTTTCATTAGGACGCATTTTTCTGTTTTCTAACTGTTTATGTATTTCGATGGATGGTATGGTATCCAAAAATTCAGAAATTAACGCGGCTTTAAATGACTCGTAAGTATTAAGATTTCGTTGCGAAAATAAAAATGTTTTAGCAGAACCATTAATTAAACGTTTAGCAAAGATAAGTTTTTGTTGATCGGTAAGACTAGGAAATAAACAGAATTGTTCCTCAATGTCATTAAAGAAATTACGAATAGAATATGAATCATTTCCAGGAAAAGTTCTACATGTACTAGCTAAATCTCGAAGGAGGAACCAGAAATGATTACTCAAATCAGACATTGTGTCTGCAGCGTCATTCGGAGAAATATTTTGAACACTCGAAGGGAAAGTTTCGGTTTCTGTTTGGGTTTGAGATTCAAAAACAGAAGTAATAGTGGGAACATTCGAAGAGGGGGTTTGAACAGAATGATTATTTACACTCAGATCGTCTTCGTCTGACAAAAAACTAGTATCTAATGTTTTCTGAAACTCAGATAAATTAGTAAGTGCCTTAAAAATTTCTTTGCATAAATTTTCCCTACTACCGACTGGTTCTAAATGTAGCGAATTAGCGATTGATATAAAATCGGACAAAGAAAATGATTTTAAAATTTGGTCTTGATGTTTATTAATGTCGAAATCGGCAGTAAAACCGCTAAAATTTCGCATACGTTTACGCGATTGATGGTCAAATGTTGGGTATCCTAATAGCGTGTTTAGCAATTTTATGGTATTTGTTTTAGAATATTTCAAAGAATTTGCAACTAGCGGAAGGTCGCCTAATTTAAGGGCCATTTTTAGGATGCAAGAAACATAAAATAAGAAAACCGAAGTAAATAAAAAAAAAATTGTTCTTTTTTTTTTTTTTTTTTTTTTTTAATAAATATTGGGGAAAAAATGGATTAAAACCAGAACATATATATTTTTAGGAACAATAAATAAATGTTGGGGAACAGAATATCTCTTTATTCATGGAAAGCAATTAAATATGGGGGAAGAAAACTCTTTATTCATATAAAAATGAACAAACAAATAATTTTAAAGGGCGTAAAACGGCAATGAATGAATTTCAAATTTTAATTACAAATGAAAAAATTTTTTTTTCTTTATATACTATCATACAAAGAGGAGAAAAAAAAATGCATGCTCGTACCTGACATTAAGGGCAGTCCTATATACAGCGTAGATGGAATTATTTTATTCAGCAGGATCAGATAGATGATGAATCCGTGTCACTTTAAGAACGTCGGGCATGAAGAAAATAGCACACTGAGGAATTTCAAATCATCGGCAGGAACAAAACTTGAAATAGAATCACTTCGGAAATGAAGCACTTTAAGAACAAGAATACGTCGATCATGAAGAAGGGAGCGCTAATACTGAAAAACTCCAAGTCATCGGCATGATGTTGGCATATAAAATAATATTACTTGCAACTCTGGTATTTCATTAAAAAAAAACGGACAATTTCGTCCGTTATGGAATAACGTCCATTAGATTAAACGAAGAACATTTCAAGATAAAATGAAGAACACTTGAGAACGTCTATTAAATATTATTCAAACGTCTTATCAACTATAGGATACTTCGTCAGTCATTTTATTAAGAAAAAATAAATGAAACATTCGTCTTCACGCTACTGTTTTTTGAAAACCAAAGTAGCGACTTTTCGTGATGCTAGGGGTATTTCCGGATAGGTCGAGCCCCCAAAATATAGGGAAACGGCTACAGACCATCGTAACATAACAACATTTATTTAAAACAAAAAGGGGACATTACATAAACACTTAAATTGATGCATTTTACGAGCGGCAAACACCGTCTGTGTTTTACAGAACCGCTCCACGTCAACTCAATAATTATACTGAACTGGCGCGCGTAAGGTGCGTGCGCATACAGTGAAAGGATGATACAAAACAGCGACGTAGTAATATCGTCATAACTACATAGCAGTGACGTCACACAATGGAAGTAATGGTAATAACTGAGAAATATAACCTCCCATAATGATGCTAAACAATCATGAATTATACTTCAAATTAATCTATTATGAATATTTTTATTATATTTTTACAAGAAATTTGCTCAACATTCAAAATTTTCCAAAATGTAAAAATCGTAAAGTTTACTTTTTGTTAAAAAAAAAAAAAAAAAAAAACTGAAAATTCATGAATAATTTAATCCTTTATAAAATTTTTATATGTTATATATATTTCAAAAATGAGTAACATAATCTATTTTTAACTAAAAGATTTCTCATTAATGGCTAAAAATCAATTTTTGCAAGCTACCCAATATCGGCGTTGAAAACAATGTATTATTTTTGAAATTCCTATGAAAATACCTGTGTTATTGCATATTTCATCTTAATGATGCTAAACTATCATAAATTTTACCTCAGATAAGTCTCTTATAAATATTTTTACTATATATTTACAAAAAAATTGCTCAACATTCAAAAGTTTTCAAAACGTTAAATCTACGAAGAATTTGTTTACTTCTTTTTTCACAAAAAGCTGAAAATTCATTAATAAAATTGAATTTTAATCCTTCATAATACTACTATGTTGTATTTATTAAAAAAAAAAATTAACTAAAAGATTTCTTAATATTGTGTAAAACCAATTTTTGGAAGCTACCAGATACATTAGAAAAAAATCTGATGTGGGCATCACATGACTTCCTCATACACTTTTAGAAATATACATAATGTTAAAAAACATTGTCATTGGACCCGAAACAGTTGGCTAAAAATTTTTTTAAAAAATGAATTATCACCGTGTTCTGAGCTTTTCTGAAAGTTAGTTAAAAACCGATGCAAGATTTGTACTGGTAACGCTGACGAAGGCAGCAGGGACCCGAAAAAATTGGCTAAAAGTATTTAAAAAAAGCATTTTCACCGTGTTCTGAACTATTCTGAAAGTTTCAAATGTCTAGCTAGTCGGGAAGTTAGTTAAACAAATTTTCTGTTGAACCATATAAACGCTGTCGAAGGCAGCAGTCACATGAAACAATTGGGTAAAAATATTTTAAAAAATGCATTGTCACCGTGTTCTGAGTTTTTCCAGAAGTTTTAAATGTCTAGCTAGCCGGGAAGTTAGGTTAAAAATAGATTGCCAGATTTGTACTGGTAACGCTGCCGAAGACAGCAGGGACCCTAAACAGTTGGCTAAAAGTATTTAAAAAATGCATTTTCACCGTGTTCTGATCTAGTCTGAAAGTTTCAAATATCTAGCTAGTCGAGAAGTTAGTTAAATAAATTTTCTGTTGAATCACATAAACGCTGCTGAAGGCAGCAGGTATTAGAAACAGTTGGCTAAAAATATTTTTAAAATGCATTGTCAACGTGTTCTGAACTTTTCTGAAAGTTTTAAATGTCTAGCTAGTCGGGAAGTCAGTTTTAAATTGCAAGATTTCTCCAAACCATTTTTGAGTTACTACCGTTTTTTGGTACATTTTGGCCATTATGAACCTAATTTTCCTAAATATCTCCAAAACGGAAAATCATACAAAGTCCAAAAAGGGAAGTGCACAACTAGATGTTATAACAAACCTATGTACCAATTCGCAACTTTCTACGTCCGTTTTTGAGTTATGCGACATACTCACACACACACACAGACACACATACATACAGACGTCACGAAAAATCGTGTAAAGTCCCTTATACCTCTAAAACGAGAGCTCGTGTTAAGACGACACTTGCAGGTGTACAACTAGACATCATGACAGTCACACGTATAAATTGGCAACATTCAGCGATGATTCGTTTTCGAGCAATGTGAAATGCAAAATCCATTTCGCAAATCGGGATTACTATACTTCCTTATACTTTGTATAAGGAAGTAAAAAAGTGTTTTTTGTGAAATTCTCAATGGCAGCTATGCGATAGAAAAAAAAAAAAAGAATCAACCTACCCTTTCTATGAGCTGGAAGGACTTGTTTTAATCTTTAGATCAGTTGATCATTAACCCCTAAAAAGTAATGATATCAGAACAAAAACCCTTAACGGGTTAAAAGTTTGTGACGCAGCATTTTATTTCGATATGAATTGGAAATATGGGTCTTAAAAGTAATGATATCAAATTTGAGTGACGCTTTGCTATTAATTGAAATATATTACATAGATTTTCTTATTTCATCATTTGTTTTTTTTTTTTCTTCTATTTACATCACAGTGTATACATAATATTTTCAACTTCAGCACGAAAAAATATATAGAATTTACTCCCTGATACTTTTTCATCTGCACCTCGTGAATTCAAAATATGAGTTTTAAAAGAAATGATACAATTTCTGTGACGCCTCAGTGTTACTTTAAAAGATTTATTTTTAGATTTCATTACAATTACTTTTGTTTTATTGAATAAAGTATATTTACACATTGAAATAATGCTTTTAATTTTCAAATATACTGTCAAATAATCACACTTTTACTGAATTTATCTTATAAATTGAAATTATCTAGTTTAATAAATTGATTTGTCTATTGCGTCACGCTATCCAAAACTGTAAGTAAAAATTTTGTAAATGTTACTTTGTATCATAGTACTAAGTGAAAATGTGTGCAAAGAGATTGTGTGATGCAAAGAAAACATTTACATAATTTTTATTTACAGTTTTGGATATTGTGACGCAATAGACACATCAATGTATATGGAAATTTCTTTTCTTTTTTTTTTTTTTGTATAATTTATATATCTTACACCAAGTTTGGAGTATCTTTATAACATAGAATCTGCGATATAGTGTAAGATACTGCGATATAGTGTATCTGCGATATCCTGTAAATGGGATAAAATTTCAGTACAGCAGCGCCACTTGTCGACTGATATGCAACCAAATTAAATCAGCAGAATTTTATATGAAATACATTTCACGTGCACAGTTTTGGTGCACTTTTACACAGTAGAAGCTGAGATATAATCTTCCTTAGAATGGGGAAATCGTAACAGGACAGAGCCACCTGTTGAGCAATATATCTCCAAAGTTAATTAACACCAATTTTAGTTACATAACATTGAATCCACAATATTTAACTAACATGTACACAAACAGACATGTTTTAAAAATGTTTTATTCGTGTTCAGAACACTTAAAAGCGCTCAAAAACTGAAAGTCGGAAATTTTTAGTTATCCATTTTTAAAGATTTGTTTTTATCATCAATAGAAGTGAACATTTTTTTACTTTCTCTAAGAGAAATTGAGTTTTTGTTATATTTACACGTTCTGAGGTCCCCTGAATCCGAAGATCATGTTTTTAGCAGTTGGTCCCAAGAACAAGTAACAGCAGAAAGATCAAACTTTTCGTTGAGATGAAGCAAATGGTTCTTGTATAGGGGCACCCAAGAGAATTCAAATACATTACCTCTATAAAGAAAATTACAGAAGCAGAGTTTAACGATTTTATTATACGCATAGAAACAAATTTCATGTAGAATCATTCATAGTTCGTTTACACAAAAGAACTAGATTATAGTGGGACAGTACTTGAAAATTGACGTAAGTGTATTATTATTGTAGAATTATACTTCTGTGCACCATGTCGTATGTATACAGCTTTTATAAAAATATACTATTTAAGTTAGAACATTCATTCTTTTTTATTAAATGTAATTAGTGGAATATTTTACAATGTCCAGGAAAAGTGATCAGAAATTGAATAGAATTCCTCAATTCCTTTAGTCCATGCCATCATAATTTTGATCCTCGGTGACCCCCAGAGGTATAATTTTTGATGGAATGATGCAGGACATTGCGGCCAATTACTAGGCCGGCGCTCTACCGACTGGGCCCCACTGACAGCTCCTAGAAACACAAGGCGACTTGTGGATTATCTCCCATCTTAAATAACAAGTGAATTGAAGACGACAACTTAAAACTAATCTTTATTCAACCTGACACTTTCACCATGTAACACTGAAATAACTTTTCACCCTGACACATCCAATTCCTAAAACAAGAAGCTAACTCACAACTTAATTTGTTAAACTTTTGTTTGGCCATCATTTTCGATGTGAGTCTGGAAGGTACGACATGTGTTGAGTTGGAAGAATCAAGATCACCAGTCGGATCTAGCGTTGAATAGTAGTAGTTTCAGTGACAGCGTCGAGCTGAGCATGCATGTGTTGAGTTGGAAGTTTTAAGGTCATCTGGTGGATCCAGCGTCATATAAGGGTGGTTTTCGGTGACAATGTCGAGTTGAGCATAGAAGTGTTGCATCTGAAGTGTCAAGGTCAAAAGCTGATTTCAGTGTTAGAAGTGCGATGGTTTCGGTGAAAGTGTCAGATTGAACAAAAATTAGTTTTAAGTTGTTGTCTTCAATTCACTCCTTTACACACTTTTCATATAAGATGGGAGATAATCCACACGTTGAGGCAGTAAACCAGCCTCCACAAGTCAGCTTGCGTTTATAGAAGCTCTAAGCCGAAGACTCAGTGGGAAATGTGACGTCATTAGTCTGGCCCTGGTAGGCACATCACTTTTTCCTCTTTTCTTCTAGCGCTGGTAATTTTTGTGCTACAGGTACCGTTTCAACGCTATTTATGGTTTTTTGGTATGGAGATCACATTCCAATAAAAAAAAGTAGGTGTTGCCATTTGAAATTTTCGAAATTTTGTCACTGTAACCGTAACTGTTAAAGTTTAACTGCTATTTTTTATATGATTCTTGAGCGCATACCTCAAAGTACCTTCAACCAAAATTTTATTCAGCTACTGTGGACGGTATGATAGCTATGGTCTCATATATAGGGATAGATTTTTTTATAATCATCCTGTAATTTTAAAAATTGGTATAATCATAGGGATGGATATTCTTAACAACGTACTAAAATGTGCTAAACAATATACTCAAATTTTCTGCTCGCGAAAATCATTTCTTTATTTTTCTTAAATATCTTAAAAACTATGGAATTTAGCGAATAAAATTAAATTTAAAATTTATCTATTTCATATTTGCTATAAAAATTGCCATTTATATTTTCTTTGAATGATGAAATGAAAAACTGTATTTAAAAAACTCTTTTTATGTAAGATTTAGGATACGGGCATGAACATCATTGACAATGAATTTTTTAATTTTTTAATTTAATATTTTCTATGGCAGAATAGAGCGAAATCTCGCATGAACATCTATTTTGATGAATATTTTTATTGTAAAGAGGTCAGACCAGTTTTAAAATATCATTTGGGATACCTGCTTGAACTACAAATATTATAATTTGAAAATCTCGTAAGTTATTCGAAATTTAAGATTTCCGCAACGTAGCAGAATAGCAATATTTCATGTAAATTTACATCATTGCATTGAAAATAATATTGGATTGCCTGAAAACAAACTGACTCTAATAAAATAATCAAATTAGAATAAGGTAAGTGTATCGAACTGAACAGTGGGTAGCCAATTAGGTGGGAGGATTTCAGTCTATCACCATGTCGAACGATCGGTCGAATTAATTTCTCTTAATATGAATATATTATGTCCTGTACTAGAAATTGGTGACAACATGTATTTTGGAGAACTGAGCAGAGCCCATCTATGCCAAATAGTTTCTATAATTTTTCAATTTTATTCATTTCAGAATTAAGATAAAATCCTGTTTCTTAAAAAAAAAAAAAAAAAAAAAAAAAAAACAAGTAATAACAATAGGAATGATATGATGTTTGCTGATTGTTACTGATAATTAAAAACCTACAGCGTAAAATTGACCTGACTGATATAGAACACTGACTGATTATTGAAGGTTGTAAATGTAACATTTTATATTTGCAACACATTCTAACATAAATTTAAAAATTCGGAACAAATATAAATAATTTAAAAAGAAAAAAATGATTTTAAGAAGAAAAAAAAAAAATCATCTTTTTAATGAAAAATTATTGATTAAAATCGGGATTTTAATTAAGCTGATTTAAATCAACAAACCCTGCTAACCTCAAAATGTGATCAAAATGCCTAAGATGGATTTTGACCCCATATATTTTCTCACAATTATTTTTTAATATTTATTTATCTTATGTACTCTTCCCTAATGAAACGTCATTGTATTAGTAAGATTCTATGTGACAAAATAGGTTGAAACTTTGTTATTTTTTGATAGTCTCTTTGACCTTCAATTTAAAATGAAATTCAAAACTTCTTTCAAGTACTTCGAGTGCATAATTTGGTTTAAAATACGTGTCATTTGAATTCTCATTTTTTTCAAAAAATGTTTTTTTTCTTTTATATCACTTTATGTGATCTTAGTGAAATCGAGGGGGGGAGGGGGGGATCTCTTTTGATGAAAACATTTTGGGCCTGGGGGGTGGGGTGGGGGGTTACTAGGGAGGACAACTTAAAAATTTCAAACGGGAAGGTATGTCTTGTGATACATCCCTGGAAACATCTCTTCAAGACAATGAATTTGATACAAATAGTTTTGTCCTCTGATGATTATTAAAGGAGATACATGAGTATAAAATGTACATTTTGAAACTCGAAAAAAGTCCCCCCCCCCTCCTTTCCCATCTGGGAAATGCATTAGAAGTTTCAAAAATGGCAAAACACGTGCTCATTGAATTAGAGGGGATCTCTTTTGGGAAAACGATTTTGAGTCAGGGGAGGGGGGAAACTTTAAAATTTCAAATGGGAAGGTATGTCTTGTGATAAATCCCTGGAAACGTCTCTTCAACACTATGAATTTGATATGAATAGTTTTGTCCTGCGATGATTATTAAAAGAGATACATGAGCTTTTAGAGTTTTGAAATGTGAATTTTATATTTATGTATCCCCTTTAATAATCATCGCTGGACAAAACTATTTACATCATTGTCTTTCAGCGAAGCATCCCAAAACATACCTTCCCATTTGAAATTTTAAGGTTGCAGTCCCTAGCCCACCCGGGCCCAAAATATTTTTACCAAAAGAGATCCCTCTCGAATTCATTAAACATCGTTTTCACCATTTTTCAAAATTCTGACGCATTTCCGAGATAGGAAGTAGGAGGTGGTTGTGAGACTTTTAGCGGACCCTGTATGTGTATATGTACAATCGGTAACAAAAGTGTCCGAACACTAGCAAAAATTCCTATGTAAAAAAGTACACTTCATACGGTTTTGTTAAATAAATCCTTGTCGAATCCTGTTCTTAGTCAGTCTAAGGACATGATTCGATAAGGATTTATTCAACAGAACCGTATGAAATGTACTTTTTTTACATAGGAATTTTTGCTAGTGTTCGGACACTTTTGTTACCGACTGTACATTATCAATGAAATGAAACCACGGACAAATTAAATTTTAATCTCATTTTTCTGAAATAAGTGGTTTTCTCAATTATAATCTTGTCATCATAACGCACCAAGAGAGAGAGAGAAAATAATTAGAAATAGTGGTAAGAAAGTAATACTAATACTAATAAGAATAAAATGCAAAATGTAGAAATGGGGTCAAAGTGATTCTGTGAAAGACGGATATTGCCATATGTGTTATTATTCTTAATTTATGTTCAATGAATCCCATTTAAATAATAAAATTGAGTTCTGCTTAAGACTTCCACTGTATTTTCACTGCTGTTTTGTATGTTATTCAAAACATTCTTAACTATGACTGAGCCCATTTTCAAAACGACACTCTGTTTCTCTATTTTTGGTTTTCGTTATCCGAATTGGTACTCCCCTACTTGTCTCAAAGTAATAAAAAAAAAAAAAAAAAAACCTTCGAATATGATTATTACATAAGCTGAAAATATTTGACCAGAACCCTTTTAATTAGTCTTTAGTTGATTTTGCTTTTTCAAGAAAATGTCATATTTCATCCCCCTATATTTTCTAAACTATTGATCATACAAAGAAGACGTAACAGATATTTTTGTAGGAAATTTCACATTGATTAATTTTGTAATTGAGATTTCTTTTTTCTCTAAATCCTATAGTTTTCAAGATGTTTAATAAAAATTGAAATGGGCCCCCATTAAATGCCCACGGGCTATGATTGTGCCAAATTTGAAAAGTACACGATTTTTTTTCTATTCCACAAATTTTGGCCTTCGTTGCCTGGACTAAACCGGAGTTGAGACAGTGACCTGCTTTCAGAAACGCGGAAGCGACAAGTTAAGCGACCTTGAACTAAGCTGAGTTCGTGTACATAAGGCGATAGTGTTTAGAAATAGCCGATATAAGAAAAAAAGGTGTTTCTTTCGTTAAGAAAATGATAGATCACTTTAATGAACTGCATTATATAAAACTTATTTTCTTTTAAATTTGTCTTGTCTGTCTGTTTCATGCATTGTAAGAAATGAAATAAGATCTATAATCTCCCGCTCCGGGGGGGGGGGGGGGGGAGGCCTCACAATTCGGTTATCGTAGATTGAGATAATTTGTATTTTTAAAGAAAACAATGTATGTTCATTGAAATATTTTTGCCCCGAATCTTTTTACTTCTTCTTACCCATGTGTGGTAGAGAAAGTGTTACTTTTGAAATAGAGATTCTTCTATTGACACATTTAGAGCCCGAAAGAGGATCTCTGTGTATCTGTTATCGCCCTAATTCAAGAACAAGTAGAAGAAGGAAGTTTGAAAATTTCGGTTCAAATCAAATGCATTAAAGAAAATTCAAATGATAAAATTTCTGGTACAAAACAAATTGCAATAAACCTATTTTTATCAGGAAATTACGATATGTTAAAACTATTCTAAAGAAATTGCTTGATGTGCATTTCAATTTTATGTATTTTTCAAAATTTAAGAACATTATGTGGTGGGCATAGAATTTAGATAATATACAGGGCTACTCAAAATTCAAAAACATACATTCCTTTTAAATGGAATCGATGTACTAAATTTTACCAATTCGAAGAAATTTTCTAGTGAATAATAGTTATTTTATCTTACCCAGATGGTATATAAAATACTGTCTCAAGTGCAATTTTCAACGATGAATTTTGCTATAATTACACGTTTTGAGGTCCTCTGAATACGAAATTCAGGATTTTAGTATGTGTGTTTAGTAAGAAAATCTTAATGATGAACTTAAAAAGTTTGACTCAGATTGGTAAGTTTGAAAGAGTGATGGGGAAGACGAATCAAAATTCATTTGTTTCTCCAGATCATCCGGATGCTAGGCATGGCAGTGGAAAAACTGTTCAAAACTACATATTTGGCCCTAAAATGATCTCGAGAACAAATTCATAAGATTTTGTGCACTCTAGGTACGACTTGATATTTTTCAAAGTTTATATTTTTAGAGATTTATTTACACAGATTGACAAGTGAAGGGAATAAAACCCGCTTCTACAAGATACAGAATTATATTACAAACTGTCGCATTATTATAGATAACATAGAACTAGTGGATCTGCAGATCATTAGCCTCAACGACCTATTTGCATTCAATAGGTCATTTTTATTTATTCCTTATTATATAATGGTATATATTGATTCGATCGACTTGTTACCATATTCAGATACATTCCTGTATCTCTCTTTGTATACCAATTTGTATATCATATAAAGTGTTACGGAATTATAAATAATTGTATTTATTTTTGTATAAGTTCTTTCAAAGAGGCTTAGTAAGTTGATAAAAGGCTAATTTTGTGCATTTCTAGTCGTTTTAGCGGTAAAATTGCCTAATTTTCCCTTAAAAACGCATTAAAAAGCTCCAATAGGGGCAGAAATGGATTTGGCACCAAATTTGGCGACTGTTTCCCTCCTTGGCGATTTTTTGGCGACCTTCGCAAGAAAATCCTTATTAGGGATATACCAAATATGGATCCTCTAATCTCATTGGCTGATGAGATACGAGAATTTTCCAGAACAGTCTGGGTTCGATAGAAAAGTGTAAAAGGAGCATTTTTTCGCCAAGGCGGTCAGTCTCAGATCTGTGTCAGTTTCCTCAAATTCTTGTTTTGCTTTGAGCCTCTTTGAATGAGACTTGCTTTTAGTGTTATTGCTAAACAGTTTGTACTGGTTTTTTTTTTGCTGTTAACGGCTGTTGTTTAAGTTGTGTTTACTGGTTAAATTGAAGCTGATACTTATTTTATAGACCTGTATTTTTTTGGAAATTTCTGTGAATAAATCACTGAATTTTTGCAAGTTTCGCCTTTCATCATCGGACAACTTACCAACTACCAAGTGCGCAACAATATGTATTCTTAATAAACGACGGTCTTGTATTATTTCCCTGAAATTCGTAAATACCAATTTCATAACTACCAAATTTCATACAAAAAAAATTGCATAGCACATCGGAAAATTTTTGCGCAAACTTTAAACTAATTACCAATTCTATGCCCACAATTTTCAACAGGAAAACATGCTTTTAAAATTCTAATAAAATTTCATTATATTTAATGGGGTGTAACCATGTTAAATTACACTTTTACACCAGTAAAAACTATTCAGCTTATTTTGCTTTTAAAATTAATAATTGTTCCAAATTTAACATCGTTTGGATGACTACGTGACATTGCCAGGACACTTTTGTAAGGTGCTGTACATTAATTAGAAAGCTTAAGAGCACATATATTCTTCAAACGACATAAGTTTAAGCATCTTACTCACGTATGCTAATTTCATTTTCTTGATTGCAAAGTAATGATATTAAAATGCGTTTAAACGAAATCCACCCCATACGCCGTAATGCTAAGAATTTTGGCATGTCCCTGTACACAGTTTATAAACAATATAGCAATAAAAATTATACAGCTACTTATATGCAAAGCAGGAACGTGTGCGCCAATTTGCAAGTCAATCGAAGGACTTTTGCGGTACATACAAATTCTTCCCATAGGCCGTAATGATAAGAAACACTTTGGCGTGTCCCTGTACACGAACGACAAATGGAATACACACCTGACACTATACAGTTATTTCTGTTGAGCTCATGAACATGTGTACCAAATTTCCAGTGAATAGTGTGATTTTTTGGGGCCGCTATCGCGGTACATACAAATTCTTCACACAGGCCGTAATGATAAAAAAACTTTGGCGTGTCCCTGTACACGAACTACAAATGGAATGCACACCCAAAACTATACAGCTAATTTCGTGGGGATCATGAACATGTGTACCAAATTTCAAGTCAATAGCGTGAATTTTGCGGCCGCTATCGCATGACAGACAGAGAGACGGACAGACGGAACCCAAAATCCTTTTGAATCTCAACAGAGGGCCTCCACTGACGTTTCAGCAAAAATTCGAAGTCTTAGCTTGATTTTTGCGGTGGCTACCGCGGTACATACAAATTCTTCCCATAGGCCGTAATGATAGAAAAACTTTGGCGTGTCCCTGTGCAGACACGAACTACAAATGGAATACACACCTAAAACTATACAGCTAATTCCGTTGGTCTCATGAATACTTGTACCAAATTGCAAGTCAATAGCGTGAATTTTGCGGCCGCTATCGCGGTACATACAAATTCTTCCCATAGGCCGTAATGATAACAAAAACTTTGGCGTGTCCCTGCACACGAATTACAAATGGAACACACACCTAAAACTATACAGCTGATTCTGTTGTGCGCATGAACATGTGTACATAATTGCAAGTCAACAGCGTGATTTTTGCGGCCGCTATCGCTGTACATACAAATTCTTCCCATAGGCCGCAATGATAAGAAAAACTTTGTTTCCCTGTATACGAACTACAAATGGAATACATTCCCAAAACTATACAGCTGATACCGTGGTGTTCATGAACATGTGTACCAAATTTTAAATCAAAAGCGTTGCTTTTGCGGCCGCTATCGCGTGACAGACAGACAGACACACAGACAGAACCCAAAACCGTTTTGAGTCTCAACAGAGGGCCTCCACTGACGTTTCGGCAACTAGTCGATCTGAAGATCAGGAGCCTCAACGTCCTATTTGCATCAGACATTATTCAATAGGTCATTTTTATTTATTCCTTATTATATTATTCCTGATTCGATCGACTTATTACCATAATCAGATATATTCCTGAGGGGGGCGGTTGCATTTATTTTTGTATAAATTCTTTCAAAGAGGCTTAGTAAGTCGATAAAATGCTAATTTTGTGCATTTCTAGTCGTTTTAGCGTGAATATAGCCTAATTTTCCTTTAAAAACGCATTAAAAAGCTCCAATAGGGGCAGAAATGGATTTGGCACCAAATTTGGCGACTGTTTCCCGACTTGGCGAGTTTTTTGGCGACCTTGACGATAAAATCCTTATCAGGGATATACCAAATATGAAAGCTCTAATCTCATTGGCTGATGAGATACGAGAATTTTCCAGAACAATCTGGGTTCGATAGAGAAGTATAAAAGGAGCATTTTTTTAGCCAAGGCGGCCAATCTCAGATCTGTGTCAGTTTCGTCAAATGCTTGCTTTGCTTTGAGCCTCTCTGAATGAGACTTGCTTTATGTGTTATTGATAAACAGTTTGTACTGATGTTTTGCTGTTAACCGGCTTTTGTTTAAGCTATGTTTACTGATTGAATTGGAGCTGATACTTGGTTTATAGACCTGTATTTTTCTGGAACTTTCTGTGAATAAATCACTGAATATTTGCAAGTTTCGCCTTCCAGTCTCGGACAACTTACGAACCCCCGAGTACGCAACAATATGTATTCTTAATAAACGACGGTCTTGTATTATTTCCCTGAAATTCGTAAATACCAAATTTCATAACTATCAAATTTCATACAAAAAAAAAATTACACAGCATATCGGAAATATTTTGCTTAACCTTTAAACTAATTACCAATTCTATGCCCACAATTTTCAACAGGAAAACATGCTTTTAAAATTCTAATAAAATTTCATTATATTTGATGGGGTGTAACCATGTTAAAATACACTTTTAAGAAATACCGACTATAGACCGTAATAGTACGAAATTCCTTTATGTATCCCGGAAAAGTAGCCACAGTCATTATAAACGCCAATAATAAGAATAAACCTAATTAATTATAACTCATTAATTTTTCAAACTAATTTGACATTTTTTGGATGATTACAGTACATACTCGGAATTATTTTGTGTGGTCTCATAAATTATTTAGTCTATACATATCCTTTTTTAAGAGTAAACATGATTTTAAGCATCTTTATAATGTATGTTAACTTTATTAAGTTCAATTCAGCATAGACGCATTAAAGTGCTCGCTTAAATTAAAAAATTGTCCATAGGCTCTAATGTTACGAAATTCTTACGTGTGTCTTTGTAAACGAACCATAAACATTGTATACACCAGTAAAAACTATTCAGCTTATTTTGCGTTTAAAATTAATAATTGTTCCAAATTTAACATCGTTTGAATGACTACGTGACATTGTCAGAACACTTTTGTAAGGTCCTGTACATTAATTAGAAAGCTTAAGAGCACATATTTTCTTCAAACAACATAAGTTTAAGCATCTTACTCTCGTACACTAGTTTCATTTTCTTCATTGCAAAGTAATGATATTAAAATGCGTTTATACGAAATTCCCCCCATACGCCGTAATGTTAAGTATTTTGGCGTGTCCCTGTACACAGTTTATAAAAAATATAGCAAAAAAAATTATACAGATACTTATATGCAAAGCTGGAACGTGTGCGCCAATCTGCAAGTCAATCGAAGGATTTTTTTCGGCCGCTATTGCGGTAGATACAAATTCTTCCCATAGGCCGTAAAGATAAGAAAAACTTTGGCGTTTCCCTGTACACGAACGACAAATGGAATCCACACCTAACACTATACAGCTAACTCCGTTGGGCTCATGAATATGTGTACCAAATTGCAAGTCAATAGTGTTATTTTGGGGGCCGCTATCGTGGTACATACAAATTCTTCCCATAGGCCGTAATGTTAAGAAAAACTTTGGCGTGTCCCTGTATACAAATTACAAATGGAATGCACACCCAAAACTATACAGCTAATTTCGTGGAGATCATGAACATGTGTACAAAATTTCAAGTCAATAGCGTGATTTTTGCGGCCGCTATCGTACGACAGACAAACAGACGGACAAACGGAAACCAAAATTCTTTTGAGTCTCAACAGAGGGCCTCAATTGACGTTTCGGCAAAAATTGGAAGTCAATAGCTTGATTTTTGCGGTGGCTATCGCGGTACATATAGTTTCTTCCCATAGGCCGTAATGATAGAAAATCTTTGGCGTGTCCCTGTACACGAACTACAAATAGAATACACACGTAAAACTATACAGCTGATTCCGTTGGGCTCATGAAAATGTGTACCAAATTGCAAGTCAATAGCGTGATTTTTGTGGCCGCTATCGCGGTACATACAAATTCCTCCCATAGGCCGTAATGATAAGAAAAACTTTGGTGTGCCCCTCTACACGAATTATAAATGGAATACACACCCAAAACTATACAGCTAATTTCGTGGGGCACATGAACACGTGTACCAAATTTCAATTCAATAGCGCTATTTTTCCGGCCGCTATCGCGCGACAGACAGACACACAGACAGAGGCCAAAACCGTTTAAAATCTCAGCAGAGGGCCTCCACTGACGTTTCAGCAATAATGTTTAACTTATATTCCAAGAATGTTTGTCCAAAACTACATTTTATGTTTAAAGTTATGAATTTATTTATTTATTTATTTTTTAGTCAGTTTCTTTCAATTAACTATTGAGATTTCATACTTAATGTAATTTAATGAAAAAAATTACATATGCCTAAATTAACTCTCTATGGCCATGAACACTGAACACAATAATAAATCTTGATTATCCGTTCAAAGCACCTTTATTTCGTTCAAGTCATGGTCGGAGAAGGAAACAGACTTTATGAAGAGTTTCTTTGAACTGCCGTTCATTCGACAGGTATGGGCCATAAGGATCTTCGGCACTCCGTTTGTTTGTGCTTTCGCTTTTCATTCCGAAAATCCTTGATTCTGATTGGTTTCTAGTTCAGGCATTCATTTTATGTACGTTATGATCGCAGTTAAAGTAAGATTGTAATACTCCCTTTTTTAACACTTTCCAACAAGGTTGAAAAGTGTTAATGACTTCGGCTTGTCTGTCTGTCTGTCCGCGCTCTAACTCCCGTAAATATTTATGGAATTTCTTGAAACTGATATATGTTATTCAAGTTCACTATCGGACGTTCCCTATTCAAAATGGAGTTTATACCTCTACTGGTTTGTGTACAGGGACACCCGAAAGTATTTCAAAGCATTGTGTTCTACGAGAGGTTAAACTATAAACCATATTTTCTTACCTTTACTTTAGACATATCTTAATGAAATTGAAATATGTTATTCAAGTTCACTATCGGACGTTCCCTATTGAAAATGGAGTTTATACCTCTACTGGTTTGTGTACAGGGACACCCGAAAGTATTTCAAAGCATTGTGTTCTATGAGAGGTATGTCTATAAACCATATTTTCATACCTTTACTGTACAGTGTACACATATCTTAATGAAATTGAAATATGTTATTCAAGTTTACTATTGGACGTTCCCTATTGAAAATGGAGTTTATACCTGTAACGGCTTGTGTACAGGGACAACCGAAAGTATTTCAAAGCATTGTGTTCTATGAGAGGTATGCCTATAAACCATATTTTCATACCTTTACTGTACACATATCTTAATGAAATTGAAATATATTACTCAAGTTCACTATCGGACGTTCCCTATTGAAAATGGAGTTTATACCTTCTGACAGATTCAGTAACAGATTCAGAAGGCATCACTTGAATTGCAACTTTCGTTAAAATTCAAACTTATTACTTTAGTGAAACTAAAAAAAAAAATACTTTTGTGAAGTAACATAACAAAGTTTTAATAATAAGAAGAAATAGTACAAAACAATTCTATTTAACATCCTGTTCATACAGGACAATCAGGAAAACATGCATCAGACATATATGTGATTTCTAGCATGCGTAAAAATTACAGAGAAGTTCAGGAGAACGACTTCTCTCTACACAGAGCACCATCCGAGTCTCTAGAGCTTTTTTTCTGATTTTTCAGTCCTCCAAAATTTTGATGAGATGCAAGGGGGGGGGACTATTTCCTCACAAGATGACTACAAATCATAAAGTTTTTGGGTCACGTGAGATACATAAGTTCACACCTAGTTTTAATAGTTCATTGGTGTTTGCTAGGCGTCAAAATGTCTGGGTACAGACTCCGCCTGGAAGCGCAAGACGGGATTATCAAAGTGGAGCGTAAAATCGCAGTTACTTAGAAGCTGAGAGTGTGAATGGGTGCACGGAATGTCCGTTTCCCTGAGTTCTGCAGACAGAGAGGCACCTCGGACCTCACACTGGCAGACGATTACAAAAGAAGAATCTTGACGATGTCACAACCTCTACCGGTTTGTGTACAGGGACACCCGAAAGTATTTCAAAGCATAGTGTTCTATGAGAGGTATTTCTATAAACCATATTTTCATACCTTCACTGTAGACATATCTTAATGAAATTGAAATATGTAATTCAAGTTCAAAATTGGATGTTTCCTGTATAAAATGGAGAAAATACTACCATCGGTTTATACGCAGGGACACTCAAAAGTATTCCAAAGCATTGCGTTCTATGAGAGATATTTCTATAAATCAAATTTTATTAAATTTATTTCCACGAAGTTTTAGAAAATTGAAATATGTTATTTATATGCACAAAAGAATGCTTTGCATAGAATATAGCAGGATTAGCATTAGATTTACAGGGTGGCACAAAAACATCCATTTATATTAAGAGCTATTAATAAAGAATTGCTAGAATTGTACTTTCGTTTACGTTAAGCATTTTTAACACTTTCTGACATTTTTCAACACTTTACAACAAGGTTGAAAAGTGTTTATGACTTCGGTTTGTCTGTCTGTCTGTCTGTTCGTCCGCCTGTCTGTCCGCGCTCTAACTCCCATAAATATTTATGAAATTTCTTGAAACTGATATATGTTATTCAAGTTCACTATCGGATGTTCTCTATTAAAAATGGAGTTTATACCTGTACTGGTTTGTGTACAGGGACCCCCCGAAAGTATTTCAAAGCATTGTGTTCTATGAGAGACATTTCTATAAACCATATTTTCATGCCTTTACTGCACAAAAATATTAATGAAATTGAAATATGTTATACAAGTTCACTATCGGATGTTCCCTGTTGAAAATGGAGTTTATACTTCTACTGGTTTGTGTACAGGGACCCCCTAAAATATTTCAAGGCATTGCGTTCTATGAGAGGCATTTCTGTAAACCATATTTTCTTACCCTTACTGTACACGAATCTTAATGAAATTGAAATATGTTATTCAAGTTCACTATCGGATGTTTCCTGTATAAAATGGAGTAAATACCACAACTGATTTGTGTTCAGGGACACACAAAAGTATTCCAAATCATTGCGTTTTATGAGAGATATTTCTATAAACTAAATTTTAATAACTTTACTTTACACGAAGATTTATGAAATTGAAATGCGTTATTTATAAGCACAAAAGAAAATGCTTTGCATAGAATATAGCATGATTAGCATTAGATTTACAGGGTGACACAAAAATATTCAGTTATATAAAGAGCTATTAATAAATATTTGCTAAAATTGTTCTTTCGTTTACATTAAGCGTTTTTAACCCTTTTTAACATTTTTAACACTTCCAAACAAGGTTGAAAAGTGTTAATGACTTCGGTTTGTCTGTCTGCCTGTCTGTCCGCGCTCTAACTCCCGTAAATATTTGTGGAATTTCTTAAAACTGATATATGTTATTCAAGTGCAGTATAGGATGTTCCCTATTGAAAACGGAGTTTATGCCTTTACTGGTTTGTATACAGGGACACCCGAAAGCATTTCAAAGCATTGTGTTCTATGAGAGGTATTTCTATAAATCATATTTTCATACCTTTACTGTACACATATCTTAATGAAATTGAAATATGTTATTCCAGTTCACTAAGGGATGTTTCCGGTATAAAATGGATTAAATACCATCACTGTTTTTTCGAGAACACTCAAAAGTATTCTAAAGCATTGCGTTCTATGAGAGATTTTTCTATAAATCAAATTTTAATAACTTTACTTTCCACTAAGATTTAGGAATTTGAAATATGTTATTTATATGCACAAAAAAATGCTTTACATAGAATATAGCATGATTAGCATTTGAGTTACAGGGTGACACAAAAATATTCTGTTATATTCAGAGCTATTAATAAAAATTGCTAGAATTCTACTTTCGTTTACATTAAACGTTTTTAACACTTTTTAACATTTTTTTAAGTGTGAATATGATATCAATTTTTGTATCTGTCCGTCTGCTTTCGCTCTAACTCCCGTAAATACTTATGAAATTTTTTGAAATCGATATATGTTATTCAAGTTCATTATCGGATGTTCCCTGTTGAAAATGGAGTTTATACCTCTACTGGTTTGTTTACAGGGACAACCGAAAGTATTTCAAAGAATTGTGTTCTATGAAAGGTATTTCTCTGAACATACCGTTACTGTACAATATCTTCGTGAAATTGAAATATGTTATTCCAGTTCACTATTGGATGTTGCCTATATAAAATAGATTACAAGCCACCGCTAGCTTATGTACAGGGACACTCAAAAATATTCCAAAGCATTGCGTTCTTTGTGAGATATTTCTATAAATCAAATTTTAATAACTTAACTTTCCCCGAAGTTTTAGGAAATTGAAATATGTTATTTATATGCACAAAAGAATGCTTTGCATAGAATATAGCATGGTTATCATTAGATTTACAGGGTGACACAAAAATATTCTGTTATATTAAGAGCTATTAAAAAATTGCTAGAATTGTACTTTCGTTTACATTAAGCGTTTTTGACAATTTCTATCATTTTTTTAGCGTGAATATAATTTCAATTTGTGTATCTGTCTGATTGTTCTTCTGTCCGTCTGTCTGTCTCTCTGTCTATTTTTCTGCGCTCTAATTCCCGTAAATATTTATGGAATTTCTTTTTAAACCGATATATTTTATTCAAGTTCACTATCGGATGTCCCCAATTGAAAATGGAATGAATACCTTTTCTGGTTTGTGTACAGGGATACCCAAAATTATTCGAAAGCACTGTGTTCTATGAGAGGAGTTTCTATAAACCATATTTTCATACTCTTACTGTACAAAACACTTAATGAAATTTTAATATGTCATTCAATTCACTATCGGATGTTTCCTATGCCAAATAGAGTACATTTGTAACTGGTTTGTGTACAGGGACACTTCAAATTATTCAAAAGCATTGTGTTGTATGAGAGTTATTTTTATAAACCAAATTTTAATAATTTTATTTTCCACAAAGCTTAATGTAATTGAAATATATTATTCATATATACAAATGAGTGCCTTCTATGTAATATAGTATGGTTAGCATTAGATATACAAGGCCACACAAAAAAAAATCAGTTACATTAAGAGCTATTATTAAAAATTTGCTGCTGGAATTGCACTTTTGTCTACATGAGCGCTTTAACACTTTCTTATAATTTTAGTGGGAATATGATTTCAATTTGTGTATCTGTCTGTCCGATTGCCTACATATGTGTTTGTCTCCGGCTCTTATCATCAGTGAATATTTTGAAAATTTTTAAAAAATGATACATTCAAGTTCCCTATGGAATGTTCCCTATATAAAGTGTCATTAATAGGTCCTGTATAACTAGTTTGTTTACAGGGACAGCAACAATAACAATAAAAAAAGGCCAATGTATTACGTTTTAGGACAGAATTTTTTAAAAATTATATTTAAAAAACTTTCTTCTATAAAAATCATAAAAACATTGACATGTATTATCAATATTCTAAAATATTGTTTTGTATAGAATATGATATGATTAACTTTTAGATTTACAGGGCTACAGTAAAATATTCAGAGAGATTAAAAGCTGTAATTATAATCTAACGGCTGCATTTTCTTTTGCTTGAGGCCTTTCTAACACTTTCCAAAATGAATAAGAGTAATTTTAAAATGAATAATTCTATCTGTATGTTTTTCACTCCTTCTGTCTGTTGTGCGATAACGTAGGCAAAGAATATTAAAAGTTATTTGATACAAAAATTGCGTACAGTTGGAAAGTGTTACTAATCAATGCGTAATGCCTGATTTTTCTTTCTTGTTTAAGTGTGAA
Organism: Salticus scenicus; assembly: GCA_963930645.1. NCBI lineage: Eukaryota > Metazoa > Arthropoda > Arachnida > Araneae > Salticidae > Salticus > Salticus scenicus. Next base: position 9,330,584 of record OZ005657.1, read on the forward strand.
TATTATTTCAGTTTTGTGTATCTATCTGCCTGTTTGTCCGCGCTCTAACTCCCGTAAATATTTATGGAATTTCTTGAAACTGATATATGTTATTCAAGTTCACTATCGGACGTTCTCTATTGAAAATGGAGTATATACCTCTACTGGTTTGTTTACAGGGACAACCGAAAGTATTTCAAAGAATTGTGTGCTATGAAAGGTATTTCTATGAACCATATTTTCATACCGTTACTGTAAAATATCTTCGTGAAACTGAAATATGTTATTCCAGTTCACTATTGGATGTTTCCTATATAAAACAGATTACATGCCACCGCTAGTTTATATACAGGGACACTCAAAAATATTCCAAAGCATTGCGTTCTTTGTGAGATATTTCTATAAATCAAATTTTAATAATTTTACTTTCCCCGAAGTGTTATAAATTGAAATATGGTTTTTATATGCACAAAAGAATGCTTTGCATAGAATATAGCAGGATTAGCATTAGATTTACAGGGTGGCACAAAAATATCCAGTTATAGGTATAAAAAAAATTGCTAGAATTGTACTTTCGCTTGCGTTAAGCGTTTTTAACATTTTCTAGCATTTTTTAAGTGTGAATATGATTTCAGTTTTGTGTATCTGCCTGTCCGTATGTCTGTCTGTCTGCCCGCGCTCTAACTCCTGTAAATATTTGTGGAATTTCACGAAACTGATATATTTTATTGAAGTTCACTATCGGATGTCCCATATTGAAAATGGAGTGAATAGCTCTTCTGGTTTGTGTACAGGGACACCCAAAATTATTCGAAAGCATTGTGTTCTATTAGTGTTATTTTTATAAATATTTTCCCTATAGAATGTTCCCTATTTAAAATGACATTAATAGGCCCTGTATAACTAGTTTGTTTACAGGGACAACAACAAAAATAATAATAATAATAATAAAATAAAAAATGCCAATGCATTACGTTTTAGGACAGTATTTTTTGAAAGTTATATTTAAAAGTCTTTCTACTATAAAAATCATAAAAATATTGAAATGGATTGTTAACATTCTAAAATAATCTTTTGTATAGAATATGACATGATTAACTTTCTGATTTACAGGGTTACACTTAAATATTCAGAGAGATCAAAAAGTGTAATTAAAATCTAATGGCTGCATTTTATTTTGCGTTAAGCCTTTTTAACACTTTCCAAAATGCCTAAGAGTAATTTTAAAATCAATTAGTCTATCTGTATATTTTTCAGTCCTTGTGTCTGTTGTGTTATAACGTAGGCAAAGAATATTAAAAGTTATTCGATACAACAATTACGTACAGTTGGAAAGTGTTACTAATCAATGCGTACTACATGATTTTTCTTTCTTCTTTATTCTTTACGTTGTATTTGTCAAGCAGTAAAATAGCGTTTGCAGGAAAAATTCTTAAATTTTTCATAAAATTTTTTAGCAATGTATAATTCTGAATAGTTTTTTATTAAATTAAAATTAATAATTTTATATAATTTCATGTATGGAGAAAACCTAAGGAGGGATGACAATAACTAAGCTATCTAGACGTTTTGTTCGAATACCTAAAGAAATATTTCATTGATTCTCTTGAAATTTTAGTGCTAAAAAGAACATGTTATACCACATATACTCCAGTAAAGATTTTTGTCCCTAAGGGTAGAAAGGGGATCAATCACAAATTAACCAAAAATATATAATCTCTCTTTAAAATAATGCTTGAAATTAGTTGTACTCCCTTTTTTTTTAAATTCTAGATAGAAATTTCTATGAAAATTGCACTTATATTAACGGAAATATAAAGGTATTTTTAATAATTTTTTGTTTGTTTCTAACATGCAGGGTTTTAAAACAAAAACAATATAACGAAATACTACATTAGACATACATAATGCAAAAATATCAACTATATTTTGAAATAGAAACATTTCAACTAAACAATTTTTAGCATAATTTATTAGACAAAACAAATACTTTAAAACTTAAAAATACATTGTTGATAGAAAAGTTGATTTTCCTGTACTTTCATAAAGGTGGTTTTACCCATATTTTCGTTTTGAATCTATGACACACTATGCATTTTCTCAAAAAAATAGAAAACATTTATTTTTATACTAAAACATCTTTAGAATATAATGATAACTTAAATATACGAAAAACTACTCCTTCACTCTATGTAATAAGATACTACACATGACATAAAAAATATGTTTTAGTAGAAGATCTGAGTTTCAACGATATTTGCTTGTGGATTTTTTTTTGAGTTATTCTATACATTTGGCTAATAAATTATGCAAAAGAAGTTCTGATAGCACTTGCCACTTGCGCATGCACAGTTAAAAATGTTTTAGTAAAAATGCTCATATTTCATCAGATATTCGATATTTTTATAATCTGATTGCAGTATGTTCTGTATCAAGTTTTCTAAAAGGGACATTGTTTTAGTTTTAAAACCCCGCATATCTATACATATAATAAAATAAGATATGTGTGTGTGTGTGTGTCATTGTGTATGTATATCCAGAGTTTTCTAGAAAAACGGCTGATCGCAGAGTTACGCACATTTGTATGGAGATTCGTAATGACCTCTCCATGCACCTCGAAGCCCAATTTTCGAATTTTAATTAGTTTTTTCTTAATTAATTAAAATGTCAAAATAATAACCTTCTAATTTCTGATAGCCATTTAAATTTTATGCATAATTTAATTGTTACCAATTTTTTTCAAAAAAAAAAAAAAAAAAAAAAAAAGTACATTTACTTAAAGTGAGGAAAATAAATTAGAAAAATTAGAAAATAAATTAGAAATATCAGTCGTATCGTTACAAATAAGGTACCAAATGAAAGGGGCTATTTTTGTGAATCCGATGTATTAAACAGCTTATCGATCGAATAATTAGATTTTTTTTAATTAACTAAAGTATGAATTTTAGGTGGTAACAGCAGAAGATTGTATGGAAACCATTTAGAGAGAGAAAAAAAATCTGCTACTCATTATGTTTTTGAAGTGGAATTAAAAATCGCAGTTTTCGAATTTTTTTTAATTTTCTCTCACGAACACAAACATATAATATACAGCCTGTACAACACAAGACCAAAATGCTGTTCAAATTTCATCAATTTTGGTTAATAAACAAAAAAGTAACTTTTTTTTTTTTTTTTTTTTTTTTAATTAAATTTTATTCTAACTCTGTAGTTAGAATAAAATTTAATGTAATATGTAATAAAGTTATTATTATTAAAGTTTTATGTAATACGATATATTAAGAATTTGGGTTTGAAAAGTTTTTTTTTAAATAGATTATTTAAACTCTACGAACCATATTTTTAACCGACTTCAAAAAAGAAGGAAGGTTCACAATTCAAACCGTATGTTTTTTTTTTTTTTTTTTTTTTTTATGTTTGTTAGCTCATAACTTCTGAACGGATGCTCCGATTTTGATCCTTTTTGTTTTGTTGACAAGGTCTTGGTCTGAAATAGGTCCCATTGTAATATCTTTACGATATAAAGAAAATACAGGGTGCCCAAAAAAATCCGTCCCAACTCTTTTAACAGCTAAACGGCTGCAGCTATAGTGATAAAAATGGTATGTAAGTATAGCAAAGTGGCCATGCAGTACAAGGTTAAACCGCTTGCAGCGCCACCTGGTGGAAAATAGAGGAGTTAGTGTTCCTATCTCGAAAACGGTTCTAGAGAAAAAAGTAAATTACAAAGTTGAAGAGTACCATCGATTTAGTACAAAAAGATTGTTTAGACATTCATGCTAGCGTTCCTATCTCGGAAACAATTCAAGACAGGGAGAAAAAGTGAATTATAAAATTGCAAAGTATCATCGATTTAGTACGAAAAAATAGTTTAGACATTGATGCTAAAAACGTGAATTTGTTTGTTCGCAATTACTTACACTATACACACTTGAACTACATTGCACGCGTTCTAGCGTAGCTGGTGAGACATACAGTCGGTAACAGATGTGTCCGAACACTAGCAAAAATTCCTATGTAAAAAAAGTACACTTCATGAGATTTGTGAAATAAATTCTTGTCGAATCCTGTTCTTAGTCAGTGTAAGAACATGATTCGATAAGTATTTAGTTAACAAAATCATATGAAGTCCACTTTTTTTGTATAGGAATTTTTGCTAGTGTTCGGATACTTTTGTTACCGACTGTACGCTATATAGTTCAAAATACGGTTACTTGATACTTTCTGTTTTGTTGTAAAGATCTTGGTCTGAAGTAGGTCCCATTGTAATATCTTTACAATCTAAAGAAAATAAAACGCATCTGGTGAAAAACAGTGGAATTATCACCCCTATCTCAAAAACGGTTCACGATGAGAGAAAAGTTAATTACGAAGTTATAGAGCATCATCGATTTACTATGAAAAGACAGTTTTTAGACATTATTGCTAAAATAAAACGCTTAAAACGTGCAGTTGTTTGTTTGCTATTTCCTACACTGTGCACACTTGAACTACATTGCACACTTTGCAGCGTAGCGGATGACACGTATACTCTGTGGTTCAAAGTACTATTACTGTAAGCGGTCACATCGATTAGCTCAAGTCGATTTCAACCAAATTCAGAAAAAAGGGTGTTCTTAATTCAAGCTATGTGTTGTTGGTGTTCGTAAGCTTATAACTTTGTAAGAGATGCTCTAATTAATCCACTTCAAAAAGGAGGAGGTTCTCAGTACAGAGCGTATGTTTTTTTTTTTTTTTTCTTTCTTTTTTTTGTTTGTTAGCTCATAACTTCTGAACGGATGATCCGATTTTGACACTTTTCGTTTAATTGTAAAGGTCTTGGTCTGAAATAGGTCCCATTGTAATATATTTACAATCAAAAGAAAATACAGGGTAACCAAAAAAGTCAGTCCCAACTCTTTTAACTGCTGAGCAGCTGCAGCTATAGTCATAGAAATGGTATGTAGGTATAGTAAAGTAGATATGTGGAAAGCGATTAAACTGCCTACAGCGCCACCTGGTGGAAAACGGTGGAGTTAGCGTTCCTATCTCGGAAACGGTTCAAGACAGTGGAAAAAAGTGAATTATAAAATTGCAGAGCAGCATCGATTTAGTACGAAAAGATAATTTAGACATTAATGCTAAAAATAGAACGCCTAAAACGTGCATTTGTTTGTTCACAATTTCCTATTTTGTGCACACTTGAACGACATTGTATATGTTGTAGCGTAGCGGGCAGGGTTGTCATTTCGTCCACTTTTTTGTCAAAAGTCCGGGACGCTGGACAAAAGTGGAAAAAACCTGGACAAAACTGGAAAAAAAAAAAACACGAAAGTGGACAAAATAGAATCCACTGAACTGTACATGTTCAGTGCATAAAATTATTCTGTTTAAACAATAAATTGCAATTTTAACTTTAAACTAGCAATTTTAGCAATAGAAATATTTTATTAAAAATTAATAATTTGATTAATGAAAAGTGCAATTTCATTTCAATCACGGGAAAGAAAAAATCATGAAAATGTCAATTACATTAGTTTACAGTTTGTAGATGTAACAAAGTAAATCTGTTGTGGTGGACTATTATAATATTATCATACTGGATATTAAGAAAATATATATATATTTAACGCTTTATCTAAATCTTTAAAAACAAAAGAAATAGACACAGCTGTTTAGTCAGAAGAAGATTTCATGCACAATGTTGAGTTATCTTCTGTACATAATGTTGACAATTAAAAATGAAAAATAACTTAACCTCCCCCCCCCTCCAATTCCCCCTCAAAAGAGACTACTTTCACAAACGATGTGATTGATTAATACATAGACGATTATAATCTTAAAAGTAATTTAAGTTGTTTCTTTGATATTTTGTACTTAACTTGGAAATATCTTATTTGACATTTCTATACTACGTTAAAAAAAAAAAAAAAAATCTCATAAATGTAGATAGAATGTTTTTATCAATTTATGTCCACAAGTCCTTTCAAAGCAAAGCTTTCATTTCTATGTAACATTTTATTTGCAATACCAGCATGTCATTTTTTATCCAATAATTTAACTAGTTGGCATAGGTGGACTCTGCTCAGTTCCCCATCATATTTATGTTCTCAGAAATTTCTAATGCGAGACATATTATAATCATGTTAAAAGAAATGAATTTGACCAAAGCTTGATAGAGTGACAGAATGAAATCCCCGCCTAATAGGCTATCCACCGTTCACTTGGATATAATTATTTTATTCTAAATTATTAATTTATTTTATCAGGGTCAATTCTGTTGTTCAGTTTTCATGCTACTATTTCCAATGCAATAAACCTCAAAATTCATATTTATATGAAAAATTTACAATTTCGCTATGTTGATAAAATCGTAAATTACGAATAATTTACGAAAGTTTCCTAGTAGAATATTTGTATTCAATCATGTTCAAACAAATATCATAAAATTAATTTTGAAGTTGTCTAATGTATTTAGGATCCTCAACATGGAAGTTTATGATCAATTTTGCCTTATTCTGACATGTTAAGTAAATCGTAAATTCCAAATCCCTTACGAATTTTTTTTAATTGGAAAAATCATAGCCTATGATATTCCTGCCAGTATCCTAAATAATATTTCGAAAGTGGTTTGACATCATTACGCTGAAAATATCCCTCAAGATTGACGTTTATGTGAAATTTTGCTCTATTATGACATATTAAGAAATTCGTAAATTTCCAATAACTTACTAAATCTTTATATTGGAAAATTCATAGTCATTAATATCCATGCCAGTGTCCTAAATAATATTTCAAAAGTAGTCTGACATCTTTACGATGAAAATATCTCTCAAAATTGACGTTTATGTGAAATTTTGCCCTATAGTGCCATGTTAAGAAATTCGTAAATTTCCAGTAACTTGCGAAATTTTCAAAGTAGCATATTTATAGTTACCGATGTTCATTCCGGCATCAAAACCGATATTTTAAAACTGGTCTGACATTTTTACAGTAAAAAGTTTTCATTTAATGCACGTTTGAGTGAATTTTTGTCTTATTCTCCCATGTTAAGAAAATCGTAAATATCTAATAACTTACGAAGTTTTCAAATTCGAATGTTGCAAATGAATAGGGTTCTTGCCAGTGTCGAAAGTAATATTTTAAAACTGATCTGACCTCTCTGCGACAATTTGTTCTTGAGATATCGTGTACACAGACTAACAAACTAACGGACTGACCCACTTACATACTAACACACTAACCTACTAACACACTAACACACTAACAGACACCCTACAGACAGACACCATAGAAATTTTGTCATTTTCGGATTCCTCACACCTGAAAACATGTAGAAAAGTCAAAAAACCAAGGTCGAAAATTTTCACGATTACCTAAGTTCCCCATACCTATAGTATGATGGGGAACTAAAAAATCAAATTTATATACTTAATCATTTAATAATTTTATATTCTTATTTTAATTTTGTAAAAAAAATATTACTTGGTAACAGTGCTGGGCGATGTTGACATTTCTTAAATCGATATATCGTTCGTCTAAAATACCGTTATAAGGATATATCGATTTAATGCAGCGTTACCAATTGTAAGGTATAATCCCGACACGTAAGGACTTTTAGCAGTTTTCTTTAGAATGTAGAGACGGTTTATAGTTAGTTTGTTGGGTTTAATGTCTCAGTAGTACAGCGTTACAATATAAAAAGTTTGGTGTTAGTTTGAACCAAAACTTGGTACTGAAGTAGCTGCAACCACCTCATGGTTTAACTTTTTACCATCATTTGTTAATTTTAGATAAACCAAATATTAGTATTATGGGAAAAAAAAAATCAAAATTTGCCGAGACGGGGATTGAACTGAAGATCTTCTTGTCTCAAGTCAAACACTCTGACACTGTGCCACGCTTTTTTGCCCACTTATTATATTTCGTTGATTTTCATAAAAGGGATTAAATTTTCTAGGGTCTTATCTTAACCCATAAGTGAATTGTTGCTCAAAATTTGCCATTTAGCCTATGTTTTCGACCTCTCTTTTAATTTAATCTTGGTTTGGTTTCAATAGGAATTTTACTGATTTATACTTCCCTTGTGAGTGGATGTATGGTAGCTCCAATTTTGGTTCAACTTAAATTCAATCGCAGGAAGTAGAAAACTTAAAAATGAGGTTTAGCCATATAATGGTATTGCTTGTAACATTACCCCATATATAGTCGGATATAAAATTATTCGAGCGCTAGCAATATTTTCTATATAAAAAATGTACACTTAATATTGCTCTGTAAAATAAATTCTTGTCAAATCATGTTCTTAGTCCGTCTAAGAAACAGCCTTCTGATAAAGATATAATGCTTTAATACTAATTATTATAAAATTATTCATTATTTTCCACAGTTCAAAATTTATACATCAGTATAATTAATATAACACAGTTTTGTTTTATCACAAATTATATTATATGGACTCGTGACGTGACATTTCATGAGTAACATTCAGAACATTTAAAACACCCCAATTTATTATTAATATTTTAACTAATTGATAAATTCAGAATTTTACTATTTCGTACTACTTTGTAAAGCACTAAAATATTTATATGCCCCACTTACATGCGAATAAATTGCAAAATTACTAGTATCAGCAGAAAATTGCTAATTAAGAGAAGCGCTTCACACACGTTATTAAATTTCTAGTGCCTTGAATCTCCTAATAAATATAATTCTTAATTAAAATTTTCTAAAATATAATTCTTTTTAAAAAGTTTACGAGATTTACTTTTTTTTTTTAATTGAAATTTTAAAATTTTTACTTATTTTAGATTAATTTACATGAAATATTACAAAAGACAAAAAGACTTAAATAGCTAACTCAGTATAGGGAAATAAATTTGATAGAAAGAACAATTTGGTGCATTTGAAGAGGGGAAAAAAAAAAAAATCAATTTTCGCAGCATTTAAAATTATTTTTAAATACTCATACTGTTCGAAATACCCATACCTTCGAGTATGCATACCCTTTAAATACGCATACCTTCCAAATAAATAAAAATTAGATATTAAAATAATCATATCTAAAATAACGCCGTTGTTTGAATTAATTTATTTTTGACAATGTCGTATTCTGCACTAATATTAATGAATTTAATGAAGAAATATTATTAATTACATAAAATATTAATAAAGAATAGTTAATTCACTTATCTAATAGACATAAACTGGGATTTCTTATTCATAAATTATAGGAACTGGCAAAAAATATAACAAAAAATAGCAGAAGAAAATACTAATATTGATAAAATAAATCACTTGTAATCAAACGAATTTTGAATGAATGAATAATCCCATTTCATCTACCCAAACTTAACCGGAATGCTTGTATCAGAAATCAGAATCGGTTTTCATTTTGCTTCTGCACATGCGTTAAAACCGCAATCATGGCTCATTGAAAGAATGCATCTTTTAAACCGATATTCTCTTTTTCCCAGTGCGCCTGCGTAACACTAAATCGAAACGGCATTTCGAATGAATATTATTCACTTGATTTTTTGCGGTTTCATTCAGTCAAGATTTTTATGATTTAATTGTCTATGAGTGTGCATGCTTGACTAAATCGTTATCCCGTTGAATGAATATGACTAGGTATCTGGCATTATTCCAGCATAGAATCGGTTTAATCTGGCATTATTCCAGTATAGAATCGGTTTAGTCTGGAATCAGATTTTCCTGTGCTTTGATGTTTCTGCATCGATATTTTAAGGAAGATGAAATTTTTAAATCAGATAAACGATATTAGCGTTAAATCGATATTTTATTTTACATCGATATAAAGCCCAGTCCTACTTGGTGATAGAAATTCCAGATGAAAAAAAATACAAAATTAAATTTTACTTCCACATAGAAAAGTTGTTTATTTTTCACAAAAGTAATGTCTTTAATAATATAAATGTGACATATATGTATATGACTGTATATATATATTCATAATCAGTTCGATAAATATGCAGAAACTTTAAGAAAAATTTTGAATGACTCCAGCCGACTTTCTGACCATTAAAGTAATTCACTGTTGTTTAAATAAAATAAAGTAAGAGAAGTCATTAAATAAACAAATGAGTAAATTATAATAAGTGTTTGATTATTTGCTCCCAAATAGTGTATTGTTTAATGGAACGGAATGCATCAGAATTCTTTTGTGTATCTCTGTAAAAGAAGTAATAGTGTTAGATTCACCAAAATGTATACAGTTTGTGTGACATACTTATGATTTATAATGAATTCATAGCTCAATCAAATGAGGCATTCAGATGCCATCACATTTTAAATAAATTCAGACTATAGGCCATAATATTACAGAATTTTTTGTTATTTCCCTATAAAAAAAACTATAAATGCTAGATTCACCAAAATAAATCTATACGATTCATTCGACAGTGACCGATAACATGTATATAAAGTTTCAGCTGAATTGAATAAGAAATTCAGATGCTATCGCACTTTAAATTATTTGAGCCCATAGGCTATAATGATAAGAATTTATCTTTGTGTCCCGGTTAAAAGAAGAAAAAAAGTGTTCTAGACTCTCCAAGATGTATACAGTTTGTGCTACGATAACCTATAACATATGCACCAAATTTTAGCTCATTTGAACAAAGCATATGGACAATATTGTGTTCACTCTACTCAGATATACATACATCATCGTAAAATAGCAAAAATGAACTCATGGAACCTCAAAACATGTAGATACACCAACATCACAAAGTCAAATTTTTGTCATGATTACAATACTTTCCTTACCTATGTATTTTCAGAAAGTAAAAAATTCCATGAAAAATATGTGAACCATTCATTTCATCATCTTCAATAAAAAATTTTTTGAAGGTATTTACGACTTTGAGGGAGGAGATGACAATGTAGTTCAAAGTGGTGGGGAAGGGGGAGGGGAAAGAGGGGAATTAAAATTGAAACTATAAACTATCACTTTTGTGTCCAATCCACCCGTAGTAAAATAGATATATTTATTTATTAAATATTGTTAACTTTGCATGTCCATTTCAATCATTCATGTCTATTTTGAAATATTTAAATTGATTATATTCACATATACAGTGTTCAGGAATTTGTTAAAAAAAAGGGGAAAAAAAAAAATGGTCACAAACAAAAAATTCTGGTAGCCTATAAAAAATATTCTCCACCGTTTTCTTTCTTTCTTTCTTTCTTTTTTTTTTTTTTTTTTTTTTTTTTTTTGTTCAGTTTCAAAATTTACTTGAATATAGAAATTAAGATTCTATATATAAAAACCAGTTATTTATTAGGCTTGAAAGATTTTTTTTTTTTTTCTTTTACATCCGGAAACACCTGTTTAAATTTAACATCATGAAACTGGTTTTATTATTTTCATTAAACAAATACACCATCGGCATTGATACATCATTACACTGGTACAACGATTCAGCACCAGGTCAATAGCATGGGCAAACAGGAGCAGTGTAAACTAATTCCCTAAAACAGTGCAATGATTTAACAACGAGTTGTGAAACATGCATGGAGATGCATGCACATCCCCTAATTCCACACAGTGTCTCAAAAAGTGGTGAGAGAAGCAGGAATCAAAACAGCGTAAGTAGAATTAGAGCCTGATTCTGAGACCAATTCTTTCACCAAAATATATATTTAAGAAAAAAAAAGTTTCCTTAAATTCAAAAACATTATTGCGAGTTAAACAGTATTGGTCGCCAATGGCGACCAGATGACCATATTTCATTAGCTCTCACATACACATATTGATAAAGAATTGTTATATATATATATATATATATATATATAAGGAAAGAATAAAGGTAATTTTTAATTTACTACTCGCAAATAATTAATAGTGGACAAAAGTGGACAAAACGGTATTTTGTCCGGGACGGTTTTAACCAGGTTTTTTCCAGTGGTTTTTTCCACTATGGAAAAAAACGAACAACCCTGGTAGCGGGTGACATTTTTGCTATGTAAAATTCAAAGTATGGTTATTGTAAGCGGTCACATCGATTAACACATAGACGTTTTAAACCGACTTCATAAAGGATGAGGTTCTCAATACAAACCATGTTTGTTGTTGTTGTTGAAATTTGTTAGCTTATAACTTCGTAAGAGATGACTTAATTTTAAGTTTGTTGTCGTAATGATATTGGCCTGAAATACGTTTCATTATGATTTCATTACGATATAAACAAATTACAGGATACTCGCAAAAGTCTGTTCTCACTCTAACTACTGAACGCATGCAGCTATACACTGGTAAAAGCAGTATGTAAGTATCGATGTTGAAACTTCTGTCCGTCAGCTGCAATGCATATTTTCCTCTTTGTTTGAACTTTACGCTGCGCAATTTCCAGCGCAGCGGGTGACACGTATTTACTGTAAAGTTCAATATATATGCCTAACAGAATTTTTGGTTACGAATACATCGTATCCGTTCTTTACATTTCTAAAGACATTTTAATTTAACGTATGTTCATTCAATAGATAGTTTTTTGCTCATATCCGATAAAGGCAAGAAAAGTGATACAACTTAAAAATGCAGCATTTGAGGAAAATCAATTTAAAAATAACTTGACTAGAATAAAACTGGCATAACCACAGACTAAGGAAACACTTAGACTCGGTCAGACGACTTTCTTGAATGGGGAAAAGTGAAGTAACTATAAGGCGCTTAGAGCGACCGGCGGCCATATTGGTACAAGCAAGAAACGAGTAACAATGTAATCTGTATATGTAAAAACGAATGCATGTCTGTCTGTTTATTCTTCATCCATTACAACGCCATTCATCCGATGGCCATGAGACTTTGGGAAGTTGTCGAGTATACTTCCGCGAAGATTTCTGGCATAATTTTTTTTTAATATCGCCCCCCCCCCAGGGAGAAGGGGGGGGGGCAAGAACGGGATTAAAGCATATTTTTTCACATTTGCTTTATTTCTCAATGAAAAAAAAAATATCCAAAAGGTTCTAACTTGAAGATATTAAAAACAGGTATTGCATTATATCTAAAAAAATTTGACAACAAGGGGGGGGAGGGGGGCAAAAAAAATCTCTTTCTATATATATAAGAGTAAACTCACTGATTCACTGACTCAACACAGCCGTGGGGATTCTATGGGAGATAGTCACAAATTTTGGTGAGCAGGTGAGGTTGGTTTAAGAACCCTGACCCCCACTATGACGGGATTTTACGATATACTCCCCCCCCCCCCCAATGGGGAACAGAAGGCAAAACACCTTTATTAGCATAATTCGGCTTCAAACTACTTCACGGTGAAGAAATTGCAGATCGGGAGACTTAAATTCAGTAGAAATCATTTTCCGGGAATCTAGATTTTTAAAGGGGGGGGGATTTTCAGAGGCAGATTTAGCAAAATACTCTACCAATAACAGCACAAATATATAAAATCCATCAAGCGTTGGATAGTTCCAAAAACGCATTTTTGATTTTTTGTGATTTTCGATTTTTTTTTCTTGGGGGGGGGGGCAAATTCGAGCCCCTTTTTAGCGCTAAATTTGTCAGGGGAAACCTATAGGATTTGAGGTCAGAAATTTTAGTGTGCAGCTTATTTACATATATTCAACACCCATTGTAACGGGTATTTACGAAATTTCCCTCCTTTCCCCTCTTAGGGGTGAGGGGGGGGGGGCAATAAACACGTTTCCAAGCATAACTTTGCTTCAAATTATCTCAGTAAGATTAATTTTTATGTGTGTGTTGTTTATGCGATCCCTGCACGCACTATAAAGGGAGTTTACGAAATTTCCCCCTGCCCCCTCTTTAAGGGTTGGAGGGGACACGTTTTTTTAAGAGTAACTCTGCTCCAAATTATCTCAGGAAAGTGATTTTTTGATATGTCAATTTTTTATGTGTTCTCAACATACACTACAAAGGAATTTTTTTTATTCCGTCCTATCCCCCCCTTGGGGGCTAAAAACATATTTCCATGATTAACTCTGTTCCACTATCTTATAATGGCAATTTTTGATATGTAGGCTGTTTATTCATACACAACACACACTACGAGGGGATTTTATGAAAGTCCATTCTATCGCCCTTTAGGGGGAGAGGTTGGGGGGGGAGCAAAAACATGTATCCATGTGTAACTGTGGGTCCATTGTACATATCTAACTCAAAGTATAAAGAGATTTTACGAAATTCCTTCCTCCTTCCCTCTTTTAAGAGTGGGGGGAGGGGTGTAAGAAGCACGTTTTAAAACATTACTTTCCTTCAAATAATCTCAGGTTCTCGATTTTTTGATATGCCAGTTAGGTATGTGTATGCAACATTCACTATAAAGGGATTTCGAGAAATTACCCCCCCCCCCCCTTTTGGGGCAGATGGAGCAAAAAACACGTTTTCAAGCTTAAATCTGCTCCATATTATATTAATTATATTATTATTTATAATATTAATATATATATATCTAAATTATTAATTTCTATAACAAAAATTGCGAATATAGTATTTAATTTTTACTTTCTCTAACTCATATAATGACTGAGGAAGTATTTTGGGGTCAAATTTTTGATTTTCAGTTTTTGCTATATTTACACGTTTTGAGCTTCCCCGATGTTTGTGTTAGGTCAACTGACTGTGCTATGGTTTAGGGTTTAGAGAGAGAGAGTGTCTTAAGAGGGGTGTCTATCTAAGGGTTTCTAGCTCGCACTTATGCATATTTAGGGGAAAACCACGGAAAACCTTTTTTTTTTACAAAGTATTGTAGTTATATTAATTAAATAATAATGAAGTCAACTTTAATTCATTCACAATTATATGCATAAATAATAGTAAATACCAAACTATAGTAACTTGCTCTTGTTCACATCCATATGATTATTTTTAATGGAATCTTTGAAGCATCAATATTAAAATATTCAGCTTCTTCAGTATTTTGTATGTATATATATATATATATTAAGTTCAACACAATAAAATCAGCAAGCTATACATTTCATTTGATGTTTGAGAATAATTCGACAAATTTTGACTGTTCATAAAAGTTCATCATTTATTATCAGCTTTTTTAAAACCCTTACTGATTATCGATTTGAATTTGACTAACCGAGCTCTAACTTTTATAAATATACAAAGTTGTCATGAAATTTCAAAGTGTCGTTGTAATGCACTATTGAAAATGCAATATGTAGCATTGAAAGTTTTTTTACAGTGCAGTGTAAAAGAACTTATCATTGCAGATATCTAAAAAATTTGCTTTATATGCATTTTGATTATGTTATTCTGTAGCAAACTCGAAAAAGATTATACAAAATAAATCTCAAAATATTGGAAAATTTGCCCCCCTCCCCCCCTCTTAAATACAATCTTGATAAGACCTATGAAATACACAAAAACTGAAGGCTCATTATACCCTCATTGTTCCTTTTAATGCATAATTATTCAATACACCATGTGGCAGAAATTGTGTGACATAGTAACATTGTTGCAGTAAAGAAAGTGTCACTTGCAGAAAGATTAACCCATAAAAATAAGTTATTCCTAAATTTCAGTAGAAAATCGAAACTCATGTCTTATGTTTAAGAATTCTTCAACAGTTTACTAATAATATAGATTTCTGTACAATTATAGGCAGATATTATGTGTAAACAGAGATATTTTTAACTCCTCCACAAGCATATTTTACGCATTGAAATCTAAAAATACTCCTTAAAATTTTAACAATGAGTATTTTTACTCTTTGTAATTTTAGGTTAAATTTAGTGCATTTTGTTAAATGTGTCTGAAAAAGCTTAGTATATTCTTTCTATAATTCAATGTTCTGCATGTATATATATTATTTTAATCATTTAATATCTTCTCTTACAATGGATAAAAAGTTTTTATAACTAAAATTATTTTGAAAAACTGTAAACATTTGCATCAATAATAGGATTTCTCAGATTCACATACGGCCTTATCTTTCAATGTATCTTTCAATTTATAAACTGAGTCACATTATGTTCATCTTCTTAATTCTGATATTATATTGTACAAATTATGCTGAATACAATTAGCCAGTTCATATAATATAACTTGAACTCATATTTGAAACCTATAATGAGTTCATATACATATATAGCCTCCTTTACAGTTAATATAGTATAATACCAATACAATTGCATGAAAAACGCATTAATGTTTTGCTTGTACCAATATGGCGGCTCGGTTACAGTTGAGACTTCACTTTTAGAACCGCCTTGCCGGGTCTAACTGTTTCCTTAGTCTGTGGGCATAACTGTCTCTTGAGTGGATAACTTTGTAGGTGGAGATGTAACTTTTTTGTTCACATTGGGTGCATTTCATGTATTTTTCAGTGACATAAACCATTTTTTGAGTTATGTCACTTTTCTTGGAAGTTGTGATTTCTGAAACTGTCGTCGAACTTCCTCTGATGTTCTGCTATGTGAATGAAATTTCACTGAAAAGAGAAAAATAAAATCTTTTTGTAAAAAAATAGAACCGACTCCAAAAAGCAACTACTATTCAAACAACAAAAAAAAAAAAAAAAAAAAAAAAAAATTGGTACGAAATAAAACTGTAAATTGCGCCTAAAAGTATAAAATAATTTCCTTCGCCAAACAACATATAACACTACAATTAATCATAACATTTGAAGTCGGCGCAAATTTAAATAAAAATTGATACCTTTATTCAATACAAAAATAAAATCCTATTCAAAATACACATCTTACATTGTCACCTGCAAAACGCAGCCGAAAACTACTTTGATTCAAAAAAACAAATAAGATTTCGTAAGCAGCAAAAGTTGGCGAAGATGCTGGTATCCGACGTCTTTGGTGAAAGAAAAATCGCAAAATTATCTGGCAAGCATATTTAATTTCTTTGGGATATCATTATTATTTTGATAAGGTATATTAAGAGAAGTATATCAGATAAGGTATATCAAGAATATGAAACAATACTTCGTACAATACATATTATGAAAATGTACATCTTGCGTGTATATTTTTGCATTACGTTTTGATCGCCAAATCCAAAAGCCACCAAGGATGATAGTTATCAAAGTTATACAAAATTTGCAAAGGAAACTCTAACTTCGTAGAAACATAAATACCGCATTGTGAAGAATGTTCTCTGTTCTACGTAGATGCTACTAATGGATCAATTGTATACAGTGATCTATAATAATAAAAGAAGATGTCTGTCTGTCTGTCTCTCTGTCTATGCATCTATACGTTCAGCCCCTACTGAACGCAGAAGTATAAAATTTGACATACGGGTGCTCAGAAGCCTTCCCGAGTTGATAGTGAAAACAGAATTTAAAAATTTTAATTAGTTCCGGAGATATTAATTAAAACGTCGACCAATGTCTAATTAAAAAGCGAGCGGATCGTAATTTTCTCCCTTCAGCGTGTTCCTCAAAAGAGAAAGCAGAGAGAAAAAAAATTCGCGGGTTTTTCTAAAGCAATCGCTGCCGATCTGTTGGAAATATCGAAAATACACCTGTACCACGAGAAAGAGCATTTATTACCGATTCTTACGGTACAATTTTTTTTTTAAAAATACGGATTTTTTATATTTTTAAAAAAAGTTTTAAAAAGGGTCGAAAATTTCTCTTTTTCTCGATCGTCTTTTTTGAAACGTCCTGTACGACCGAGTAACTGTTCCATTTCTTAACAACTGGTATATTCGGAAAGGCCATTTAATCCTCTTTCGAACCATATAAACATTTTTACAAAATACGGATTAGCGATGCATATTTTTAGATTTTACGAAACATCGATTTTTTCACAAATTATTTTATAACTCAAAAGCATTTAGAGATAAATCATTTTTTTTTTTTTTTTTTGTATATAGATCTCGCTTCAACAATTGAATTCCCAAAAGATTGAGAGAAAATTTCAAAAACTGAATGAGTTATAATTTTTTTAATTTTAGGCATTAAAGCATTTTAAACTGCCATCGCCATTCTGTAATGAACTGATTACAGCTTGCTAACTTGATTCATGGGGTGGGTTACCATGGCAACTGACCTTGACAGAGAAGAGAGAAATAGATAAATTGCTTTTCGTTTTTCGCCCACCGCCCACGTGACAAAGTACTGGAAATAAAAAAAGCAGTTTTTGAATTTTTTCAATTTAAAATCGATCAAAAGCAGAACTTCGAAATTGCCCGTCATTATGGCTTACCTGTATGCAGTTAAAAAAAAATCTAAAAGTATAGCTTTAAAAATAAAATAAATAGACATATTATATTTATTTAAATTAATTTTTATTTCATCTGTTAATGACACCAAAAGTTACTTTTAACAGAATAATATTGATTTTTTTTTTTTTTTTCCTTTTTTGTATGAATTCGGTTGTAAAAAAGCAATTTTGGAATTCTTAAATTTTAGACGGATTTCAATAGAAATCGTTAATCGCCCTTGATAGATTAGCCATTTTGAGTCTAAAATATATCAAAGATGTTCATTATTGTAATACATAATACATCATTCAAAAGATATTTTAAAGTATTTTTATTGCAGGCTATTAAAATGATATAAGCCGTTCAAATTCTGCACGAAACTTTCGGAGAAAACTACGGAAAAACCAGAAAATTTGTATTCTTTTATATTTTACAGAGTTTCAAATTCAGATTTTTCGCTCACATTTCGTACTAATAATTTTTAACGGTATATAGCCCGGAATTAAGCAAGTTTTGGAGAAAACCACAGATAAATCAGACACAAATCTTTTAAAAAATGTTTGTATTATCTTTGTATTTCAGCTTCTAATTAGTATAATTTCATTTTTATATTATCGAAAGTGGTATTCGAGATATCACCTGATTTACACGTTTTAAGGTGTCCTGATTAGGTTTTCTTTTGTATCTCAGCTACTAATTAAAATATTCATAAGTAATACATCATTTGAAAGCTTTGTTGATTTGGAATTGAACAAAAAATTACAGAAATTTCTACTGCCAGATGGCGCTGTAATATTTTAAAATTTCAATATTTCAAATTCTAATGAGCGAGGAAGGTGTTGTAAGTTCTAAAACGGGGATAAGGCGCCACCCGGTGCCATCGAGCGGGACTTAGCTAAAGTCAGAAATTTGAAAGATCATAACATGGTGAGCGAACAGGCTGTTTCAGATATTGAAAAGGGAAGAGGGCACCGAAGGCGCTACCGCACGGGAGTTTACTGCGATTTTAATAAGCTATTTTCACGATATATCAATAAGCTGTTATTATACCTGAAACGGGAAAAGGGCGCCGCAGCCGCCACCGAGCGGGAGTTTCGTAAAGTCGGATTTTTGAGGGATCGCGAACCAGCTGGTAGCCGAAGGCGGCTAGTAAAATAATAAAGGAAACATGAAAATGGATCATTCGAGACAACAGCATTTGTTGCTACCGATCTAAAAACAAACCTTTAAAAATTAATTAAATTTTATTTAATTTTGCGCCGACTTCAAATGTTATAATTAATTGTAGTGTTATAGGTTGTTTAGCGAAGGAAATTATTTTATACTTTTAGGCGCAATTTACAGTTTCATTTCGTACCTTTTTTTTTTTTTTTTTCAGTTGTTTGGATAGTAGTTGCTTTTTAGAGTCGGTTCTATTTTTTTACAAAAAGATTTTATTGTTTTATCAGTTTCATTAATAGGTCCTCCTGGGCGATTTTTTAAATTTTGGTGTTGAAGTACACTGAATGTTTTTCGACAAGAAGTTTAATATAGCAACCGAAATTTTAATCTAAGTAGCACATCAAAAATATAAAACAATTATAAAGTATTACAAAAAGAAAGAAAAAAAATATTAAACCTAAATAGTAGTCACATAAATGATTTATTTTTATAGAAAGTTTATAGAAAAAATCCAGTTTTAAAGATAGCAAATTTATTTCAGCAAGCAAATTTTTAAACCTAGTAACCATTCAAAATATAAACAGTATAGGAAGGATTCTTATATATAAACAAAAAGGTGTCTGATAAAATTATTAGCATCCAAAATATATATATATATATATACATCGCTAATATGGCGACAAAAATTCAAAAGCCGACAATGGAGCTACATAATAAAGTTGTGTAGCACGATAATGTTTGCCTATTTATTTTTTTTATATACTAATCACTATGCTAATTTATCATACAAATAAATGAGTCTCTGTGTGTGACTGCACTTGCACGCTGTCGAACAGAAATATTTGATTAATTCAAATTAATATTTAAATCTATATTAATAAAATCAGACTTTTGTCTGTAAATTTATCAGAAACAAAAATTTTTGCGATATCTTCACGTTTCACACACCGTGAAAGCCGAAAATGACTTCTGAAAATTTTGCCTGTGTGTGTGTGTGTTATGGTGCCCATATGTCTATAACGCTATTTTTGTCCGGGCATCACTTGAGAACGGCTGGACGGAATTCAACGGCGCTTGGCAAAAACTTAGATCTTTACCCAAATTAAAATTATATCTATGAACTTTTCAGAAATTCCTCCGCGTTCGCCCTGGGGGAGCAAAATACGAAAACACGTTTGTCCAGGTATCACTTGAGAACAGTTGGACGGAATTCAACGGCGCTTTGCAAACTTTTCAGAAATTCCTCCACGCTCCCCCCTTGGGGAGCAAAAGACGAAAACACGTTTGTCCGGGTATCACTTGAGAACGGCTGGACGGAATTCAACGGCGCTTCACAGGAATTTAGGTCTTTACCCAGCTTAAAATTATATCAATCAACTTTTCCGAAATTAGTCCCCTTTCCCCACTAGGCGGGGGCAAAAGCCAAAAGCACGTTTGTAAGCATAACTCGGCTCCTAACTACTTCACAGTAAAGAAATTGCACATGGTGAGACAAGACATGAGTACAAATAAAACATCATCTGCTATTTAGGAATTATCGATTTTTAAAGAAAGGGAGGGGGAAAATCGATTTTTGGCGGGAAATTTTGCAAATTCCGGATTTTTGAGTAGAACTCTACCAAAAATGGAACAAAGATGTTGAAAACAGCCTTGCGTCTTCTTTAGGATATTTCCAAAACATGTTATTGATTTTTTGTAATCTGTCATTTTTTTCTAGGGGGGTATGTGTTACGAAGGGCAAATTTGAGACACCCCTTTTCGCGCTAAATTTGTCCTGGGAAATTTATGAGAACTGCGATCACAAAGTTTGGTGCCTGGATTGTTTATATGTATACGACATCTATTGTAACCGAATTTATCGAAATTCCCCCTTTCTCCTTTGGCGGGCAGGAAGCAAAATAAGTTTGTAAGCATAACTCGGCCCCAAATTACTTCACGGTGAAGAAATTGCTTATGAAGAGACTACACTTGAGTATAAATTAAACATCATGTACGATTTTGGAATTCTTGATTCTTGGGAGAGGAAATTTCGGAGGTAATTTTCAGGAATTCCTGAGTTTTGAGTAGAATTCTACTAGAAATGGTACAAAGGTATTGTGTCTTCTTTCGGATATTTTCAAAACACATTTTCGTTTTTCTGTAATTTTCAATTTTTTTTTACGAAGAAGCAAATTCGAGACCTCTTTTTTAGTGCTAAATTTGTCTTGGGAAATCTATGGGATATGCGATAACGAAATTTGGAACATAAATTGTTTATATGTATCCGACACTTAATGTAACGGAATCTTACGAAATTCCCCCCTTACCCCTTTGGGGTCGGGGGCAATAAACACGTGTAAAAACACGTTTTCCCGTTTGAATTCGCCCTAAATTTTGTGTATGTATGTTGATTAAGTTTATGCATTATGTACTTTCGAGGGATTTCGCAAAACTTCGAATTTACTAGTTGGGGAAGGAGAAGTAAAAAGCGGGTAAAGTAAGTTGCTGCCGAGGGCAGTGGGGACCTAGGCTCTTCACATTTCGAACGAGAAAAATCTCTACCGAACACAGCAGGAACTTAGGTTATTAATAATGATATGGGATTTTGACAACTCACTTAGGTATAGTGTCCAGCGAAGCGGGCAAAGCCAGCTAGTTGTAGATAAAAAAAATGTACTAAAAATTATCGACATCATTAAAGAAACCTTTATATCTCCATTAATATAAGTGCAATTCTCATATAAATCGATATCTAGAATTAAATCATATACTACAGCTGCAACTCATTTAAAGCATTATTTTTTACTAGGTAACCCCAAAGATTATAAATTTTCGGTTAATTTGTGAGTAATCCCTTTTTAGCCTTCGAGGCAAAACTTTCGCTGAACGTGTGATATAGCATGTTCTTTTTATCCTTAAAATTTCAAGAGAATTCATGAAGTATTCGAAGTATTAGATAGAATCTATCCTTGAAGCATTAGATATTAGAAAATTAAGAAAAAAAAAATCTATATAGCTTAGCTATTGTCATTCGTCCTTAAGTTTTGTGCACCAGTGTACACTGATCCTATGCAGGGGTAAGGCGTGGTTCAGATAACTATGGAAGCGCTTCCAAAAGCAGAGGAAGAATCAATTCAGTCTTTCGACGAGGCGACGTTACTTGATTACTTTTTTAAAATCTTAAACATCGCTTCCATGGACATCATATGTATACATTATCAGGGTAATTCTAAAAGTAAAATCTGATCAATCAAATTTTTGCTCTAAAATAATAGGAGGGGGCTGCTATAATATATGTTCGCATCGAGGAAGGCAAAAAGGATTTCTGAAAGAATAGAGAACAGTGAAAATGGTTTGAAATTTTTATGAAGTGAATTTTGAATAGTTTGTTTAAGTATTAGCGTTCTAATATGATCTTTACAATTTCGATTCTAGAAAAGAAGTCTCAAATTGCTTGCATAAAAGAAAATAGTGATTTCTATTGGTTACTTTCATCGATATTCAATAGGAGAAAGTATTGGTTTCGTAATAATACTGGTTTTCGATAGATCTACATGTTTGGAGAGGTCTAGCACGCGATTTGAAAAAGAAATGTTTGTCTGTCTGTGTGTGGAGAAAAATTGGAGAAACTCTAGCTCAAGAAGAAAAAAAAAACGCATTTTCTGCGATGAAAAATAGTGTTATAATTCACTATGATGAAAATCGCCTGCGTTCCTCGCGCAAAATAGATATAAAGAATAATAATTTTAATAAATAATTTGTACTGCGTAAATTTTTATAGGAAACTATAAACTTTTTTTCTTAAAGCAAATGAAAAAATGAATTCTGAAGCAGTCTCGAACTCGGCATTTGGTCACTGAAGGCAAGAATTCTTTATCTGAATTATCATTTGAAAATTCTCGAAATTCTTGAGTTTGTTGTATTTCACTCATTAGCTCAAATAATAGTTTTGGGTAAGAATTTCACTTTCTACAAACACTGAAGTTATTTGTTGAATAAATTAAAAAGTTTTCTTATCATAACTGTACATTCTTTTACTGCTCCATGAAATTTGAATATAAAGAAAATGAAACATTCAATTAAAATTTTCGCTCTCTCTTTCTACAAATGATCGATTTTATGTCCAAGTAAAGAATCGGGCATCCATAAAAGCGGTAACGTACACTTTTGTGGTTCCAACTTGTAGGATAGACATCCTACAAGTTGGAAGGAAAAATGATAACGGAAGAAATGGTAAACAGAAAAAACAGTAACGGAAAAAAATATACTGTTGGACATCTCTTATAAATATCGTTTTTACGCCTTTATATATATATATTATAGGAGAAAATCAATGTTAGTTAGGCCAATTTTCTGTCTTCTGAGCATAGCATTTTCATTGGGGCCATGCCTCTTAGCGAACGTGCCCTTAGCGGAAATCTATAAACCCGTGTCCTTAGCGGAAATGTTATCTCCCCTCGGTGGCGTGCTTTCAGCATACGTGCCTTTAGCGGAAATGTATAATAAATTTAAAAATAAATTAATAAATAAAAAATGAGATCTTCAATTTTCCTCTACACTTTATCCACATTTAGCACTGCGTACTGTAGAATATCCGTTATTTGAGGGAATGGTGATCTGTAACCATATAAAGTTTAATGAATCACAGTACTCCATACGAAAACGAATGTTATTACCATTTTATGATTTTATTTAAGTTTTTGAGAAAATATAATTAAGCATTACACCTTTTAAAACTAAAACAAAAATGAAAAATCATGAGGTATACATTGATTATCAACACTTTCCAACTGTACGTATTCGTTGTATCGTATAACATTCTATGTTCTTTGAATGTATTATCACACAACGGACAAATAGAAAGACAGACATATAGACTAATTGAATTCATAATCACTCTGAAACATTGTTGGAAAGTGTTAAAAATGCCTAACACAAACAGATATGCTGCTCTTAATTTCCTATTTGCATCCTTTAATGTATCGAAACATTTTTGCGTAGTCCTGTAAATCTGGGAGGTTAAGCATATTATAGTTTATACAAAACATTTTCTTAGCATATAAACAATAAATGAGAAATTCTTTATGATTTTTTGATGAAGTTATTTAAAATGTCTCCCCTAAAGCGCAAGGCATTGACATTTTCTGGATGTCCCTGTACACAAACCAGTGGCATAGGTTCTATTAGAGCCATTTTAAGTAGGGAATAATGAATTTGAATAACACATATAATTAAAATAAATAAATAAATAAAAATGAAATAAAAATAAAAACTAGTATGCTGTGGCCACCACCAAGATTTTCTTCTATATTTTTTTATACAAATTCACTAAGTGCAAATAATCAATTTTTATCTTAGAGAAAACTAACACTAAATATCCAAAGAAAGACAGATTTATTATCTATAAATGACATCTTAAAAAATGCATGTTTATAATAGTTATCTCACATGTCATGTTTCGTACAAGTTATATGCCATTGAAGTTGAGATATAACTTCCTCGTTATCGAGGAAATTTGCAGTATAGCAGAGCCACCTATTGGCCGATAAGCGTCCAAATTGAATCAGCATAATGTCTCATAATGACCTTCACATATATCACGTTTTGTTCGATTATAAGCAATAGAATCTGAGATATAGCCACCCCTTAAACTGTGGAAATCGCTGTATAGCAGCGCCACCTGTTGAGCGGTTGACACTAAAAGTTTATAGACACTCATTTAGAATAGAATGCATCAATATATAAACTTATATGCAATTCTATGCAGTAGTTCCTGAGATTTAGCTTTCCCTTAAATTACAGAAATATCTGTATAGCAGCGCCACCTGTCAGTCCATAAGTATTCAAATTGAATCAGCATAATGTCTCACAATGGCCTTCTCTTATATCAAGTTTTGATTGATTATACACAATAGAACCTGAGATGTAGCCTCCCCTTAAATTGTGGAAATTGCTGTATATCAGACATCAGAGCCACCTGTTGAGCGGTTCGCATCAAAAGTTGACAGGCACTAATATAGCTCAAGGTACATCTACACGTAAATTTTTATGCAATTCTAAGCAGTAGTTCCGGAGATACAGTTGCCACAAAATTCCCCCCCCCCCCACACACACACACAAGTGCTAAGTTATTAAAATTTGGTTTGTAGAAATACCTCTCATAGAACGAAATGCTTTGGAATACTTTCGACTATTCCTGTACATGAATCAATAACAATATTTACTCCATTTTCCATAGAGAACACTCGATAATGAACATATATCAGTTCGAGAATGAACATACCTTCTTATTTCCGCTAAGGGCACAGCTTCTTCTATTCCTCCTTCTTCCCTTTGACCCCATTCCGCTAAGGGCACGTTCCGCTAAAGGCAAGGTCGCTAAGGGCACGACACCTTTTCATTACGAGAAGTCTTTTATATATCTCTCAAATATATATATTCGAGGAAAAATATTTTAGCAAATATTACATAAAGACATTACATTTTAAAAACAGTAAATGTTAACTTTTGTATCATTGTATGTATTGTATTTAGAAGAATTTTATTAAAATGCTAAAAAAAAACCCCACTTTAAGGCAAATGTAAGCCGTTCTTTTCGTCGCTCGTTGGTTTGGTTGGTTAGAGCAACCTTTTCTCCCGCACTACCTTTCTGTAAATTAACCGAAATTGTCTATTTCAGACATTTTGTCAAATATCTTAAAAAGTATTTGACAATTCACCTAGTAACTTCTGGAGTGTAAAGACCTCTGGGGTCACCCGGCTATAATGCGTCAAGTACGTTCTGGCTGTAGCATGCAATTTTGAGGCTTCTTTTAATAATTTCTATTCCTTAGTTTGTGACTAACACATATACTTATGGAAGCATAATAGTTTCTTTAAAAAATATATCTTTAAATGCAAAGCCATTTTTAGAAAACTTGACATATACTGCAGTTAACACAATATATTACAATCAGAAAATGAAAATAATAACACTGGTCTACAGTGGTTCGGTAACAACGGTTAAATTATTATTTTTATTATTAATTCCAATTTTTATTTAAATATCTGCAGATAAAAATGTCCCACCACGTCACATTTTTCTGTTAAAGTATCAGAAAATGGCAATTTTTACGATTTTCACAGTATCACAGGTGGCAACCCTTCCTGCTGGCATCCCAGAGTCCTGGCAACTATGTTTGTTCCATTTTTTTGTTAAAGTATCAGAAAATGGCAAATTTCACTATTTATTTATGATTTTTACAATACAGTCAACAGCAAAAGTATCCGAGCACTAGCCAGTAATTCCGATAAAAAAAAAGTACATTTAATACTATTTTGTTAAACAAATCCTTGTCGAATCATGTACTTACAAGGAAACATTCAAAATGTGTCATCTTCAAAAAGTATTGAAAAAAATATATGTGATTCTACTCTTCATAAAACATCAGAAAATGAAAAAAATATTGGCTGAAATTAATTACAGCGATCACAAAAAATTACCAAAATTAAGCATATTTGGCGATTTAGCGCTGTTAGGCGATACGCTTCCTAGCACCGCGATTGCCGTGGACGAACAGAACCGTGTTTTGCTTTTCCGCCAAGCACTCAAAATCAATCGCCTAGCAGTGTGAAATCGCCAAATATGCTTAATTTTGATAATTTTTTGTGGTCGCTGTAATTAATTTCAGCCAATATTTTTTTCATTTTCTGGTGTTTTATGAAGAGTAGAATGAAATATATTTTTTTTCAATACTTTTTGAAGATGACACCTTTTGAATGTTTCCTTGTTAGACTGACTAAGAACGTGACTCAACAAGGATTTACTTAACAAAGCAGTATTAAGGGTACTTTTTTTTAGACAGGGATTATTGCTAGTGCTCAGGTATTTTTGCTGCCGCCGACTGTATCACACATCGCCTTTCGTGCTATCTACCCTGCCTCCTGGCCATCCTCTCAGATGGCAACCCCTGTTTGGAAACCCTGTATTCGTACCTTATCTCTGTAGCCCCGTTCACATGAGCAGTTTCTACCCGGGTCAAACCCGCGTCAATCTT